>OX453240.1:24014631-24614631 GCA_949709985.1 Luffia ferchaultella | reverse complement strand
AAACTGTAATAAAAGACCTTTTAGAATCCACTTCTTCGGACGGAATTATTTTTCTTTCCTGAAGTATGGCAATTGAGCTCTATTCATAAGGCTTATGGCATATATTTGCTTAAAGATTTTCTAATATAAGACCTTTTAGAATAGACTTTTTTGGAGCGGCCGCGGGTCGCATCCGCCGCATCGGCCGATGGTGTGTGTCAGTCTTACTAATATTTATTACGAGTTGGACGTGTAACACTATTCACGAAGATGTGTCGAGAATGAAATCGTGATCATGTTTAAATTAAATCTAAAAATAATCAAAAAACAGACTGCAGGCATAAACTAATGTTAAATTAAAATATTTTCTTATCGGAAATACGACAATCATCTTTTTTCTGCGTCTTTGACTAGCAGTTTTTGCAAATTTTTACGACATAAGTCGGCATCGCGCACGTTTGTTCGTCGCTAGGTCATGACACTGACTAAAAGCTGATTGGTAGACTTATTGTATTTTGGTAGGCTTCCTGTACGGGCAGCTCATCCAGTTCAATTGGTACATCAATGTATTAAAATGAAAAATAAAATGGAAAGAGGAAATTGATGATCGATTGAAATTGAATTGAAATTGAGAAGATAAAATTATTATAAACACGTTGAATTCATTATTTCTGGTCAAATATTTTTTTTAATCAGAGGTATCGTTTAACCTTAACGCAAAAATCGATAGTTGGCATATTCGGAAGGTAAATACTAAAGGCACTCGCGAACGGTGGCGTATGTGTACGAAATTAGTGCTGACGAAGCAAAAGTGTCGCGTATCGAGGTATCATGACATGGTGTTTCATGTAATATGTCTTGTGAATTTAATTAAAACGAGATAATTGAATTTCTGGTTTTATAATTTAAACAATGAAATGAATTATTAAATTGTAAATTATTACGTTATTAATCATAAGAAATGCGTTATCCAAACAAAATTTTACATTTTATTCTTTTTACAACCACAGCTAAATTAGTGGCAGCCAGGTATTCACATGCAACAAAAAAGTTGTATCTATATAACTGTACAAATTAAAATATTTAATATTTTAATTTTTTTTAGCTCACTAAGACACATCTATACGCTAACAATTTAATTTGCTCTTAGCATATAATTGGTGACTTAGTCCATGTGATTGTTCGTATTCTGTGCTGCAATTGGCTTGTCATTTCAAAAAATAAACAATAGACGCCCATAGAATGTTAATATTTATATGTTTCATAAAATTTTTTATATTTTTATGTACCTACATAATTTCATAATAAATAGCAGAGCATTTAATTACGACTTAAATGCTCTGCTACCCGTGCGAAACCGGGGCGGGTCGCTAGTATATAATATAATACTTGGGAAGTATTAGGTTAAGATCCGATTTCGTCATGATAAAACTTAGTATGTTCAAATAATAATACCTAGGACATCTCACATAGCGCCATCTAGTCCCAAACTAAGCAAAGCTTGTATTATGGGTACCAGACAACTGGTATACATACTTAAATATTCTGTATAATATATAAGTATATAGATATTTCACACCCAGGCACGAAAAAAATAGACAGTTAACGAACACGAATATTTGTCGGGAATCGAACCAGCGACCTTTGGCTGCGCAGTTAGGGTCTTTAACCACTCGGCCAATGGGTCAGTGTCAAATGTATATGTAGTGATAGATAAACTGCAATAGTGTACTATAATATAACAAATTGTTTCTTATACGTAAGTAAGATCGAAAAATATTCATATTTAATCACTATGTGATTCGTATCTAAATATATTTTCCAAAAAAAAAACAAGATTTTATAATAAAACCAAAAATACCGAGAAAAGCTCAGTTGCCTAACTTTTATAATAAACGAATTAATTTTGTGGAAAGCTTTGAAATTTTAACGTTGGAAAATTTCCAGTACATACAAGAGTATTCCAAATTATAATCGCAACAACATGAAAGCGACTGCACCACGTAATGGCGCGTTAACGTGAGAATATGCATCTGCACTCTATGCAGCCATGTGAAAATTGTTCTAGAATACACGGCTATTAAATGCTTAAGTTTTGCATGCGGCTCCACCTGCTGGACATTCATAGAGTTCCTGTAACCGTCGTTCCCATATTTTTCCGAGTCTACGAATTTCTCATCTACTTTACTTCTTCACTTTTACTTTCAACGAGTGTTTTTGATCGAGATGAAAATGCCTCTATCCTTTAATTGTATAATGTCTGGACACAGAGTCGGCGTCAAAAAACGAAGATAGAAATATCACCTAAGCCTTCGGTTATAATTCCCGCACACAGAAACGGGTTGTACATGGTTAGTATGGCGTAGCGAGAGATGTGGTTTGTTGAGTCACACACTCGAGTGTGTAAAAGTTGGGTTGTCCTTTTGTTGACAATGTATTACGAGGGCCAATCCATACAATATAAGCCCTAACCTAACTTTTATATTAAGCACTTGTGTGCTTTCTTTTAACGAAAGTCCAATCGAAATCTGTCCAGGAGATATCGCGTGGCGTGACGAACAAGCCAATGAAATTTTAAAAGACTTATTAAAAGCTTTCAAAAACTAAAAGCTCGTTTCTGTTAAATAAACTCGGCGTGTCCCCTTTACAAATTTAATATAATATATGTAGTAATAACAGGTATATAAAATAACAGATGCTCTACGTCATCCACCTGTATAATATATTACGTTGTTTGCTAAAATTACTGTGTTACGCAGAATTAACTTTTTTGGTAGTTGACATTTTCAGTACAGCAAGTACAAAATTACAGATAAAATGTATTTTGGGTGAACTTTTTTAATTGTTTATTTAAAAATGTAACGAAATATGTGGGTCTTTGGGTCACGTATAACAAATAAGTTCTGAATGATTGTTAGTTATTTAAGTAACAATAATAATTCATGGATCGTCTGACCTTTGAACACGACCACTCCGTCAGGAGTGTACGACTGAGAAGAAGAAGAATATGCAACTCACGGGGAGAGGTGAAAGATATTGAATCTCTTAAAAAATAAACGTTTTTAATTTATTTTAAGTTCTAAGTTGACCTGTTTGACTTGCTTATTTGCAATTTTAATTAAAGTTACGATAGTATTTTTTTTTTAATTTCAAATATGAATAATTTATTATGTTTTATTCGTCTTAATTTTTTTCTAACAAACATAATTATAAATGGGTTCTAAAACAAACTAATTGTTTGTACTGAGTGCGCTACTAATGTTCTAAATATATTGAACTTTGATAGTAAAAAAATAATCTTTGTGAACTAATCAACTAATATGAATGACAAGCATCGAAAACAAATTGAAATAAGTTACAAAACAACCACCAAAATGGTGTCAAACAAACAACACAATCCAAAAACTGCTTGTTAGGGGTTCATAAGAATTGAGACATATTTTAAATTCTATTATATATTAACTATGAGCATTTAAAACCACTTTTTTACTTTTAATAAGATATTCGATCAAACAATTTTGTGACGTCTCTTTAATGTGACAAGATCGCAGGTCGTATAAAGGGTATCAACGATTCGCGACCTTGTCACTGGATAATACACACACATTGTACTTTGCTATGAATCAGTATGAATACACACATCGACGACCGCTTAGCCTAGTGGGTAGCTACCCTCCCTACGACGCTGGAGGTCTCGGGTTCGAATCCCAGGTCGGGTTAGTATTTATATGATGAATACTGATACTGGTCTCGGTTGTTAATATGTATGTGGTGTCTTCGCTTGGTACCCAAAACACAAGCTAATGCTTAATTTGGGGCCTAAACGTTGTTGTCATGTATACGTTATTATTATTATTATAGACTCTCAATTGCTCTCAATATCGTGAACATGTATGACAGCGAAATATTAAATCACTTATAGTTGTACAAGAAGAATCAAAATAACTACCTCAAATGCTTTTCATAATTACTTTTAAAACTATTTATTTTACTTTACTAAACCATCGCAAGTACAACGCTTCATTCCCGTTTTTTTTTTAATATTTATTGAAGAATTAACATTATAATATCAATAATATAACAATATTAATAATATAATATACTTACTAAAACCGATTTGTTCAGCTTAATTTTGTTTCAATTTCGTTAGGTTGTAAAATGTTTCCGAGGCAGATGCAACCTATGTGTTTGTTTTATATGTTTTTTTTTGGGCCGTCGTCGCATCGGCGCTCTCGTCTGGGTCGCCCTTATTTATGTTTCCTTTAAAACAGCGGCAAATATATTAAATACTTATATTCGTGTTTTTTTCTTCTCCATTTTCCATTTTTAATACACGGAGAAATGAACCAACATTAATTTAGCTTCAGGGGACCCATTTTGTTAAACAAAACACAATCTTAACATTTGAATGATTTGATTGTAAAAAAAAAAAATCATATCGTATCGTACATCTCTTATCATATGAAATGCTCGTAAATTCATTGTTCTTTCATTCCCTCGTCGGCTTCAGGTTAGTAAAAAATTAATTTGGTTTTGGCTGCCAACATTTCTGATAATCGTCAAATAATAATATTTGGCGCGATCTTCTCATCAATAATAATTCTGTTCCAGAAAGTGAAGTGAACACATGCAAAAAAAATTGAATTGTTGTAAGTTTTCTCGAAAGCTCTAGAACGTTCGAACCTTCGAATATGTAATGCGATACACTCACACCGTATGTGTTAGTCAGATTCAAAGTGACAGGCGACTATTTAATAATAACGAAGTGAAGGTTGAGGTTTAGAGAAAATAAATAAATAATGTGTTCGAGTGACAGGGTGTTTATTTAAATGGATATTAGTTGGAACTGGACTTGTTGATTAGCAAAATAAACATGTAAGTGAATAACTTGCCGTGAGTCTTACTTAGAACGTCTTTTAGAGTTGATTGATTGTATCAAAAGAGTGGTATAGCTAATATCATACAGTAAATTAATCTGACAGCAGCGTTTGGTATTAATAGAGTCATAAATGTCACTTTACAGTATCGAAGCGTCATTACGCAATTTTGCGGGTTTCAAGACTGACACGCGGGGATTTCGCGGGGGAGAAAACCGGCGCGCGGGACCTTGCGCTCTGATACTCTGACTAAAACTCGCCATCTTACATGATCTAGCAAGATAGAGTATGAGTGTTTAGACGGTAAACGCAGAAGAGAGCTTCTAGTCAGTTCGTACTTTTATGGCTTAATATATTACCCTATTAATCTATGCTTCATCGTAAAGAAGAGTGGAGAATATTAAACACCATAGAGACCAGAAGAGGAAAGATGATAGGCTATCTGATGCGGCACGACGCCTTCTTAACTAACATTATCGAAAGAAAGATTGAAATAAAAAGACGGAGGGGACGACGTAGACAGAGTTATTTAGACCACATTCAAATACGGGTCGGTTGGTCGAGTCGTATCAGAAGGTTAAGCAGCTGGCGAGGAAAAGGATACAAACGCAAATTGATAGGATATACACGTATTCATTACATGATACTGAGATGCCCGGCGGTAATCATAGGAACGTTATGGGGACCTAAAGAACCTGATTTGTTTTAATACCACTTACGCAATGTAATGCTACTATTGCAAAATCTTCGGTCGCTGTCGTTCGTGTGGTAGGTAAATACTCAGCGCAAGAGAAAGAGATTTACCTACAGTTAGTTGGTAATTTTATTATTATATTTATTATTAAGGGAAGTCTCTTATGCTTCATCATCAGCCCATGTTACCCCACTGCAGGGGCCTAGGCCTTCCCCAGGGTGAGAGGGAGTTTGGAGCTTAAATCCACCACGCTACTCCACTGCGGGTTGGGGATTGTAACGACCGCCATCTATTGACAGCGTCCGGGACCGACTGCTTAACGTGCTCTCCGAGGCACGGAGTCAGTGATAGTTAGTGTACTTAAGTCAGAAAAACTCATTGGGACATGCCCGGGTTCGAACCATGGCCCTTATGGCCTTATAAATTTGCCTCTTTTGCTTAAACCCAATTTTTTATTTCCGATTTGAGTTTACTGAAATGATTTTTTCTCTGTTGTTTGTAAGCTACTAGAAATTATTTTGCTAAAATCAATCAAAGACTTTATTTATTTATTTATTACACAGATACAGCCACAGTTAACAAACTTAGAATTAAGTAAATATATAAAAGATACAAAATACAGTAGAGGCGAGTCTGTTGACCTTAAAAGCTATATACGGTTATGACCAAGTAAAGTTTGATGTCTCTATATTTAATTGTAATCTAATTTTGGAAAATCGACATATATTGTAAATTTTACCCGTTGTTGAAACTGTTCAGACATGGTTCTAACACAAAAAATGATGTCTGACACTTCGTTGTCGTTATTGCCATCGACATCAGAAAAGGACCAAGAAGTATCAAGAAGATCTGTAAAGTTTAGACATATCTTCTATGAAAGTCTTTCAGAAGACGAATTCAGAAACAGGTTTGGATTCACTTAGAAGCTTCTCTAATAATAATAATATTTTTAATATAAAATCAAATGTATAATCTTTAATTGTTTTGTAGACGAAGTAATTATCTTTTTATTAAATAAAATAATAGTTTTTGTTGAGCAACTTCCGTTAAGTGGGAAGTCCTGCTTTGCAGTCCTGTTCCAACTTGTATAACCATTTGGTCTCCTAAAATCATTGCTTCAAGTTAAAGTTTCGTTCGAATAGTACCTATGTCTTGTCAGTTAAAATTTATATGTTTAAATTAACGTACCATCTCGAATTCAAAGTCTGCTTGGCAACTGAATCACAGTAATTACTACTTAAACTAGATTAAGCTGTACACTTTAATTTGTTAGTAGGAACTAAGTTTAGAAAATGTAACATGTTTTCCAAGGAAGGAATTAGTGAGTGTATAAATCTGAGAACGGTAAATATACATTTTACATATACATATACATTTTGACGACCGCTTGGCCTAGTGCGTAGTGACCCTGCCTACGAAACTGGGGGTTCGGGGTTCGAATCCCAGGTCGGTTAGTATTTATATAATGAATATTGATACTGGTACCGGGTCTTGGTTGTTATATGTATGTGGTGTCTTCGCTTGGTATTCAAAACACAAGCTAATGCTTAGTGTAGGGCTTAGACGTTGTTGTTATGTATGTATGTACTTAAAAAAAATTAAATTAGTTATGTCTGTTTCAACTAAAATATTGTTTCATTTCGACGAAGGAAAAAATGATTTGTTAACTTAAGACATGAAAATTAAATACTAAACTAACGAAAACGAACTTAGGGTACAAATGCTTTAGGCGTGCTTGCGCAGGTACAGTCTTATACCCGTCGCTGCACTGCGTCCCGCTACACCTAAAACTGGTTACTGCGACGCCTACGTTCGGATCCGTTATAAACTTTGATTATAATTGTACTACAATCTGAGACGGAATGAACTCATGCGCAACGAAGCCAACGAACCGTATCGATTCGAAAGCGACAGTGACATTTCTCGACAAGTAGTCTCGAAATCGATTGAATCGCTCAAGAGCTCCGATAGCCGTGATCGTCTAGTGGTTAGGACCCTACGTTGTGGCCGTAGTAACCCAGGTTCGAATCCTGGTCACGGCAGTGGCAACACTGTCGCGGTGGAGCTTATTTTTGTTGCATGTGTACACGTTGTATTTTTATGAAGGACCATTGATTATGAAAAATATTTAAATAAAAAAATCGTCATTTTTCTTCGAAATTATATTTGTGGTTTACATTGTGTCTGTACGGCAACTAGACACTAGTCTGATGGTAATTAATGCAAATAAACACAAGACAAAAGAAATTTTATTATGCTGATATCAACCACCGCGCCGGTGTCCATCCGCCCTACAGAAACAATATTAATCACAATAATTGTTATTTCGAAAGAGAATAATGCCTATTAAAAAAAATTTTTAATATATTAATTTGCAATAGTTTTTTGCATCAGCACCAGAAAATACAGTAGATACAAAATGGAGTTAGCTCGCAAAACTACGCTTGTCCACCCTATAGATATATATATTAATGAACTTTTTTCGATCCGCGAATAAAATTTTGAAAGAAAATTCAACGGAGAACTTTTAAAATAGCTTTAGAAATCACGTTTAATTCAAAAGTAAACTAGTCTATTCTTCAATTCATTTGAGAAGACATGTGTCTGGAATTAAATTTCAAATATTTGTGAAATAAAACTGGATTTATTTCAGATTTTATCACATGAACATTTTATTATTTTAATACTAGACATCCATATTTTCAAGTAATTAATTTTAAATAAATCATAATTAAGTATAAATTTGTTTTGTTGAACTATATAAATGTATTCTATAAATTTTTGTTTTGAAATAATTAGTCTCCAAACCAATACTCCTATAAAAATATCTAACTGTTTGAGACTGTTTGTTGTGCAGTTTGGGGTCGCGCATTGTCGTGATGGAGCAGCGGGGACGACCGGTTGACCAAAGCTGGTTGAAGACGTGCGAGCTTCTCCATCATTGTCTTCAGTTCTTCACAGTACACATCTGCAGTAATGCTCATGCCATTTTGTAAAAAGCTGTGATGAATCACACCGGCACTAGACCACCAAAGAGTGACCATCACCTTTATAGGGGTTATTTTTCGTTTAACACATTGCTTTGGCGCTGAACCAGGATCTAACCAACTTGCTGAGCGCTTTCGATTGTCGGACAGAATCCATTTTTCATTACAGGTAACAATTCGGTTCAAAATTACTACGAATTATTCAGATAAGGCAGGACGCAAGCGTAGGTGTGCACAATATTGCTAAAGATTTTTTTTAAATTGTGTTTTTCCATCAGTTCTTTTTACACTCCACTGCAGGGGCTTAGGCCTCCCCTCAAGATAAATGGGCTTGGAGCTTAAATCCACGACGCTGCTCCAATGGGCGATGGATTGTAACGACCGCCATCTATTGACAGCAACCGAGGCCGACTACTTAACGTGCTCTCCGAGACACGAAATCAGTGATAGTTAATGTAACTTAGTCAGAAAAACTCATTGGTGCACGTCCGGAATCGAACTTATAAATTTGAAACAAGTTCGCTGCGATCGGGCTATCACGACATTAAATAGTGTAATAGCTAAATATTGTAGCGCTTATCACTTTCAGTGTATACCGTAAGCGACAATCCGATCGCTGCTATTCATTCATATCACTTATTCTTCGATACTAATCTATAGCTAGATGTTGAACGTTTCGAATGGTTTATGGCGCTTAGTGGATTTATGGCTGTTCATTTATTACGTAACAGGATTTAGGAAGTGAGAGGGTTCGCCGTCAACTTATTTATATTTACACGAGGAAGGAAAAGAGTCGTAGCAATTTCAACATAAGGTTTCATTTTATATAAATAACGTATTTATATAAAGACGCATTTATATAAAGAAAGAACGTGCCTTTAGTTGGTTCGGTTTTGAAACCATAGAAGGTATTTTCGTTTCAGAACTTATTTGTTGCTATTTATTTATGCTGTTACAATTTGTAACACAGGGTGGGAGAAGTTGTAGGTTTTAAGATATAGGCTGTTTTTAAGGGTTCCATCCCCAAAGGGTACCAACGGAAACCCTATTACTAAGGCTTCGATGTCCGTCTGTCTGTCCGTCTGTCACAGAGCTGTATCGCCTGAACCTTAATATGTAGTCTCTTAAAATTTTCAAGAAGTGTGTATTACTATGACCGCTGTACAACAAGTAATAAAAAATTAAATTAAATTGAAAATTAAAGAGGATCTTCATACAAGATGATACGGAACCCTTCGTGTACTATTCCAACTCGCAGTTGGCCGGTTTTTTTTTTTCATAACAAGAAATAACATATCTACGTCAAATTAAAATATCTGCAATAAACGTTCAGTTCAAATAATTCACAGACTTTTCAGTTCCCGCAACCATCGGAGGCATTGAAAATTACTTTAGAAGTTTTAGAAAAAACAAAAACTCACCTACATCCATATCCATAAACACAATTTTTTTGAAATTTGTCAATTTTCAGGGCCCACCTACAAGCCGCAATTATCAACCGATTTACAAAATGTTTTCATCAATCGTTTGACAATTTAGATCCTCAGATGCATTTTTGGCCAAATTCCGATAACTCAAATATTTTCGAAAATATTCATATTTTTGTAAAAAACAATACCCAAAAATCCTCATTTTTTCAGACATTTTTTTCAGTTTTCAAAAAGATTTTCCAACCGATTTTCAAAATTCCAACGGATATAGGTATAACGATAAATTTTGCTACTTTTAAAACCCCTAGGATCCCAATCGCTCCGTTATCCTCGAAGACATAGCCAAATTTACGTCTCACAGGAAAAGGATCTTATGATGATGATTTCCTTACAAAATTAGAAAAACTTAAAAAAAAAAACAAAAATATAAAGTTTTGGTTTCGAAATCAGATTTTTCATGTGGTAACTTTAGGCCCTTATTGTAGGAGGAAATATTTTGCGTATGGTTTCAAAAACTGCTTATTCGATAAGGATTCCAGAATGGTTATAATTGAGGATTAGGTAACTAATATTCCTAAGTTTAACATTACACCAATAGAGAAGTACTGTATGGGCTTAGACACGGTCGTGCCGTAAGGTGATACTTGTCCGTAACGAAGTGGGACGGTTCGAGAGCGCTTTGTTCCCACCACAATACCAATAACCTTATAGAGAGCGCTTCTCATATACTGGCCACTCAATAACAGATTGTTGAGGATAATTTTAAAATAATTTTATATTTCTGTTTTACGAGTATTTTGTTTCACGTAATACCACAATTGTTTTGGTAAAATAGTTTTCTAGAAAATAGAGAATAGAAAACAGAGTAATACTTGGTTTTTAAGATGGTTATATTCAATAATAATAATTTGAAGAGATAAAATGAAACAAGCAGTTGTTTGCGTTTAATAACAATAATAATACCTGGGACATTCCGCACAGCGCCATCTAGTCCCAAACTAAGCAAAGCTTGTAATTATGGGTAGCGGACAACTGATATACATACTTAAAATATCCTTTATAATATACACATATATAGATATTTCACACCTAGACACGGAACATGTTCATGCACACGAATATTTGTCTCGGGCGGGAATCGAACCGGTGATACATTTGTTTGTATGTTGTTTGAAAAATCTCGAAAGGAAAATAATGCGGTCTTAAATTTAAATTCCGGTAATTAAACAAATACCTGGCTATATACAAGATTCGTCATTTTCTTTTAAATCTCTCACATTTACTTAAATATTAACCAAGGTTAAATAATACTTCCTAGCTACCATAATATGGCTATAAAAGTAAAATTCCTAAGGAAACGTAGGTGAATATTTCTATTTATTATAATAAGTAAGGTCATAAAAAATACTAAATAAAGAGCGAAAAAAACTTTGTGGTGTAGACATGTCAAGCAATAAAATCAAAGTCAAAGCAATCGTATATCCTATCCAAGCGTTTTATTATATCAAAACAATTAGTTTAACAACTGGTGTATGTCCATTTGTATTAATTTTCTGACATATAGAATAAAGAAAATCATTTATTTCCAAGTAGGACACTCTGCTGTCACTTCTAAACGTCATTAAGTTAAGTCTAAGCAGGTTCATACGTACGTGACCACTCTAAGAAGAGCACTGCAACCAAGAAACTTAGTGTTTTTTAAGCGACTTCAAAAAAGAAGGTGGTTACTCAATTCGACCGTAAATATGTATTTTTTTTTTAAGTGTGTGTTCAGGGATAACTTCGTTGTTTATGAACCGAATTGGATGATTTTTTTTTTGTGAAAAGGAGATATCTCCGAAATGGTACCATGATAAGGAAACCAGGATCTGATGATGGCATCCTAGAGAAATCGAGGGCCACCTTCGAAAATAGTATTTAAAAGTATCGTATTTAAGTATTTTGATAAAGTACGACTACTAGTACTATTTAATGAAGGTCGGGAGTCGATCTGATGATGGAGCTGAAAGACAGTCGAGGGAACTTCTCAACGACTTACAGCAATTACCTGGTGTTTGGACTTGATTCATTTCTATTGATGAGATCTTTGCACCCATATGGATTATAAGTGTCATTACAGGTCTGATGATGGAGACCATGCACAATCGAGGGAACTCCTCAACGATTTACAGCAATTACCTGGTGTTTGGATTTAATTCATTTCTATTAATGAGAACTTTGCACCCATATGGGTTATAAGTACCATTACAGGTCTGATGATGGAGACCATACACAGTCGAAGGAACTCCTTAACGATTTATAGCAATTACCTGGTGTTTGGACTTGATTCATTTCTATTGATGAGATCTTTGCACCCATATGGATTATAAGTGCCATTACAGGTCTCATGATGGAGAACATACACAATCGAGGGAACTCCTCAACGATTTACAGCAATTACATGGTGTTTGGACTTAATTCATTTCTATTAATGAGAACTTTGCACCCATATGGGTTATAAGTACCATTACAGGTCTGATGATGGAGACCATACACAGTCGAAAGAACTCCTTAACGATTTATAGCAATTACCTGGTGTTTGGACTTAATTCATTTCTATTAATGAGAACTTTGCACCCATATGGGTTATAAGTACCATTACAGGTCTGATGATGGAGACCATACACAGTCGAAGGAACTCCTTAACGATTTACAGCAATTACCTGATGTTTGGACTTAATTCATTTCTATTAATGAGAACTTTGCACCCATATGGGTTATAAGTACCATTACAGATCTGATGATGGAGACCATACACAATCGAGGGAACTCCTTAACGATTTACAGCAATTACCTGGTGTTTGGACTTAATTCATTTCTATTGAAGAGAACTTTGCACTCATATGGGTTATAAGTGCCATTACAGGTCTGATGATGAAGACCATAAACAGTCGAGGGAATTCCTCAACGATTTACAGCAGTTACTTTTTGTTGAGCTTCCTTCATACGGTTGAATATATCAAAATGTTCAGTTCGCACAAAAATAATAATTAAGATTGAAGTTTTACATAGGAATACCACTGCTTACTAGGCATGCTGATGCGTCAATTTGACACTGAATTTACGTTGCGTAATCGTGGTTCTGTCTCATTAGAGTAGCGCGTTTAGTAGCCCCATGTATACTAAATACAATTAAGTTACAGATGCGTTCAACTAAAAATTGAAAAATAAAATAATTTAAAAAAATAAATAAAAACCGACTTCAAAAACATAAACTAAAAAGTTAAAAATAAAATTTTCACTTTAAAGAAAGGAGCATTAACAGGCGGCATATAGTTAATGAAGTCGGTGCCAACTCAGACACTTTAAATGGGTACTTACCAGGTAATAACAATTACAACAATGATATATCCACAACTATAACGAATATAGAACACAATTTAAAGTGTATGAGTGAGTAGGCACCGACTTCATTAACTATATGCCGCCTGTTAATGCTCCTTTCTTTAAAGTGAAAATTTTATTTTTAACTTTTTAGTTTATGTTTTTGAAGTCGGTTTTTATTTATTTTTTTAACATTGAAAACGTTTATCAGATCGTTTCGTAGGGAGTATAATTCGGCTATATTTCCGAAATTAATAATTGTAAGTAAAAGGCACGGTTGTCAAAAGATGCAAGGGCATGTGGGGCACCGTATGATAGTAAATTTTCAAAAACCTGTTCGTATTTTTTTTTTCGGAAAAATTCCTTTTTTCCATTTTGCAATGGTGAAAAAAAAACTAAATTTCTCAATTTTTTGGAAAAAAAAATATTATTTTGAAAACGAAAGCCAATATTGAAAAAAAAATTGTTCCGCAGCTAATAGATTGTCTAGCGTTTGGAAAAAGAATTTCGGAACCGATCGAAAACTGTGCGCTGGGCATTACTGGGCAGGTGCCCTTTTCATTAAATAATTATCAGATCAGTTACCCAGTAAGTGAGATTCGGCTATATTTCAGAAAGTTATAAAGGTAGACGAAAAGCAGTGTCAAAGATGCAGGAGCTCACGGGGCATTATTTTCATCATTATCATCATAATATACCAAAATTTTGAAAATTGATTCATAACTTTATCTGAACAATGTAATAAAATTGTTTGACAAAAATATGTTATAAGGTTTTATTTAGGATGTTCATTTTTAAAGTCATCCGATAGTTGCGAGAAGCGCGTAATCTGTAGATTTTGTTAGTGACGGCACTACAAGCCATTGTCATAAAAACTAAGTAAATTGGAGATATTTAATCTTAAATATTTCTATTATTCACAAAAGTAATTATAATATGCTTTAGAAATAAGTTGCCGTTTTACATAATTCTTGAATTTCTATTCTATTCCCTCAGCCCTTTTTATAACCCACTGTAGAGGATAAAACATTCCCTCAAGATGAGGAGGCTTGGAGCTTAAATCCACCACGCTATATTCTTGAATTCGTTTATTGACAAATCTATGATATAGCTTGAAAGTTCACGAGTATTATAAAATCTTATATATAAACCTTTGAATGCATTATTTTATGGAGCCTAGTAGTAGGAACCGCGAGTTCGTTCATTCCTAGCACTAACATTGTGTATATCCCATTTTTTTTAATTTGGTGTTATTTTTATGTTCATACACTTAATATATTTTCATAAATATACTGACAATATTCTGTCATTATATTAACTTTTCAAATTTTTAAATTGAGAACACATTATGATAACATTGATCACGCGCATGGTAATCGTATCTCAAGATAAATCATGCGATCAGGAGGCAAAATAAAGCAATCATTTTGTAGGTTTGAAATATTTTAAAACCTACATTTTATTCTTATAGCGATTTATAAAGATGACCTTTACACTACAAACTTAAACAGTGAATTACTTAATTAATATTTATATATTTTTGTTATTAAAAAAATATGGATTTTTATTTAATTAAAATTTCTTAGTAAAAATATCACAAACGAGAAAAGTAAAAACAGTTATTGCATGCTTATAGTTCATTTATAATAACTCTACTATCTCAAGATAATTCCTAGGATTTTTTTACCGTGCGGTCATATTATTTTAGTACCTCTATAAATTAAATACTTACATTAATAAGTAAAATTAAATTATAATTTGTTTATTTAATTTATAATCTGTATAAATTTAAATAAACAAGAAAATTAAAAAACACTTATGGCATGCTTTATAGTTGATTCATATTCACTCTGCTATCTTGAGATAATTCCTGGGATTTTGTGCGGTCATATTATTTTAGTACCTCTATAAATTAAATACTTACATTAATAAGTAAAATTAAATTATAATTTGTTTATTTAATTTATAATCTGTATAAATTTAAATAAACAAGAAAATTAAAAAACATTTATGGCATGCTTTATAGTTGATTTATATTCACTCTACTATCTTGAGATAATTCCTGGGATTTTGTTACCGTGCGCTACCTCGGTCCGTGCATACCCTAGATATACTTTCTCGTTGAGCCGAACAATCTATAGCACACGATTCTCTTTAATTATTTTCTTGTCCAGTACCTTAAACGTACTAATTACACATCTAAATATTTCAATTCCTTTGAGACACTTACCCTGAAATATAACCACCCGATTATTATAACGCAAGCGTATTAAATATACGAACGTTAATCCAGTAATAAGGAAGTGCCTTAACCGACAAACAATGGAGGCATATATTAATTATTTAATATCTTCTTATTAATTATTCCCTCAACGTTTCCACCATAAGGCTTAAGCGGATTCTCCGTGAAATGAAAAAGGCATTTGAATGTCCAAAGGCGTATCTCATACTCTATATTAATTGCGTTCAAATGCTGCAAATTTCCAAGGCGCGACATTGGCTTCGTCGGATGGACGGTATGTTATTGATAGGTATAAGAAATAGTCCATGTCAATGTACAATATTAAAATGTGGTTACAATACTATGCAATATCAGCCAGGCAGCCAGTCCAGTAATAGTAGTAATAGTAATAACGTATACATGAAAACAACGTCTAAGCCCCAAACTAAGCATTAGCTTGTGTTTTGGGTACCAAGCGAAGACACCACATACATATAACAACCAGACCCGGTACCAGTATCAATATTCATCATATAAATACTGACCCGACCTGGGATTCGAACCCGGGTCCTCCAGTTTCGTAGGCAGAGTCGATACCCACTAAGCTAAGCGGTCGTCAGATGCAGTGCAGATTAATGGATTTTAACGACTGTCACCATCTGATCATGGCAACCGGGACCGACTTACCGTGCTCGCCAAGGCACAGAGTCAATGATAGGTATAATGTGCAAAAGTTAGAAAAAACACATTGGTATAAGTCCTGGGATTAGAACCACGGCCTTCTGAGCAAGAAGCGAGCTCGCTACCATTCGGCTGTCACGATATGTGTTCACGAAACGAAATTTTAACATAGCGTGTATTTCTATAACCGCTATAACAACAAATAATAAAAAGAAAATAAAGTTAAAAATTAAATACAAATATAAAAAACGTATTTTTTGTCGTTTTTTTTATGTTACGCTCTGTTCCTAAAAGTATCAGAGTAATGATACATGCTCTTGGTTCCAAAAATTTTTGGACAAAAGTAAATTATATAAAAATTTGTTTTGGAAATGATTTGTGCGTTTTCTGTCGGTATTTATTGTAATACAAATTTTTTCTTGCGATTTTGTCAGCGTGTTAAACTTTCCTTTTTTATTACTGCTCTGTCTTTACAAGCAGCACCGTGATGTCAAAAATTTTATAATATTGAAACAACGTTTTATCTTTCGTAAAAGTTCTGTCGAATTCGGTTAAGTCGTCCTTGAGTTAAAAGCGTTCAAACTTCACTGCGTTATAGTTCTCTTTTCAGGATTGTCAGTCTTACAATAAGCGGCACGAGTTAAGGGCGCTGACCTTCATGCTCGTAGTGGATTATTTAGGTTATGTTTAACGTTTGGAACGCTAGGAAGTGACGGGCGGAGGAACTGTTCCGGTCATACTTTTAACTACTTTATCATCAGTGTACTTCCTACTGCCAAATAGACCCTAAGATAAACTAAAGTACTGATTTTAATACGTATTTTTTTTTAATTTCTTTAATGGATTTGTTTTACAATAAAGAACTAAATCAGTCAAGTCCTAACCTTATGCGGATATTAGGACTTTCTGTCGTGCCTGCTCAAGTCCACAAGCAGGCACGTTTTAGAAGACAAACTTTCTTAAAATTTTAGCCATGTTTGAATATTTTAATATGTAGATATTTTTGTACGTCATCGTCGTCGTCAGCCCATTTTTACCCCACTGCAGGGGCTTAGGCCTCCCCCAGGGTGAGGAGGGGGGCTTGGAGCTTAAGTCCACCACGCTGCTCCACTGCGGGTTGGGAACTGTAAAGACCGCCATCTATTGACAGCGTCCGGGACCGACTGCTTAACGTGCCCTCCGAAGCACGGAATCAGTGATATTGTGTACTTAAGTCAGAAAAACTCATTGGTACACGCCCGGATTCGAACCATGGCCCTATGGGGCCTTATAAATTGAGACATTTTTGTACGGCCTCGCTCGAACTCGAAATGACTTATAAATCAAATAAATACGCGGAGTCCGTCATTTTTACAAATCAGAATCAACAAGTTGAAAATTATCTGTCGAGTAGCGTCTCTAGAAATGGTAATGCAACCGTTATGTGACACACATAAGTATATTAAACAGTAGCCCATCAATTTACCATTGCATCACGTGACTGTTGTTATTGGTTTTTGCGACATTGTATCTAGACTTGTAAATAATCTAAGTACATATCTTATAGTCCATTCTATTAACCCACTTTGCCCCACTGAATGGGCTTAGGCCTTCCCTCAGGCTGAGGGGGCTTAGACTCTAATACACCACGCTGCTACAGTGCGGGTCGGTGGATTTTAACGACTGCCATCTGCTGATGATAGAAAAACTCATTAGTATACGTCTGGATTCGAACCACGGCCGCACCGCCTTCTAAACTGGAAACGGGTTCGTTGTGCTCGGATATCACGACACTACACTATATCCTATATATTGCTCTAAAATTGTATCTATTTAAATTTGAAAACTGCATCTAAATCCGTTCATTAGCTTTTAGTTATAGATGGCCAAAAAAATTCTATAAATGCAAAAATAGTATTTTTAGGTTTTTAAATAATACATAAAAATTATAATAATAATAAAAAAAATTAAACTAATCCAATAATCCACCCCTCGTCGCCCCCGACGCAAATGTGCCCATGACGCTCATCGCATTGCCGCGCTGAATTGCAATGGCAATTCTTTGCTCCAGGAAGGAACCGGAACGGGGGTCGAGTCCCCTTTCTTTTAGACGACGGCCGATGCTCGCGACGAAACGTTTGGCTTCAATCCCCCAACAGCCAGCATCTTCCACCGCAAGAGGGACGAACAAGTATTTACTCTCCAGAGTAGAGTATTTGACTCGTTTTCTGGGGGCTGCAGACGCGTATTTTTAGGTGTATTTAAGGTCGATGACAAAAAATTTCATCCGACATCAGGTAAGGTTTTTGAGTGTACTTTTGTTAGTTTACTTTGGTTTCAATAACTTTATTATATTTTGTAGCATGTTAGTTCTAAATTAAAATATAAATTTTGAGTTAACGGAGAACGGAACTTTCCGGCACAAGTATTTTCATACTTACTAGCAAATTTCGATTTTGTTCTATGTCTGTATATAAATGTCTATTACTTCAAATAAATGTAATAAATCTAATATAAATTTTATTAGAAGTATGTTTTGTAATTTTTGATTGTTCCCGCCTGTAATACTACTTTATATAACATTCAAGTCCTATTTATATGATAGTGTATTTCTTCCACATTCTATATAGGTTTCTCTTTTCAGTCGGGCTTTTAAGTTTTTTTATTTTACGGTTTTTTTTAAATATCTTCGTTGAACGTACATCACCTATTTCGTTACAGTTTTATACTTTTATAAACTTTATTTGGGATTAAAAAAAAGTTCAATAAAAAAATATTAAAAAATCCAACTGCTTAAAAAATATTTAACTGAAAAGGGAACAAGATCTAAAATCTATAGAATGTGAATAAAATACACTATCATATAAATATGACTTGAATGTTATATGAAGAAAATATAGCAGACGGGGACAAACCAATTACCAAAATATGTTTCAAAGTGAAAATCTAATTTAATTTTTACAACAAATATGTTTTGCATTTTTTAATTGTTCTTACCTGCAGTACCTTATCTACATATATTCAGTATCGACTATACCCTATCTTTCATTTTAATACCAATATTATCTTAAAACAAAAAATAATAATTCATATCCCTCTTTTGTTTGATTCTAGACACCATATATTATATAGCCTAAGTCACTCCCACAATTAAGACGTACCTGACGACATCTCATATGTTAAAATCCATGAAACCGTCTAGGCTACAGAGAGTATCATAGAAATAGACATACAGATGTACACTCGGAAAAATAGGTAACTAGGCACTAACAGCTAGCCAATAAAACATCCAATACGTTTTTCAACATTAATAACTCTAATTAATAAATTTATCATTATCTCTACATACAATATATTCAAAGATGTTTACGTTGTATGGTTTTATTACCAATTTAGTAAAGAACAAACTGATATTAGTAACAATAAGATTTCATTGCTAGTTTTGTCCAATGCAAGTTACAAATGGCGGAGACAATAAAGTACCAAGAAGTTATCTTTTAACTGCGAGAAAGAGATTCGGCGAGTAGAGATATATATTTTATGAAGTTTATTTTTGTGCTGTTAAAATGATCTATTATTAAAGTTATACAAAGCAATGCTTTTGTATATTTTTTATATATACTTTTTGCTTTACAACATCGCGTCGGCTTATTTTTTTGTGTAAAGACTTCGTGTCGTTTAGCTCCCTTGTCCCTCCACAATTTTATATTTTGAGAACATCTGTTTCTAAACTATTTTATTTTTACGATTTGTCTATGTTTTTACGATGATACTACATAAAATAAGTAATTCATTCAAAGGTAAATTAATTGTGTGAAATTTTATAATAAACTTCTAAGCAATTTATAGGTAGATTTGTCAATAAATAAATCCAAAGATTAGTCAAAATTTTTTAATAATTTAAAAGAATGTACGAATGATATTAGACTCAGTTTTATGACATTCAAAAGTGACAACAGAGTGTCTTACATGAAAATGAATTTAAGATTCATAATTATTTTTTTATGACGTACTTTAAAGAAAAAGTTATATAAAGAAAAAAATTCTACATTATTTTGCATTTACGCATAGGAGATCGATATTTTGATAAAAAATATTTAGTAATATAAAATTTTTTATTGAGTACCTTTCTTTTATTTATTTTAAGTTTCTTATTTTTTTGACTACTTAACTACTTTATGTACTCTATGTAGTTTTCCATAATAACCATAGTCCTTATAGCGTGAGAAATATAAATTTAGGTTCTTCATCAGCCCTTTTTTACCCCACTACAGGTTCTTAGGCCTCCCCCAGAGTGAGGGGGGGGGCTTGGAGCTTAACTCCACCATGCTGCTCCACTGCGGGTTGGGGATTGTAACGACCTCTATCTATTGACAGCGCCCGGGACCGACTCCTTAACGTGCTCTCCGAGGCACGGAGTCAGTGATAGTTATGTACTTACGTCAGAAAAACTCATTGGTACACGCTCGGATTCCGGAAGAAAAGATGGGTAAAGTTTAGGTTATATAACTTAAATTTTGCCAAGAAATACGCATAAAGTAACAATAAAAAAGTTTGTCTCGCGCAATATGTCAAACAAAGCGCAAATTGTCGAATGATGCAAATAAGAGGGGACGAAATCACGAGTTTCGAACAAGTCTGATGAAAAGTCGAAAAGTTGTGCAACTTTCGTATTAGGTTCAAGTTTAATTGATCTGAAAAGTTTCATATGACTTTGGCACCTTCAAAGTGTCTTCGAATCAGGCTTTTTATGTAATATGTGGTTAACGTATTTGATTGTGTTCAATTTAAAGTTAATTTAAAGTTTTCTTTAATTTATCTTTTACAGATTTCATTCATCGAAAAATTCAAATTTGTTATAAAGTAATGAATTAATTATTCTTTACTGAAGTTTCGTAAGAAAGATGAACACGGGAAAAATATGTAGATAAAACCAACTAGGTTAATTAAATTGTTATTTCTAGAATTCATCCATCAATCCATATCAGCAGATTATGCCCCACTGCAAAGACTTATACTCCTCCCCTCGGGATGAGGGTGCATAGAGTTTAATCTACCACGCTGCTGCGGTGCAGGTTCTGCTGTGGGGACACGCTGCTAATGTTAATACAATCTTCGTGTTGCAGAAGCGAGCTGTTCGAGCAATTTATAAACTGGGACCGAAAGTATCACTTAGAGAAAATTAAGGAAAATAATATAATGACATTGCCATCTCAATATATATTTGAAAACATTATGTACGTAAAAAAAATATTACATTATTTAAAAAAAATTGTGATCGGCATAATGTTAATACAAGAAACAAAGATAAACTTGCTAATCATGTCAGCCGCCTCAATAAAATCACGAAATCTTTTAAAGGGCAATGTATACGCTTTTACAATAAGATCCCAGCTGACATTCAAGATCTACCCCTTAACAAGTTTAAGACTACAATAACACGAAAGCTTCCTGCGAAAGTATCAGACTATATACTTAGATGATAAAAATCCACAGGGTAAGCCGCTCGCCTATCAGTTTGTTTCAATAATATTATTCTTTAAGCACTTATTGTTAAATTTTTTTTTATAATTTTGTTAAAAAGGGCGTCCCTCAGTTTCTTGCGTATTCTTCTGAGAGGGACCAGCATTTTTGAATGCGCCTTTGTGGTGACGTTCTTCCACAAAGTAATAAAATTCACTCTTATGACGTATTTCAAGATTACGTTACATAACTACGATACATAACTATTTTGATTTTGATGGATTTTAACAACTGCCATCTAATGATGGCAACCGGGACTAATAGGTTAACGTGCTCTCCGATGCACGGAGTCAGTGATAGTTATGTGCTTAAGTCAGAAAAACTCATCGATACACACTGGTTTTTAAGATACGAACCACGACCTTCTAAACAAGAAGCGGGCTCACCACTACTCGGCTATCACGACACTCTAGAATGAAAAGTTTATTTTCATCAAAATACAAGTATACCTATGTTATAAATTTTTCACAGAGCTTAATGGAAACGTGAGTTCAAAATAAAAAAACCAGCGTGTGAAGAAATCGAATAAGTGGGAATTATGAATGTGAACGTCTCAGGTGTGTGAAAATAATTGTAATGTGCTTATAACGTAAAAGCTATTATAACAATTTTTCGCTTTAGAGCTTCGAAACCCGAGGAATCACAAAGAAAGCTTTTTTAGAAAATCAATATCTTAAAAGGTATTTCGTTCCTTCTTAACGTTTCACCTTACACGTAACTACGTCATGCGTTTTATGTTTAAATGAATAAAATATACGTAGCGTTTCTTTTTGAGTCTATCTATTGAATTGAAACCTATGGAGTCTTTTCTATAGTTTTTCATATACGTACTATTTCAAAATTATACCAAGGCTGAAGGGAGATAGTTGCTGAGGATAGCAGACGTTTTTTCACAGTTTCTAATAAACAACAGTATGCTATGTTATAATAGAAAAAAAAACCTTAGTTAAATAAATAGTAGCCTTGAGGATTTTTTCTTTATAAACGTTAATTTATTATTATTCCTTTATATCATCATTATTCAGATTGTAATTAAAGTAAAAGCTTTTTATTGACTTTGACACTTGAATAACTACGTCATAATAACAATACTAATAAATCCGTTACTAAACGAAAGTACTATAGAAGCGATACAGTAGGAATTTCGCTTATTAATGTTATTTTTATTGTTTGTGACGGACGATGTTTTTTCTAACTTATTAGAGACATACAATGCAGTGTGTCGGACTCGCACACGAAGGGTTCTTTACCACAGTACAATAAAAAAAAACAAATTTCTTTTAATTATTATTAATTATTCCTTTAATTATTAATTTTATTTTTTTTTATTATAGGAATCCACACTCTGTGAAAATTAATAGGGTACTTAGTAATATCCTTTGTGCCGATTGTCTATGCATCTTGTTTTTGAAACAAAGATCTGAGATCCCGGTCTTAGGCGTATTGATCAATAAGCATTTCAATGTAATAATAATAATATCTGGGACAACTCACACGCGGTTATTTAGTCTTAAACTAGACATATAGACAGACGAATAGATATGTTCACGCACACAAATATTTGTGAGTTGGATCAACATTTATTTCAATTTACAAGTTGGTGATGAACGCAGTAAATGTAAAAAAATATGTATACGCAAATACAAATAGATTATCGATTATTAGATAGGTAAATAAACAATATTCTTATCATAAATAATAGAGGTAGTAAAAAATATATTTAATAAAAATATACAAACAATATTGTCCATAGTCGTTCTTTCGATATAATAACTTAACTTTTAGGTATTTTGTTTCTCTATTTCTTAAACAGTAGGTACTATATATTCAGTATGAATATTAATCTTTGATAAAAGTACGGCATGTATGAAGCACCGAGTTAAAAAATATTTCGCAAACAAAGTGTGCAGGTAATACGTTCTTAAACAATGCAATACGTTGGGATAAATATTTGTTTAAATCAAAGGCCAAATGCGTAAAACGAATCTATTTGTATTTGATTACATATTACGTGTTTATTTAACCTCTTTAAGTTTACAAAGATGGGGTGGTTACTTATATATGGACCACTGAATGGATCTAAAAATATTTTATTGGACCCGAAGTACGATGGAAAATAGAGACAATATTTTTCTTTCGGTTGTTTTTAATAGGAAAAACCCGAATTTAGGTTCAGAAAAAAATTCACTCATATGGAAGCTTAAAACCTTGTAATATTCATACCAGTATGAAAATTTCATAAAGCTAGCTGAATGTGACGGTATTAGAATCATTAATTCTAATTTAGTTATGTGTGATAAAGGACGTTGTAGACAGACTGACTGACGCCTGCCCCGCCTTACCAATTAGCGACATTGTTTGGGCTTACAACAAAATATATTCATCTTTTTGTACGACAAAGATAATAAAACCATGTTAATTATTGTGTCATTGATATATTGATTGATCTTATCTAATCTTCTTTTCTAATAGTATTATAATTGCGAAAGTATGTTTGTATGTTTGTTTGTCTCAACCGATCATCATACGGAAAAGGACAGAGTACCTTTCATCTAGAAAAACAATTCTAACACAGCAGGTAACTTCACCTTAGTTTTGAGGCATAATTGCTACATACTCGCTGGTTCATATTCTGCAAATGTACCAGTGCGAAGGGTAAAATTTTTGAACAGGGAAGCCAGGCTACGTAAGGAAGATTATTATTAATTATAATAAATTTATTTTATCACTTTCTTTAATACTTTACTTTACTTTAAGAAAATATACAATAAATAGGGGTTGGAAATAATGGAGTAGTAGGTACTTCCTATGAAAGGTGACATCTGTTTGACTCTATTACTTGTAGAAAAAAGGGAAGATTGCCTCGCTGACCAGTAGATGTTTTAATGAAACAAAAATGAATTTACTAATAAAATAAATTTTATACAAAAATCATTTACAATATTATAGAACCTGAGTCTATAGGATGACTGGTGTACCTGAGTGCAGTGATATTTCTACTGGTTCTACTGGTAACAATTCGGATCATTAAAAGGTATTTTATATGATTTATAAGTAGTGAAAGCCACAGTATTGAAACGCCATCACTATATACCGGGTTGGCTTAAACGTATCTAACACTTAAGAATTATGGCCAATCGAAAACACTTTGTGTGAATCGAAGTCCGAAGTATTCAGGACGTACGATGACCGGTGTGTCATGTAAGAAAGAAATATTGTTTTTAAATAAAAATAAATGACGGGGAAAAATGATATGAAATTATTGCGAAATTGGGGTGGCTAATTTGGACTTTAGTATAAGCGGCCAATCAGTGGCATAGGCAGGCATAGGGTAGGCAGTCCGAAAAAAATTAATAGGTACAGCCACACTGTACTTCCTTTATCGCGTTTTTTTTCTAATTCCCTTTAAATTTTGTTTGCTACAGAGCCTGACAGAGATCTACAGGAATAGACAAGTACATTATTGGATAAGTACGCAAAGTACAATTATATGCATGCACATAAATGCATAAATAAAATTATATTTTTAAATAAGTACCATGCTTCTTCGGCTTGTTCTATTGTTTTCTTGGCAAGTATGCAAGTTATGCCGAATCCTTTGCAAGCCACCTTATATATGCAATAATCAACTGATACGTTATTAAACAAATCAATTACCGGATAAACAAAGTGACCTCATAAAGGCTGGCACTCTAATGAAATCGCTTTGGTCTCAGTGGAAAAACAACAATGAAACTATCAGTTGGTAACGAAATTGAAGGTGTAAGTGGACAAAGGTGTTAACTAAAAAAAGTTCAAAATGAGTTGTGAGTGTTTTTATGTTGCTCCTACCACATTTGCAAGCCTGAAATGTATGCATATTTATCAGATAATACCTTTGCTATATAGGTCTTCATTTTTGACACGAATCAAAATTTGCGCAGTCGATTTATGATCATTTAAAATCTAATTGCATGCAAAAATCGATTCATTTTGTTGTGTGTATTTGTTTTGTTTGTTGTTGTTGTATTCGAGATATTTTGTTTGATTTGTTTATTTTGTTTGTTTGTGTGTGTGTTTTGTGTGTTATCGATTTGTTTTGTTTGTTTTCAGATAACAGTTTTGTCCACTCACCCCTTCAATTGTATGCTTAATAAAAGTACTTGTTTGTTTATGAAGAACTAAAAACTATACCGTCTTTTTTATTTATATGTTAAATCGATACGCCTATGTTTTTTTAAATGCGAATTTATTATTATTAAATTTTCTCATTATCATACCTGTTTTTTGGGTTAAATTTAAAATAGATACTGGTCGACAGTTAACAATTTTCAATTTATCTGTGTAACAAAACATATTGAATTTGTTTGCACTATTTACTTTCATTAAACAAACAGATCCGTTATAAACCTCACATGTGAAACTTTCCATAATTTTTGTATTAAAACAATAATAATTCACTTTAATCACACTTGAACCGGTAACAACCGAATGCCACAATAGGTAATAAAATAATCAGTAATTAGGTAAACGTAGTTATGAACGATTTGACGGTTATGAACGACAGATTATCCGACCATGTTAAGAATCACAATCATCCGTAAGAACTAAATTAATTCATAAAATATTTAATACTAGCGACCGCCCGCAGCTTCGCTTGCGTAGACTACACATTCCTGTTTTAGGTAGTATTAACATTCGAAACGGTTTATACGTACTTTTTAGTGAAACTAATATTGGGTACACCCATTTAAACTTTCAATCTTCATTCTCCCCACTCCTTTAAGAAAACCGATACTACATACTTTTTCACCTCCCGTTTCCCACCCTTAAAATGTGGAAATCCAAAAACCCTGAAACACATCATTATTTATTTGTGTTAAAATTTTTATGTTTCTAAATTTAAAGAACAAAGACTCTCAAACAAAGCCCCTCCATCCCTTCCTCCTTAAATTTGAAATGTCCAAATATTCCTTTCTTAAAAAATTAATACTCACGTTACAAAATAAACCACTGTTCCAAATTTCGGCTTCCTAGACTTAGTAGTTTCGGCTTTATCTACGCTGATAGATCAGTGAGGACAAACGACAGACAGCCACAAAAAGTTGCTGATGTCACTCTTGACAACCTTCTTTCACGTCTGCAAAGTTTCATTAAAATCTGTTCAGGCGTTTTGGAGATTAGCTCGAATAGACACATAGACGTACAGACAGACAGACGGACAAAAAGTAGTGTATGTCACTTTTGACTACCTCCTTTTCATACCCGTGAAATTTCATTAAATTCAGTTTAGCCATTTTGGAGATTAGCTCGAATAGACAGATGGACGTACATACAGACCTACAAAAAGTAGTGTATGTCACTTTTGACCATTTCCTTTCTATATCTGTGAAGTTTCATCAAAATCAGTTTAGCCGTTTTTGAGCTTTGCTCGAATAGACAGACAGACAGACAGATAGTATTATTTTATACATATAGCCTATAGCCTTCCTCAATAAATAGACTATCCAACACAAAAAGAATTTTTCAATTGGAACCAGTGGTTCCTGAGATTTGCGCGTTCAAACAAACAAACAAACTCTTCAGCTTTATAATATTAGTATAGATGGCGGCATAACACAATTGCGCATTACCGCGCAAAAGCCGCCGTATGTAAAAACCCTGTATTTCATATCTGATAGCAAGTGATATGCGATTATCGGTAATAATTAGTATTCGACAAGTTGTTGTGGTATGTGTGCATGAAGAGACATGTAAGTGCTAATAAAATCGAAATATTCTTAGACTTGGGGCGAACCCCCAACAAGAGTAGATAAATGAAAGTTATAAAATACCAAAATTACAGATTATAATTTAAAATTCAAAGTATCTATATAGTAACTATGGTTAATCAATCTACTATATTCGTACTCTAAAGGAATATAGAAATTCGCTAGACCGCATTATCGTAACATTTTAGTTTATCTCTTTAAAATTAAATGTTTTCTATGGAAACAAGTGTTAAATCTAAAAATCTATCTTATTTTTCTTCTTCTACGTCGGTAGTAGATAGTACTCAGTTGTTCGTCGATAGTTATTTTAATAATGATATAATGTGAGTGATTATAATAATAAAATTTATAGTCATAAAAAGGTTTGATAATTTGAATATCGGTAAATTTTTTTATTAATATGCTACACATATAACATGGAAAGTTTGTCCGTTTACAAGTAATCAAATTTTAAAATGTATCTTTAAAGAATATTTTTGTATGTTATTTTACCGGACAGAAATTAAAGTTTGTTTCTTTCGAATTTTAAATCTGTAGGTCCACAGGTTTAGGCTGTGCATTGTCTTTAACTAAGTCAGTATGAATACAGCTTACTAACGATTCATTTATAAAACATAGGTCAGAGTATCGTAAACTACATTATTTTTGTCATCTGACATAACATAATTCATTAGGAGCAAGATGTATCTGAAGGAAATGATCACAAAGGGATGACGGTCACATTAGAACAATCCGTAGCGTAAGAAATGCCCACACAATTTAACTATGGCCGGGAAGTTACGACGTCGGTTTAAGGCCGGCTCCGGTTTAATGAGCGGCGATTGCAATCTGGCTCAAAATTATTCCCGTTACCGACCAGTGGTTGTGTGTTGAACATCGGAATAAAATACATACACTCAAAGCTGTTTTCTACTATTCGTCATTGTCTAAATATGATAAATTAGTCAGTTAGGTTCCTAAAAATATTTGGAATGAATGAATGAAAATGAATGGTCTAGTTTTAATTTAACATATGTCTAGTTAACGGCTCCGCTATACCCGGCGGCTGTATCTTCAGTAGATAAAACGGAGACGCCACCAATTTTATCGAATAGAATCGAGCCGAAATGGGAGGGGCTTATAAGAAACATATTGAAATGGGAGGGGCTTATAAGAAGTGTATGGCATAGTAGAATGTGCCATAACAGTTTGATTCGTAAATCCTATACAACAGAAAATTAGTGTTTAGTTATAAAGGCGCTTCCCGCGTGCGATAACCCATATAAACACTTCTATAGCAATTACGTCAATGCCTATTTTAATCTTGGATTTTTTGAATTATAGTCTTATTTGGGTTAGAACTAGATTCGTATAGAGCCAAAATTTCGAAATTTCTGTAACCCAAATGAGACTTTTATTCGAAACATAACAACATTAAAATATGTATTAAGGCGGTAAATTCCACATACGAAAAGAGCCCTTGTCTGTTCCTCGCTCAATCCCTTAACTGATTTTTACAGAAAAAATGTATGTAATAGGAGAAACCCTGTTATAGAGCGGTGTATTTTGTTTCTTCGATATCTCGTTTAATTATTTTATAAAAAATTTTACAAAAACATGATTTACTACAATTTTTTTCTTCTAAAAATAATAATTCGTAAATTTCACATAAACAGGATTTTCAGAAGATCTTCTTGACAACGCTGCAAATTTTGATTATAGAACATACTCATTTCAGGAGTAGAAACAGGTAAGGCTTTTAAACTGTTTCGACGAGTATTTTATAGGTATTTTTGGGAATTTGCTCTTGCCATCTTTCTCACTCAGGAACGGATCAGGGAAGAGGGTTTGAAACGGAGATAGCGATGCCAAATCGAAGCCGCGAAGAGAAAGACTATAACGCCGTAATCGTTTAAGAGCGTCGTCTGTATGGGCTATCACGCGGGAAGCCCCTTCTTAAGTGCTTGGACGAAACAACTGTAATGCTACTTTTGCTATAATGTGTTCTGATGCGGATTTCGATGAGCGGTCCTTAAGGACCGTTTCAGCAGGATCCAATTTGTTGTTGAACCGCCGCAGGACCATCGTTTTGAACTCCGGGCCTAAGATCAAATCAAGTTTAAGTTCATTAGAAACGAAAAAAGTTAACAATTTTATCGCCAACTATTTTTTTGTAATCTTTCCATTCATTACTGAAAAGAAGAGACTAAATCTTTTTGCCATGGTAAATGAAGGCAACTTTTATCTTCCTGTTTGTCTGTATTCCGGGTACAATTGGGTAGAGTTTTACTGAATTTTCGATGAAAGATAGCTTAATTGCCTTTCTATCGTACGAAGGATGTCGATCTACGTCGACGGAAGTAAGCGCGAGAGTTTTATCTATAAAATAGCAAACTCCATGCGGGCGAGCCCTTGGTCGAGGCTAGGACAGTTTCTAGCAAAACGAATGTTAAAGTAATACGATACCATACCATCAGCTCCTTAATGCTCCACTGCAGGGACTTAGAAGGCCTAAGTCTAAATATAAACAATAATTTTAAAAATAATTTTAAAAATTTGTTTGGGATGACTTTTTTAAAATAGATTTTGGATTTATATAACGTATAGGCCCCAAACTAAGCATTAGCTTGTGTTTTGGGTACCAAGCGAAGACTACACATACATATAAGAACCAAGGTCGTCAATGATCTCTGTATGATTGGTTATTGTCGGTGAAATGGTAACGGGCACAATATTCTAGGTCAAAAGAAGTCAACTACTGTTGTTGATCATATAAAAACCATGTGAATCATGAGTAGTCGTTATTACAAAAACCAATATTTATATAATTTTTTTTTTTTCGATATTGGTTACATTTCAGATTTTTTTTTAAATATTTACTAGTCGACGCTCTATTACCGATACAAATAAGCTCCCTCAATAGAAACACGGTGTATATAAATATATTTTACTTGTCAATGTCTTTCCTTCTTTTACTGTTTTCACGAGGAACGAACTTCTATAACAAAGGACGCAATAAAACAAGAGTTAGGCCATATCGCGAAACTTGAAATTGTCTCATGTATATATTTTCAGCTTTAGATCCCACAGCAGAAAATGGAACAAGGTAACTTTCAAATTGGTGGCATTAAGTCGACTGTTTCGTCAAACTGGGTCGATGTGTTCCGTATAAATAATGTTGGACACAGACTTGTCACAAACTAGAACAAGCACTAACTAACGATTCGTGATACTTCGAAACTGTCTCAAACTGTAGTTGTGTGTAATAAATTGTGTTTCTGCCACAAAGTACATTAAAAGTCGATTTCACTTGTTGTGTTATGTATTTATTGTGTTATAAACTGATTTAGGATACTCATGTTATAAAATTGTCGTTTAAAAGGCCGTGGTTCTAATCCCCAGGGCATGTCCCAATGAGATTTTTCTAACTCATGTACATAACTATCGCTGACTCTGTGCCTCGGAGAGCACGTTGAGCCGTCGGTCGGTCCGGGTTCCACCAACCATCTCGATCGGTTCCATCAACCACCAACCAATCCACCAACACGCATCGGAACAGTGTGGTGGATTAACTTCCAAGCCCCCTCATCCCGAAGGGAGGCCCCTGCAGTGCGGCATCAATGGGTTGATGGCATGATATTAAAAAAATATACTTTATATGTGGTTTTAGTTAATACATATATGAAAACAACTACATCGAGCATAGATGTAAATTAGAATAGACAGACAGTAATTATACCAAAAAAATACCTAATTAAGTCTGATGTGTTGTTTTTATGAGTCCTTTTGAAAGAAAATGACTTATCACAACAAAATATGAAATTGCGATAATATGGGCTTATATGGCCGTATTAGTGCGTTGCCTTAGAAGCTTGATTTTTTTCTCTCTCCAAGGGACTATAAATTTAAGTATTTGATTTTAATTTCAACTTGATGACCCGTGCGCCTTCGAAAAACATCTAAGACAAGCCCTTCTTGACCAAAAGAAAAATAACTAAAGTTCCCCGATCTTTCTACTTTAGCACTCAGCGAATTATGTATTATGATAGGTATTTGTAATCACATCTACATCTTAATTGAATCTCCACTTCATCAGCCCATTTTTACCCCACTGCAGGGGCTTAGGCCTCCCTGGGGTGAGGGGGCTTGGAGCTTAAATTCACCACGTTGCTCCACTGCGGGTTGGGGATTGTAACGATCGCCATCTATTGACAGCGTCCGGGACGGACTGCTTAACGTGCTCTCCGAGGCACAGAGTCAGTGATAGTTATGCACTTAAGTCAGATAAACTCATTGGTACACGCCCGGATTCGAACCATGGCCCTATGGCCTTATAAATTTGAGACAGGTTCGTTGCGCCTTGGGCTATCACGACTTATTGAATATTTTAATAGTATTTTGAGATTAATAGTATTGAGTGTGTATTGTTATGTGTTTGTTTTTATTTTAGATGAAGACAACGATTTTGTGTATTTTTGTGAACTTTTAATTGTGTTTATAATTGTAATGTTTTATACTTTTAGACAATAATCATGGCTGTTGTATTGCATACAAGCTGAAGCTCATATTTAGATTTGGCTATTAGATGGCAAGTTTTTGGTTGCGTGTGTAAAATTATTGCTAATGTTGTGAAAACAATTTTAATATCCGGGGTGACGTCGTCATTTCTGGCTATGATTGAAAACCAGCTGTGCAGGAAAATGCCCGCACATATGTAGCTTACCCTAGAGACTTGGGCAACTTTTTGTATTTCGCTTAATTTGCCAAATAAATTATTGTCTTTCTTTCTATAACCTTGATATCCACCGCGCGCAAAAAGTCTTGATAGACAAACAGACAGACAGACAGGCAACGAAGTGATACAATAAAGGTTCCTTTTTGGTTTTGAGGAATGGATCAAGTTGCTCCAGACCTACCTTAATTTAACTAAATGCACGCCATGATACAATTTATGACGGAGTTGAGAAGAAAGCGGAAATTACTTTGGGGAATAGCTTATCAAGTTTATACACTTCAATATAATATTGACATTTCATTTTTCCAGTCACCTGCCCACGGGTACGCGCGCATGGCTTTGTTCGCGTGAACTACACGGTTTCATTATTTCCACTTTAAAAACAAATCATTGTAGCGTATAAAATGGTTCGATTAAGTACGATACGTCCCACACTCTTGTGTTCTTAATGTTCACAAATATTTTTGTTGTGGGAAGGAGCTGCTATATCAATATTGTCTTAGGGTTTCTGTTGACCTGAGCCTCGTTCGACTCGATTTCGATTGTCAACACTATGTGTAAACTGGCGTACGGAGTTCACACGAGTTTATTTGTAGTTTTGCTGATATGTCATTTTACTGCTGAACGCTGTCTTATTCCTTGTTTAGTCTAAGTCACAGTACCTCTCATGTCATATTATGTAACTAAGAGTATAATTGATGTTGCGTTTAAAAATAATAAATAACCGTATATTGACCTTTAGGGAATTTTTAAAAACGTTCGGATTTTTCAAAAAAGTCTTCGTATAAATTACAAAATACGTGAAATCAAACATAATTACATAACTGTACTAAAGCTTATTTAAATTATCAATATTAATTGAAAAATATTTTCAAAAATTTAAAATTTTGGTGTTGCTTTGAAACGCTTTCACACAATAAGTCATAAAAAAAACATGAGCAAAATTAAAACTCAGAAATTAGACAGACCATTGTTTGAAGCAAAAATTTTTATATATTACACCAGGAAATGCAATTTCAGAATCTTTATTTCCTTTTAAAGCACATATTTTTTATGTGTAGATCACACAACATTCTAATGCAAAGCGAATATTCCAAAACAACAACTAGTTTTGGTCTCTGCGTATATTTTTTTTTCTAACATTTTTCTTGTTACAACGCGGTGTCTCTCTATGCAAATCCATGTAAGTGATACTGGTATATATATATATTGGTAGAAATGTTTTACAGGACCAATAGTTTCTAGAACTACGAAGAATCGTTAACAAATAAAGGAAGGGACCACAAAGGGACTACGAACTCTTTCAGTGAAAAAATTGTGTGAAGAAGTGTGACCGTGGTGTTATTCACTAATTATTAAAACTACAAGAACGTATGAAATGTCAAGATACGTGGAATTCTAATGGTTACAAAATTGTGAATATTAAAAAGAAATTACAACTCTCAGAAAAAAAAATATAAAAAGTAGGTAAATAAAAGCGTCTAAAATTTGCGTGTTGGTTCGTTATAAACTCAATTGTTTTCAGTGAAATATTATCCTTAAATTATAACGACAAATAAACTTTAACAGGACAGTCTTTTTTTTAATTAGGGGCGTCTGTTCATATAATTACAGGACGTCAAAGGTGCCTCAAAGTTGGATCTGCGTGCCTATCATCACAACGCAACTTCGAATTCTGACATGAATTTAAAAACAACTGGCCAAGTACGAGTCGGACTCGCAATCGAAGGGTTCCCAACCACCGTACAACATAACAAAACGTTATAATATAACGTTTCTTCCATGGGGACCTCTTTATTTGGCATGGGGCTCAAACGATTCAGCCCTATGACAGACGGACATACGAACAGCGGAGCCTTAGTAATTCGTATGGTTCTCGTTGGTATCCTTGGATCATCATCATCATCAGCCCGTGTCTGTCCACTGCGGGATATAGGCTTCTCTTAAGGCTCGTCATCACACACGGTCCTCCGCCTTTTGCATCCAACTACTCCGGTATGGTGCTTCAGGTCATCTGTCCACCTGGCCGGGGGACGTCCAACGCTTTGCTTCCCGGTACGTGGCCCCCACTCGAAAACTCGTCTACTTCATCCGTCATCAGTTCTACGGCAAATGTAACCGGCCCATTGCCACTTCAGCTTGCTAATCGCTTCGGTTATGTCGACAACTTTGGTTATTCGACGGATTCCAGTGTTTCTGATTTTATCCATCAAAGAAATAGTGAGCATAGCCCGCTCCATACAATGCTGAGCGACTTTAAATTTGTGGACCAGTCCTGCCGTGAGAGTCCATGTTTCGGCACCGTATGTCATTGTATCCTTGGGTATGGAACCAAAAAAATATATCAATGAAATATAATGAAAAAATAGAATATATTTACAATGTTTTTCGTGTTGCTAAGATGTGCGAATTATTTAAATTGTGAAAACGGTTCACTCACCCGCGTGTCTGCTTCCCGCTTGGTAAGCGGCGCTTGTTAGGATAGCCTATTAGGTACGTGTACTTCTACGGATCACTAGACTCTGCTGTCACATTAGATAAAATTGTATTAAATTTTTTGGCTTAATCAACAAAACGTTCGTGGTTGTCGTTTTTGCTGTTAGTTTAGCTAAAAGCAAAATACAATCAGGCGTTCGCCTATTTCGCCACGGTAGAATGGAGTTGAACCAAAATTTTAAAGTTTCGCTGTTTGTCATTAAAATTAAAAAGAAAAAGTTTCTCGAATAACCTCTAAACACGTTTCTTTCTATTTACGTATTTTCCACATATTTATGAAATTTCATTCAGGGATAAAAATTTATAAATGAAATTAAAAGCAAACCTTCATCTGAAGGTACTAACAAAATGTGAATAATTTCGGAAGCAATTTGTCAGTCTGCACTGAAGGACAACGGGTGGATTTCACGTTGTAAATGTGTGTATAAATGAATTGTTAAATGAAATATATTTCGCGACAAAGTTTAGAATTTTTCTAACGTATTACACTACAATAGATTCACCCTTGAATGTGAGTGGGCCGCTCAAATCTACTCCAAGTGAACTGTGACGCAATTTGCGGCGAAAAACTCATTCTCAAGATAGAAAGGCCCTCCGGAGAATGAGATTTGATACAACCTTTTTTTTCTATCTAACCTCTATTCCGTTTTCCTGCGTAATTCGCCAACCCAAATTCCCAACGTAATCCGTTTTAACAATATTTTAAATAACAACAGTAGCTGAAAATCTTTTATTATACTTCTTGTTAAAGTACAAATGCATTTGCATGCAAAGCTTTAGAAGTTGAATGTTCTATACTAAAAGATATATTTTTAAAGATATCGTTGGTTTACTAGTATATATTACAATATTTCAGGCTTAAATATTGGTAATACTAATATTATAAAGAGGAAACTGATTTTGAAAATTGTTTCACCTATAAAAAGCTACATTATCGACGAGTAATGGGCTGTATTTATTTTCAAAATTTCAAACTAGCTTTCCGCCCGCGGCCCCGCTCGCGTGGACTGCACAGTTGTACCAGGACCGCTATATTTTTTGGTATCGATATTATATCCCGGAAAAAGGGATCCTGGTACAACTGTGTAGTCCACGCGAGCAGAGCCGGGGGCGGAAAGCTAATTAATTTATAAACTTACTTTTACGTAATTCTGAAAATTTAATTTGATATTACGTTCCTATCCATCTTACTAATTAGCGTATGTCTTTTTATTTGATTCCTTAGAAAAATTATATAGAATAGATTTAATTCTATGAAAGCAATTTATAATTTTATTTAATTATATAAACTTGTAACTCAATATTTATTAAATCTAGGCTAATTTAGTCAAATGTTTCTTTTCAAACAAAAATTCAAGAAAAGTATTTTCATAAGATACTTTCTCTCCACCTACTTATATGTTAACTTTAGTTATAGTAGCTAAAAGCTCCAACCCATAAAATTTATATTATTAGGTAGAGGAGAAAGTTTCTTAGTAGTTTTTATATAAATTCAAGACGTCTTCGTGTTTTTTTTAGTTATTATAGTTTTTTTTATTAATTATTATTTATTATTATTAAATATAATAACGCTCTCTAAATTTTTACTGAATGGCTAAAAATGTTCGTTCTCTGGCATTATCACGATGAAAAGGTTTAATAGCTTTTGCCGTTTTGTCTCAATTGCTTGGTTTAATTTCATGAGTTTATAATGAAAGGCTCATGGTGAAAGAAAATACTTTTTCTATGCCACCATACAACAACATCACGTTGTTTCTTTCAAGTTGGGTTTCCCCACTGCTTGTGGGCTCTGTCCGTGCTTCGACTACGATATTTTCCGCACGTTATTGTCGTGAGTTATTTCTCATCGACTATGACCAAATGTTTCAAAAACTAACAAACGAATATATCGTTCATGAAGTTTCTTTACGAAGTTCATGTGACAGAAATATATCGAGCTTTTTCGTGTACCCAGTCTTTTGCAACTGATATTATCACTAGCGTAAAACTTTGGAATTTACTTTGTACTATTATTACATTTAGCGCATTGAGTCTAAACCGTACAGATGTACACACGGACGGACGGACGATCGGACAGATGGAAAGACGGACTTGACAAAACTAAAAGAATATGATTTTTTGCCATATGGCTACGGCACTTACGCTTCTAAAGATTTTAATAATAATTGCCCGCAAAATATGTTTCCAAACCCCGAAAGTTTTGTTTACATTATTATTCCGTCTTGTTTTAACATAGATTCTCGCTTTAAATTGCATAAAAAACAAAATGGAGCGTCTCATGTATCGAAGCATAATAATACGAATTGACTAGAAGCCCTCTTCTACGTTTACCGTCTAACGACTCATACTCTAGCTAGCTCGTGTAAGATGGGCAATTTCAGTTCGAGTTTCAGTGAACAAGGTCCTCGCGCGCCAGTCTTCAACCCCTCAAAATTGTGTAATGTCACTTCGATTGACTTTTATGGCGTCAAATTAATTTACTCTGCATCGAACTGATCGAAAAAGTTAGAAAATGATATAAATTTGACAAGTTTCTTTAAAATAAAGATAATGACTTATGGTCAGTCATTTTCATTGTTTTAAACAAATATTTTGTTAAATCACACGTGAAATGTAGTTTCAGAATGTTTATTTTCTTTTCCCGTTTAAATTTTACACGTGTATAGGTGAAATGAAATGACATGAAAAATAGTAATACAAAAGTCTACTTCACTGGGAATATTTTAAAACTTCAACTGGTGTATATTTTGGTATACGTAGTACTTTTTTTTTCTTACACTTTTCTGATCACAACCATAGAAATAGTCACAACGCGGTGTCTCTATTAAACATCCATGGTTCTCGATTACATAATTTTCCAAACAACATTTTCTATTTGCAATAAATATTATTCTGTTACAGTTTCATTCGACGATTTTACTTTACGAGGAGACAGACGTGCGAAAATGTGGAAAATTATAGAACGAATAAGAGGAAATAAATTTGGGAACAATTTAATCGGCTTATAACTTGAAAATCGCTGGATCTAAAATGATGTGGCAGATATATAAATAAGCCGATTTTAAGAGAGAATATTAATAAATCAATTATATGATGTGAATCTGGATGGCTGGATTACTTTCTGTTCCTAAAAAAATGAAGAAATTAATTAATTTAGATGTAAAAGTAAATAATTTGTAGTCACTGTACCGATTAGACCGACAGATTGGCCGAGTGGTTAGAGACCCTAACTGCGAAAACCAGGGGTAGCGGGTTTGATTCCCGCCCGGGACAAATATTTGTGTGTATGAATATGTTCATTTGTTCCGTGTCTGGGTGTAAAAAGTATCTATATATTATTTAAAAAAAAATGTAAGTATGTTTACCAGTTGTCTAATACCCATAATACAAGCATAGGACTTGCTTCTTTTGGGACTAGATGGCGCTGTGTGGGATGTCTCAGGTATTATTACTGTAGTGACATATATATACACATCACAAAAGTACGAATTGACTAGAAGCCCTCTTCTGCGTTTACCGTCTAACCGCTCATACTATAGCTAGCTGGTGTAAGATGGCGAGTTTTAGTCCGAGTTTCAGTGCGTAAAGTCCCCGCACGCCGCTCTTCACCACCCAGAAATCCCCGCGAAATTGCGTAATATCACTTCGATAACGCTGCTGTCAAATTAATTTACTCTATGATATACATCAACATATTTGAAGGAAAATTATCCAATGATTGTCATCAGACATACATTTCCAAAATCAATGATTAAAATTATCAAAAGATATTCCCTTGAGATAAAGTATAATATTCTAATCCGAAGTTTTTGTGTAGAACGTTTCGCATATTTCAACTCTAATTTATATAAACTCTGAACACATTACAAATCATTCTGGAAAAATAAATTATGTCAAAATAGTCGTCGTCGTCGCTTATATTTGAGAGCTTAATACTATCAGCGCCTGAGTTCCGTGCCCTCAACTCAACGCTTGAGGAAGCGGAAGAGGATGCGCCGGTCCCGGTCTAAGCTCGACACTATAATCTAGTAAAATACTGCCTTGACACGAGCGCGTGTGTATCGAAAGCTTAAATCCACTGTTGATTGTTAATCTTTCTGTTGGTTATTTAAACCCTTAAGAATCATTAACTTTTATTTTTTAATTATAATCATAACAAATTACAAACAATCAAAAAGCAGTCTCTAAATAAAATAACAGAAAATAACTGGTTGATTACGTTTACCATCGTATTGGTTTTGAAGATTTTTATTAAAAAGTGAATAAATGGAAGTTTCAATAGACTAATTCATTTAATATAATATGGTGACATCGATAACTTTTAATTTGGAAACGCAACCCTAGTGTACAACGTAGACGATCCCTCTTACGGTATAGATAGAATTCTAGACACCTACAGTATATTTTCCAATCTGTCATATTACGGATACGAATCCGTCTGTTGGTTTAATGTACTTTAAGAGTTGATACCCAAGTGAATCCAAGTTAATTATTAAGAGTGAAAGTGAGTTCAAACATATAGTGAGTAAAATTAAAAACAAGTAACTCTTTAGCCGTATATATTTCTCGAACACAGCGAAAAAAGAAAAGCACACTATACAGGGCGTTCGGCTTAACGTAGACCAAATTTATAAACCGTGTAGAGTTTACCGAACTAAACAAGAAGTTACAAGCGAGCAGTTGGCGCAGACTAACGGTTACTGATAAAAACATGTATCGAATTTTTTTTTATTTTTTTTAATTAAACTTTTTGTTTAGTTCGGTAAGTTCTACACGTTCTATAAAAGTTTGTTCTACGTTAAGCCGAACACCAGCTATATTGACCATTTATAAATTCTTCTTAGAGGATAGGACGGAAAGTTTGCACTGTTTTAGGAAGTTGAAATGACGGAAGCCCTGATTATGTCGCCGACAATTCGTTATAGACCGTTGCTTCAAATATGAAGGAATAACAAACAATCAAATAACGGACGAAGTCGTGAACGTACATAGCTAAAAATATAATCATATGAAACGACAACACAATACTAAAATTTTAATGAGAGCGTTTAGTACACACTTTGCGGCTTTCCGCTTTTTTGTTTCGCAGCATCCCTCCCCAGAGTCGAATAAAGATTTCGTTTTCCATCCCACAGAAGCGGCTACAAATTAGAAGAAAGAGGTCAAAGTATATCAACCACAGAACTCTGAAAGTAGTATAAGCTATTTGATGAACTTTGCCGTTTGGTCGTTCGTGATTATAACTTCATCCGTTTCAAAGTGCACATTGAAATATTTTAAGTTGATATTACGATGAAAATCACAAATTTCGCTGGAGAATAAATGTTTATTATTTCGGTAAAAGATAATAATAACATATACAACAAGGTCTCGGCCCCAAACTAGGCATTAGCTTGTGTTTTGGGTACCAAGCGAAGACATCACCCACATACATATAACAACCAAAACCCGGTACCAGTATCAATATTCATCATATAAATACTGACCCGACCTGGGATTCGAACCCGGGACCTCCAGGTTCGCAGGCAGGGTCGCTACCCACTAGGCTAAGCGGTCGTGGAATGTTTTCTAGTTGCAGTGTTCGGGTTTTATATAAACACAAAGGATGTGACTAGGTTGATCGGGTGATCGGAGTTGTCCACTACCGCCGCCAAACGGCGCGGGGTTCGATTCTCGCCCGGAACCTATTTATATGTATGAATACGTCTATACTAGGGTCATTCTAAAAGGCCCGATTTGACAGCTTGCATTTTGACGTAACTAGTGAAGTCGCAAATATTTTGCTATCGATTATAGTGCTTACCTACTAAGTAATAATTATGTATAAAATAAAACAATTTATCACAAAATTTTATTCACTGCATTCTAACGTAATACTTTCGCTTGTGCTTTCTTTGCCTACTACAATGACAATTTCGTTATCTATAAGATTGTCCATTTTTTTTGTGTCGTTATAGCCCGAGTATATAGTGATAGCCCTAACAGCGCAGCGAACCTGTTTCAAATCTATAAGGCCATGTGGCCGTGGTTCAAATCCGGGCGTGTACCAATGAGTTTTTTTCTGACCTAAGTACATTAAGTATCACTGACTCCATGCCTCGGAGAGCACGCTAAGTAGTCGGTCCCGGTTGCTGTCAATAGATGGCGGTCGTTACAATTTACCAACCCGCATTGGAGCAGCGTGGTGGATTTAAGCTCCAAGCCCCCTCATCTTGAGGGGAGGCCTAAGCCTCTGCAGTGGGGTATAAAAAGCGCTAATGGGAATATTTTCTAATCTGACATCTCGCTCAATCGTCCTCAAGCTCAGTTCAGTCCTCCATTATTTGTTTTTTTTTGTTTTATCCACAAATTTCCACGAATCTTCATCTGATACTTTTGAGCAAGCTAAATCCAATATAAAGTTTACACTCTAGTTTGTGGGCTAAAATAGTCATATCTTTTATATTTGTTAACCAATAAGCAAAATTTTAAGAAATAATAAAGACGAACGTTATGTACCAAAAAATGATAAATTATTATTACTAATTATAATAAAAATAACTTATCAATGTATAAAATAACTTCATATCACAACACTATGACTTATATTTGGTAAAAAATCCACAGATCTTGCAGTCCCCGCAACCATCGGTTTCATTGAAAATGGACCTACCCAAACCCGATTTTCACAGATTATTTTATTTTATTGCCACGAAAACGTGGCATTGCCACAAAAACGTGGCACTATCCTTTTTAACTCTTTAAACTCAGAAATAAATCAACGAAAAAATTCTCTGCTACCCGTGCGAAGCCGGGGTGGGTCGCTAGTTCAACATATTTGAAACATTTAGGTTTTAAACTGCAGCCTCTGATATTCATAAACGTTCAGACCTCGATAACTAAGCATTCGAACGAATACAGGCCGAAAGGCGATGACCGTAATGTTAACAAGTTCCCGAACGTCCATAAAATCTAAAATGTGATGTCAAATTTCTTGTTCGATTTCCAACCGATTTCCAAAATTTTGGTCTCAAACTGTAGCTACCGACGCCTTCTAACCTTTGGTATAACACTTTGAAGCGATCCGACGAATACCCTCTGAAATATAGTAACTTATATCCACAAACACAAGCGATCGACCAAAAAATCTCATCTTTCGGAAATAATTTCTCTTACAATTACCATCCGATTTCCAAAAACTTGGTCTCAAATCGTAGCTACGTTAATGACCGAGATACTATTTTTTTATTTTCGATATCGGTTCCCGTTTTTGAAATATTTTGGATTTAGAAAAAAAAAATTCCGAAAAAATCCCGATTTTTTTACATTTTCCAATTTTTTTCAAAAACTATATAACCGATTTCCAAAATGTTAATGTCATAGAATGCACAACTAAATTTTTAATCTTTTAAAACCTTAAAATCTTGGCTAGACCCCATACCCTCGGAGTTATGGCTAAAAATGCGTCTCCCGTGAAATGGATATGATAGTCATTTTCAATGACAAAAGGTTTGCCACATGATAAATTAATTTTGCCCATGTCTACAACTATTTGTATATGGTGGAGGGGGACGCGATTAATCGGACTAATTGTTGGCGTAAATCAATCCGATAATAGGAAATTCGGATAATTGCATACACATATAAAGAAAGCTATTTTTGTATTATATACCTACGTCACTGGCGTATGGTTGTATTTTAGTTAAATTGTCATTATGATTGGCTTATTGGAAGGCTTAATAAGTTAATGTTAGGTTTTATTCGAAACCACAAAATAAAATTTAACTTATATACAAATAAACAAAATCGACATTTTTCCCATAAAATTGTGCAAAATATTGTTATTAATACTTGTTGCACTAACATGTTACTGTCAAATCGGACCTATTAAAATGGCATTAGACTAGAAGTTCCATGCGTGGGCATAAAATATCTATATGTATATAGTCTCATCTCACATATCGTTGTTTCAAGGCAATTCATTCCATGTTATAGTACTAATAATTATAATACTAGCGACCCATCCCGACTTCGCACGGGTAGCAAAGCATAATGCTGTAGTGTTTTTTTTTCTGTCGTATCTGCTTCTTGCGTCGAATGTGCGGATTAGATTTAATTAGATTTAAATGGAACGTGAGTTCATCTTACTTGGAGTATTTTAAATGTATTTTTTTATTTCCAGTTCGCGCCGCCGTTTTTGCGCGATAGTTTTTATTTCGCAATAACTCCTAAGATATTCATTTAAATTGTGTGGTGTAAAGGGCAATCATAATGTGCATGAAATGCTGAAGGTAAAAAACGTATTTAATTTGATAAGGATTAATATTGTATCCGTATAAATTGCTATCCAATTACCACATTATATTAAACATAAAAATAAATATAAATAGCTATCCATAAAAGATAGAATTATGCTATAGCAGACATTTTTTTAGTCCTATGAAAGAGAAACAATTCATCCGTACTTTGTTTTGTTATATCTCAAAGGGATTAGGCAGCGTTTTCGATGAAAATTCTCAGTCGGTTTGATTTTTTCCGACTCCTTCTACAATAATCGTCATATTTGAACTAATTTGCATAAAACAATAATGAATTATATACATTCCTCTTGAATCACTCTGTCCATTGGTGTCAACCATATGCAAATCCGTTTGGTAGTTTTTGAATTTATCGCGTGCAGACATACATACAGACAGACAGACAGACGCAGCGGGGGACTTTATTTTATTATATGTACTGAAGAGTGAAATTACATTTCTTTTGAAAGTGGAACCTGTAGTAAGCCAAGTTAAAACTGTTAAGTTGTTTTCAACTTGGCTTAGACTGCTTTTAGGAAAATTTTGGTGTACAAGAACTATGTAAAGACGTAATAAGTTAATGATTAATAATAATTAAAGATGGCAGACTGTATAAGCGAATTCACGAAATCGGAACGTGGTCACTTAATAAAAATTCTCACAAAAAATGCTCGCTAAATTCTAGGTCACTGGTCGTATACATGTCGTGATGTCGTGATAGCCCAGAGCGCAACGAACCTGTCTCAAATTTATAAGGCCCCATAGGGCCATGGTTCGAATCCGGGCGTGTACCAATGAGTTTTTCTGACTTAAGTACACAATATCACTGACACCGTGCTTCGGAGGGCACGTTAAGCAGTCGGTCCCGGACGCTGTCAATAGATGGCGGTCGTTACAGTTCCTAACCCGCAGTGGAGCAGCGTGGTGGACTTAAGCTCCAAGCCCCCCTCCTCACCCTGGGGGAGGCCTAAGCCCCTGCAGTGGGGTAAAAATGGGCTGATGATGATGATGATGATGGTCGTATACACGAGACCGGGATTGCACTTATAGTAATAACATTTTTTTTTACATATAAAAGCAAAATGTTGACGTAGAAATGCAAAGTACCCACGCCACTTGGGCAAACACAGCCGACATTTTTCCTTTTAAAGGTTCTGAATTATTTGTTCGCATCGCATTATTCTGCATTGAAACGAAAAACATTTTCCCAGTTACGTCGTTTTATCTCGAACGAAAATAAAAAAAACCTGGAAAGGGTGTCTTCGCGTTATTTTTCCGCCCGCTATTTTCTAATATCGTTCCTTAGAGTAGTATTAAAGCTAAAACTATCTGTTTTTGATCATAGTTAGAGTCCTATAGCAAATGTTATTATGTTTATATATTTTTAGAGTTGAAATTAAACTCATGGATATTCATAGAGATACCGCATTGTGACAACAAAAATGTAAGCAAAAAAAATAAATATACGCCGTAGAACAAATATAGATATTCGCTGTGAAATACAAATTTACGTGACCCGCATGTAAAATTCTTACTGGAAAAAAAAATGGAAATTCTAGCACGGTCAGTTTTAAGTATTTGTTTGTGTATAGGTAGGTGGCTATTTTTAGTTTTAAATAAGAATTTAATTCAAAATTATCTTTTATTTTATTATTAGATAGCGTTATTCTGACACTATTTATACAAGATATACAATACATACCTAAATACTTTTGCACCTAGCCACGAAACAAATAGATATGTTTATACATACAAATATTTGTCCCGGGCGGGAATCGAACCCGCGAGCTTTGGCTTCGCAGTAAGGATTCATAGCCACTCGGCCAATTAGTCATCAAAAGTTTCAAAAAAAAGATCAGTGTTAAAAAATGATACTTTAAATCTCGTCACCGTTTCAGCCTCAGTGCGTATTATCGTAAAAAATAGTGTCGGGTGTCAAATGGCAATGAAAAATGCATGGAATTAAAAACCATGTGGCCAAGCTACGCTCCAGTTTAATTCGTTGTTCTGTAAAAAATTGAATCTTTTAAAATCTTTTAAAGTCACCGCAAACTTTGCAGACGAGTTTGCAAGCGTTTTATTTATTTATTTGCAAACGAGTATTCTAGCACTGGAGCAGTGTGGTGGATTAAGCTCCGATCCCCCTTACCCTGAGACCTAAGCCTCTGCAGTGGGGCATAATGGGCTGGTGGAAGTGGAAGAAGTAGAGTATTCTAGCCGATAATAATATGTAATTTGAACGGAACAAACCATTTGAAATATTTAATATAGGTACGTTTTTTTTTTTAGTTTATTTAATATTAAAAGAAATATATACATAAAGTTCAGCACTTAATACAAGCGAACAAAAACCCTGTAAGGTTTATCCGTCGCTGTCGTCGCTTTGCATTACAATTTATTTATACTAAATTATATTTACTTATATATTATTTATTTTCTACTAGGATGGCCATTGTCCTCGAAGTCACTCAACGCCCCTTCCGAGGGCAATGGGCACCCTTTTCTTTGTGGCAAAAAATGTTTTTTTAAAATTTGTTTACACTTATTTGGGGTTTGGCATAAAATATCATACGTTTCGCTAGGTATTTCGTTTATTATAAATGGCAACAAATACTCCCAGGTTCTTTTCCCATATACATTCATTGTTTTAGGTAAAACATATTTAGGTAAATAACTTAGATTACGAAACGTTTTAGGCCTTGACCTCCTTGCGAGTATATTAATGTTGTCAATTTCATCACAAACTAAAGACATTTTAAATTTATTATTAATACAAATTACATTACAGTACTTAAACAATTCAACTTCATTATTATGACATTTATTTCTAATGTTTGTGGGAACTATGGTCTTTAATATTCTAACTTGTAATCTATAAATATCATTTAAATATGTTTGGTATGTTCTCCCATAGCTACTTAGACTATAGTTAATTATAGTGTCAGCCAGTGACATATACAGCATTCTTAGAATATTGAAGGGCAACTTAGATTTTAATATAGACAACTTGGACAATACAGCTCTAAGTTTATTGCAAATATAGTCCACGTGCGATCTCCAGTCCATATTTTCGTCTATAATAAGACCTAGATAGGTATGTTTCTTAACTATTTCTAATGACTCGCACATGCAATTAACAACATTATTTAAATGCAAACAATCGTGTTTATGTGATATTATTTTTGGCTTTACTGAGATCTTCTTACGAGCTGAATGAATATGAACAACTTTGGTTTTTTTAAAGTTAATGACTAAACCCACATCATGGGCCCATTTACTAAGAAGATCAAAGTTTTGTTGCATTATTGCCTCCGCCACGCAGATGTTTTCGTGAGCGACCAGTAGGCATGTATCGTCGGCGAACTGATATACAGAACCCTTCTCAAATATGTTACACATATCATTAACATACAATAAATACTCAGTTGGTCCTATAATTGACCCCTGGGCTGTGCCCTCCTCAGTAGGAATCATATTACTATACTCATCCTCTATTTTAACGGTGGTGTATCGGTTGTTGTGATAATTTTGTAAAAGACGCAAGAGGGGGCCCTGTATACCACTTCTTGTTAATTTAGAATATAATGTGACATAATTTAGAGTATCGAAAGCTTTACTGAAATCGATAAAAATAGTAAGTACATGTTTTTTTTCGTGTTACGTACATACATGCAATGCAGTAATTTAACCGAAGTTAATATGGAGTAATTTAATCGGAATTAATACAGGTTCTTCGGATGAACGTAGTTCAAACTTATAGAGGGTGTAGAGCTCACCGAACTAAACAAAAACTTTAAAAAAATAAAATAAATGAATTAAAAAATATATAAAACTTTAAACATGATTTTTCTCGGTAACCGTTAGTTTGCGTTACTTGCTCGCTTGAAACTTTTTGTTAAGTTCAGTAAGCTCTACACGCTCTATTAGTTTGGACTACATTCAACCGAACACGCGCTGTAATATTATATACGGGTTGTACGGCTGAACGGTCTTCAAATTTAAACATTTTTTCTCGGTAACTGTTAGTTTGCTTTATCTGATCACTTGAAACGTACCTGCGCATTGAGCATTCGCAGGCAACTCAGAGTGGCAAAGATCCATGAGTAGTACTGTAATGTAAATCATTATTTATTTCTAATGGAATTAATCGATGTTGTATATATTAGTTCCGATTAAATTACATATTAGTATCGGTTAAATAACTGCTTTGCATTTTTGTATGTAAATAATGTAAGCAACGTTAGCAAACAGGGACAGATCGACCGTTCTTGACAACATTTCTTGCGATCACCGTCGGCAGCGAAACTCTATCGCTAGGGCGTTGTCGACAAGCAAGGCAAGCTTTATTTCTCGTATTGAATGTTATGCGACAGTAAAACTGTCAATAATACTACGTTACATTCAGGTCATGAAAGTCTGCCATGTGTCAAACGAACGTGTGAAATTTCTTAATATGAACATAAGGCCCTTGATCGTTAATCTCTCAGATGTGGTGTAAAGCGATTAGTGAAGCCGTAATCACGTTCGCTTATTCCAGAAGCGATCTGATATAAATTTGTATTTTAATACGGCATCGCCTGCGTAGTTTTCACGATTCGTGTTTTTGTCAATACAGATCGCAACGTAAGGAATTAAAAACCGGCTAAGTACGAGTCGAACTCGCATACGAAGGGTTACGTACCTTTGTAAATTATTAAAAAAAAAACACGTTTCGTGTATGGGAACCGCCTTTGATTTATAACTTAATTTTATTTTTATTATTTGTTGTTATAGCGCCAATAGTAATATATGATGTGTGAAAATTTCAAGTGTCTATCTATTAAGGTTCGGTCGATATAGCCCTGTGACAGACGGACGGACGGACGGAGATCCAGCCTTAGTAATAGGGTGCGTGTTGGTAGTTGGTACCCTTTGGATACGGAAAAGCGTATGTCAATAGGTACTGTTTACTCAACTACGAACGACAGATTGTCTAATTTGAGATTTGACATAAGTTTGACAACAGAAATGGCGCCAAACATCATTCTACTCGTAACACTCCATTTACGATGCTTCCTTTTTGATATTTAATTTTCACATTTTTTTACAAAAATAATGGACATGCAATCTATACGTTTCTCTCGAAGTAAAAGAAATTAAGTATGTAATTATTTTAGTAATTTATTTGATTAATAAAATATCTCTATAACGTCATCTGGACAGGTGTTTATTGTTTGCTTTGTTTAAGACTGAATAAGATCATAATATTTCGATAGATTCCTGAGGACTTCAGTTTTATTTGATATAGTGACTAACCTAAATATTTTCACTTTTTGCTTTTTTTACTGTGGAAAACAGGGGAACAAGCGTGATTCCGTTACTTTTTTTTACTGTGGAAAACAGCGGAAGTGGAACAAGCGTGATTCCCTCACAGGGATAATTGCAACGTCAGATGAATTTTCTTAAATATCTGACAATATTTTAAGTGGTTGTAATCAAACCTAATTCCTTGCAGTTTTAATGACCATCAGCGCAACTTTGAAATTTTGGTCCAGAGCCTTTTGTTTATTTATTTATTTATTATTTCCATAATAATTATAGCTTACAGTCTGATAACCAACACACTATAATGTAATATTATAATTCAATAGTTTAACTAGTGTTCGTGCACGTAAAATTATATTTCATCAAAGTTTAAGGAAAGGTTAATCAGTGCTTCAGGACTCGGGTGTTACAGTATATATGTAGCTATCTCTACGCTACGTGAACCGGAAACGTGCCAGAAAATCTGATTTCCGTGTAGATGCCGGGATGACCTTTTATAAATTGTATTTTGGTATTGAACGCCCACAATTCTGTTAGTTTCTATGAAATGTATAGAACTGTTTTTGTTACTTTTTCGTGCAAGATGCAAAGTTAGTAAAAGTTAATAATAATAATAGTAATAATAATGTATACATGAACAACAACGTCTAGGCCCCAAACTAAGCATTAGCTTGTATTTTGGGTACCAAGCGAAGACACCACATACATATAACAACCAAGACCCGGTACCCGTATCAATATTCATCATATAAATACTGATCCGACCTGGGATTCGAACCCGGGACCTCCAGCTTCGTAGGCAGGGTCACTACCCACTAGGCTAAGCGGTCGTGTTAAATGTTAAAAAAAGCGTCTAAGTTAAATACATAATTGTGTCAAAACGATACAGATAGCTATCACTCGACAACTTTTATCAATATCTTAAATTCTGCTTCTAAGGTAGTATTCCCTAAAAAAATATACAAAATATTTATGATCACAAAAAAATAAATTGTTCATTTATTTTATTTATTATAATTATTATTATTATTATTATTAAAGACAGGTATTAAAAGAGACATTTTCCAAACGAATATAGAGCTATCTGTTGCCAATTCATTCGCTTATAAAATAGAAAATTAGTCCAAAGATCTAGATAAGAAATTGCAATTTTCTAATTAATAATTTATCAACGATCCTGTTCATTAAAATCCTAAGTTTCTAAAAATTTTGATTGATCGGTAAATGAATGAAAATAAATTCATTGTCGTCGTGATAGCCCAAAGCGCAACGAACCTGTCTCAAATTTATAAGGCTATAGGGCCATGGTTCGAATCCGGGCGTGTACCAATGAGTTTTTCTGTCTTAAGTACATAACTATCACTGACTCCGTGCCTCGGAGAACACGTTAAGCAGTCGGTCCTGGACGCTGTCAATAGATGGCGGTCGTTACAATCCCCAACCCGCAGTGGAGCAGCGTGATGGATTTAAGCTCCAAGCCCCCCTGGGGGACCCTGGGCCTAAGGCCTAAGCCCCTGCAGTGGCGTAAAAATGGGCTGATGAAAAAATTCATTATTGAAATACTCAATTGTTGTTTTCATTTCGGGCAAAGCTGTTTGGAGTCGTGTTGTTTATTCGAAAAGAATACAGAACATAATGAGCTGCAACTAAGTTGACGGCTTGTTCAAGAACTATTTTAAATATCTGGAATTTTCGCCCTAAGACACGCGCTATTTAGTCTTCATGTTGTTTTCACAGTAATGCTCCAACATACATATGTTTAATTTTTTTGGCTCCCTGTCCACTAGGAACCCTAATACATATATTATGCTAGTTTGTTCTATTCGTGCATTATAGCCAGAAATATATGATCCTTTTTTGGTTTGATGCTTCAGGGCCGAGACAAAAGTTTGCACGTTCATTTGCAATGTGCGCCCCTTGTGGCAGCTTTTAAGCTGATGGCATAAGACTGTGTAAAAAAAGTTGTGAAAATAAAAGCGAGAGAGTATTTTTTGTAAGAATTACTATACAAGGTGAGATTTTAGTAACCGGCCAAAATTTTTCTAGATGTTAGGTATCATCAATAGACCTCATTGCGTAAATAAAAAATATGGGTTACATTTTCATAATAAATTATTTTATCTACCATGTTATTTTATAACGTTTGGTTGCCTTGTTAACGCTATAGTAAACGTACGCCCTTGAAACGGAATGGGGCGGCGGGCATGAATGGTGAATAGAGTTGGTTTTTTCCGGAAAGGTTTGTGTAGTCATATCTCAATATTTTTTTTTAGAACGATAATAAAAGGAAACAAGACGGCTTTCGGTTTTCCACCAAAGAATATTATATTAAAATTTGGCTGGTCATTAAACCTCATCCTGTATTTACGTAACAAAGATACTTTTTGAAAAAATAAAATACGATAAAAATTATTAATACCTTAGTCACTATTTTATTAGATTAACTCTGAAACTGTTAAGCAGCCAAAGTAATGTTTAGTTTTGGTAAGTATTTTTGACTTTGTTATTGGTAATTCAACAAATTGTATCTGACTGCGCATCGAATCAAATTGGGTCGAATTTCAATAATATTTTGACCCAGGCATAATAAAATTGCGGGATGGTCAAAAGGTACTTTTCATTAGAAGGTGCTATGTCAAAAAATATAATTTAAAATTATATAAATAACTCAGGAGAATCTTCGACATTTTAAGTTCAAAAAATTATATGGAATGTTTCTAAATTTTATTTTGAAATGTTATTGCATCTAAAACTACAGATAAAACGCAATTTCGAATGTGAAATTGTCTTTTTTTTTAATATGTCACTTTTTCCGTTTTAGCACACAGTGTATTGATTTCTAAATTAAATGATCTAAGGTATAGATAACTTTTTATAAAATTTAATGTCTTTTTCAAAAATATATGACATATAATATCTTTTTATGTAATTAAAAAAAATTTTTAGTCAGAAGTGGCCGCACGCGTAGCGGGTGCTTATACTCCACGGGGCCCCTTGACAGTATTATGCTCGCAGTTGTGATGTTAATTTACCAAAACAATCCATCGTGTAAAACTAAAGTCATATATGAATCTGTTTCTTTGACGCGATGACAGTAATTTGCTTTTACGAGTGTCTCACCGAAGAATCTTGTTTCAACTTAGATTGTCTAGTTTAGAACACTGCGAGAGGTTTATATATCCATAAATTGTTGATGAAGTGAGCGATATCTGAACGTGTGTTATCCTATTTTATACGACTATGGAAATCTGAAACTCTCGTAATTTCTTCGTCCGTAAATTTCTGTGGCACGCAGCTTGATTATTACTGTATGCGTCCGTTTTTTACCTTCTTACCTGTACACACTATTAATATTAGGCACATCCTCATAGGTTTCCAGTAATATTTTAAAGTTGATTTTGGTAGATTTCTGAGGAATTTACTCATTAAAATGTGTCTAAAATCTGCCCAATTAGTAGACGTTGTATTTTGTTGTAACAATGCAAAGATCGATGTAACAAAGTAGGTACTCCGTGAATGATTTTTCCTTCCATTGTGACAAGGTTGAATAGGTCTATTTATAAAAAAACATTTCATTAATGGTCGCCACTAACAAGTAATATCCATTTGGAGACAATATTTCTTAGAAGATTCGATAAAAAAATAAAAAACGACTTCAGAAATATGAACTAAACATAACATTTTTAATTTAAAGAAAATAACCTTAATGGGAGGGATATTATTAAAGTTTACGAAATCGGTGCTAAGTCATTCACTTTTTCGACGCTGTAGAGTGAAGACCTCGTATGTCATTAATTTTAAATTTAATTTTTCTTTGCTTTGTTACAAAGAATAACTCGTAAAGATTAATAATTATTTATTAATATTAATATCAAAATTATTAATTTTAGGCCATCCAGTAGCGGTGTCCATGAAAACCACGTACATAAATGAATCTTTCGCAGTCTGTGAGATAACTTCGTATAAACGATACTGTTCACATAATTGATGGAATTTTGTTGTTTGGACGTACCCGGTCTTCACTCTACAGCGTCGTTATGTTGTGTTCTATATTTGTTGCAGTTGTAAATAGTAATTGTTACTACCTTCATAAAGTGTGTGAGTTAGCACCGACTTCATAAAGTACATACCGTCCATATTTACGCTTTTTACTTTAAAGTAAAAATATTCTTTTTAACTTTTTAGTTTACGTTTAAAAAGACGATTTTTAGTTTTTTTTTTGTAAAAATCTCTTTAATTTATAAACTTTTAGTTATAAGTAACGGTAATTTATTTCTATTTATTATGAATAGGGCTTCTAAATGCGCTGCTCAAATGAGAAAGCACCGTTTGAAGAATACTGTCGATAAATTGCAGTAAAACCTTTCTAACAAAAAAAAAAAGAAAAGAATTTTCGATATCGGCCCACAATTGACGAAGCTATCGGTGAACATTCATAAAAAAAAAATATAAGCATACACACAGATGAACATAGCTACTGCATGAAAAAAATTCGGAAAATCATCAGATTTCTAAAAATCATCTGAGTTTCAAGGGTAGACGCTGCAAAATTCTATCTTACTTAAGGAACGATTTTTCACCGTTTGCTTTAGAACACTGAAGAAAAGTTATTTACACGTGATGGTTACTTTGTTGGTAAAATTCAATTTCCGAGCGGCAAAGTGAGTTTTAAAATCCGTACATATTTTCGAGCGCGCCGTAAAGCAAGTTATGGTTATGTAAACTATGTGTATGCATCAGAGTTTACTTTGTAGTCAGTGTTCTTGCGAGTAACAGGATTTCCATGAAATTTCCTTATTCAATTTGATCCTTAAACACCGTTTATAAATTTAAATTTGACAAAGTGTACCAGCAATAAATAGTAGGTTGTCATATCACAATAGTACACATGCAGGATATTTGATAAAGCCATATAATTTGAAAGCTATCGAAGTTAACATAGTGAATGTGCAAAAGTTGTGCTTCATTTTTTTTAATAGCGTTTTTGCAGCTTCGCTTGCGTAGATTACACATTCCTGTTTTAGGTAGTATTAACATTCAAAATGGTTAATACGTAGGTACTTTTTGCTAAAACTAATATTGGGGACACCCATTCAAACTTTCAATCTTCATTCTCCCCACTCCTTTAAGAAAATCGATACTCCCATACTTTTCACATCCCGTTTTCCACCCTTGATATCCAAAAACCCTGAAAGACGTCATTATTTATTTATGTTAAAATTTTTATGTTTCGAACTTTAAAGAACAAAGACTCTCATACGAAGCACCTCCATCCCTTCCTCCTTCAATTTGAATTTTCAAAATATTCCTTTTTTTAAAAATTTATACTCACGTTATAAAATAAACCACTGTTCCAAATTTCGGCTTCCTAGATTTAGTGGTTTCGGCTTTATCTACGCTGATAGATCAGTGAGGACAAACGACAGACAGCCACAAAAAGTAACTGATGTCACTCTTGACAACCTTCTTTCACGTCTGCAAAGTTTCATTAAAATCTATTCAGCCGTTTTGGAGATTAGCTCGAATAGACACATAGACGTACAGACAGACAGACGAACAAAAAGTAGCGTATGTCACTTTTGACTACCTCCTTTTCATACCCGTGAAATTTCATTAAAATCGATTTAGCTGTTTTAGAGATTAGCTGGAATAGACAAATGGACGTACATACAGACATACAAAAAGTAGTGTATGTCATTTTTGATCCACATCTGTGAAGTTTCATCAAAATAGGTTTAGCTGTTTTGGAGATTTGCTCAGACAGACAGACAGACAGACAGATAGTATTATTTTATACATATAGCCTATAGCCTTCCTCAATAAATAGACTATCTAACACAAAAAGAATTTTTTAATTCGACCCAGTAGTTCCTGAAATTTGCGCGTTCAAACAAACAAACAAACAAACGAACGAACGAACGAACGAACGAACAAACAAACAAACAAACAAACAAACAAACAAACAAACAAACAAACAAACAAACTCTTCAGCTTTATAATATTAGTATAGATTGCCACGAAAACGTGGCACTATTCTTTTCAACTCTTTAAACTCAGAAATAAATCAACGAAAAAATTCTCTGCTACCCGTGCGAAGCCGGGGCGGGTCGCTAGTTCAACATATTTGAAACATTTAGGTTTTAAACTGCAGCCTCTGATGTCCTTAAACGTTCTGAACTCGATAATTAAGCATTCGAACGAATACAGGCCGAAAGGCGATGACCGTAATGTTAACAAGTTCCCGAACGTCCATAAAATATAACATATGATGTCAAATTTCTTGTTCGATTTCCAACCGATTTCCAAAATTTTGGTCTTAAACTGTAGCTACCGACGCCTTCTAACCTTTGGTATAACACTTTGAAGCGATCCGACGAATACCCTCTGAAATATAGTAACTTATATCCACAAACACAAGCGATCGACCAAAAAATCTCATCTTTCGGAAATAATTTCTCTTACAATTACCAACCGATTTCCAAAAACATGATCTCAAATCGTAGCTACGTTAATGGCCGAGATACTATTTTTTTTAATTTTCGATATCGGTCCCCGTTCTTGAAATATTGTGGATTTAGTAAAAAAAAAACCGAAAAAATCCCGATTTTTTTACATTTTCCAATTTTTTTCAAAAACCACTTAACCGATTTCCAAAATTTTGATGTCATACAATGCACAACTAAATTCTTAATCTTTTAAAACCTTAAAATCTTGGCTAGACCCCATAACCTCGGAGTTATGGCCAAAAATGCGTCTCCCGTGAAATGGATATGATAGTCATTTTCAATGACAAAAAAACCGTTTAATTTGAGTTAAAAAAATAGACAAATGACTGATATCGCTCACGCTTTTATTGTTCGGAGCTTTATCTATTAACAATAGTTCGAAATTCTATCGGATCCATTAGGACTTATTCTTACTGAGCAATTGAATTCATCTATGATTCACTATAAAATATATCGGACGGAGGCAAAGCGCAAATAAAAGTTAGTGCTTATAAAATACTAGCCTATCAAATAATAGCGCGCGGGGATTTCACGGGGGCGCGCGGGGACCTTGCGCATTGAAACTCGGACTAAAATTCGTCATTTCGCAGTTTCTCGCTACTCGCTACTCACTAGCTAGAGTATGAGTGGTTAGACGGTAAACGCAGAAGAGGGCTTCTAGTCAATGTTCTACCAAAACAACCGGTAGCCTACACTCTCTGTATCATTAACGATTTCTATGTAAGATATCACACTGTGTTGTTGCGACATGAAAAAATATGAACAAATACATTTATGCATTTATAATATTATATCTACTCATTATGCCCCACTACCCCGTCAGAATGAGGATACTTAAAACATAACGCTGCTTCAACGCGGGATTTCACCGACTGCCATATGATGACGGCAACCGGGACCGACAGCTTAGCGTTCTCTCTGTTCCACGGAGTCAGTTTCAGTTACGTAATACATACATAAGTCAGAAAAAAATCTTTGGTACATGCCCTGGAATTCGAAAACGTGTAAACAAGAAACGGGCTAGCCACCACACGGCTGTCACGACACATTATTTATAATATTGCGGCACATATATAAACTATTCACCCATTTTAAAATTTGACTGTTATATCATAATTTAGAAATTCTAAGTTTAGTTCTATTACTTAAAATGCATTAATACCATAGGAGTAGGAATAACATGGTAAGGAATGGTAAGACTAGAACGAGCGCTATTCAACCGAATTATTACAACGTTCGTAAACTGCAAACGCGGGGAAAGTTAAGCGGGAATGTGCGGGACGCGTCAACAAAGTACTGCGACAATAAGCTACAGGAAGGGAAAATAGAACATCAGAGTTGTCGATATCCTTTTGGATCATTTTTTTTAATAAAATTTATATTGTAACGGAACTCTAACAAGCTCTGATGTCAAACGCGGTGCGTCAACTGCACTTAATATAAGTGTGGTTCCGGTAAAGCAGCGTAAGCCTAGTGTATGTTCTAGTGTACATTCTGTAAAAAAAGTACCGGGAAAAGGTTAATAAAACATGAAATGTTAATTATTATTCCAAATTTATTTTATCACCTTCAAAGTATGCCCCTTCCGAAATAATACACTTACGCCAACGAATAATCCAATTATCAAAACATTTTTTAAACGCATTTTCCGGAATCGACTTCAGTTCTCGCCGCGAATTTTCTTTTATGTCTTCTATCGACTGAAAACGGGTGCCTCGAAGTGGTAATTTCAGTTTCGGGAAGAGAAAAAAGTCGGCCGGAGCCATATCCGGTGAATATGGAGGTTGTTCAATGGTATTTGTTGAGTTTTTGGCCAAAAATTCGTTCACAATGATGGCTTTGTGCGATGGCGCGTTGTCATGGTGCAAAATCCACGAATTTTCTTTCCACAAATCTGGTCTTTTTCGACGAATTCGCTCTCGCAAACGCCGCATAATACTCACATAATATTCTTTATTTACCATCTGACCTTCTGGCAAGAATTCCGAGTGCACAACACCGCGATAGTCAAAGAAAACAGTCAAAATGACCTTTACTTTTGATCGACTTCGGCGTGGTTTTTTCGGTTTCGGTTCAGTTGGAAGGCGCCATTCTGAAGCTTGTTGACTAGTTTGCATGTCAAACTCGTAAACCCATGTCTCGTCACCAGTAACAATGCGTTTTATGAATGTAGGGTCGAAACTGACTCGTTCTAGCATGTCTTCGGCGACTTTTACGCGATTGAGTTTTTGAAGAAAATTCAGATTTTTTGGGACTAGTCGAGCGGCAACGTGTTTCATGCTCAAGCGATCGTTTAAAATTATACGAATCGATGAGTGAGACACAGAAAGCTCAGCGGCTATCTCTCTCAAACTTGAATGAGGATTTTCAGTCACCATTTCCTTCACTTTAGCGATATTAACTTTAGTTGAAGACGCTGATGGCCGACCAGAGCGAGGCAAATCTTCCACCACACCCCGACCGCTTTTGAATGCACTGTACCACTGCACGCATCATACCTACCATATGCACGTGTTTTTGATAAAGTCGATTTACCGTAAGCTTTCTGCAACATTTTCAGCGACTCGGAACACGAAATTCCATTCGCAATGCAAAATTTGAGACAAACTCTTTGTTCAATGTTTTTATCCATTATAAAAATCGCAAAACACACTTAAAATGACCTAACAAAATCGAGCACTGTACACAAACTAAATGACAGATGGTGCTCAAACTTCGCGCCAATATAGAAGACAGTTGAGGGAACTCACCGACAAAAAAGAATTTTTCAATTGAATTTGGAATTAGAATTAAATGAACAATTCCCGGTACTTTTTTTACAGAGTAGTATCTTATATTTTTCCTACTTCTATGTCTAATACAGTTTAGTTTTTCTCCTTCATAAGCAAAATATTTTCTGATTTTACTTTTCGTTTATTTTATTTTGCTGACTCCACGTACCTGCTGAGATTGTACGTAATTTAGTACTTAAACCGCAATTTGGCACTCACTGCACTATTTGATTTTGTTCTTAATAATTCTCCTTAGTAGATATCTCCTCAGTAGATAAATTCGATAAGGGCACGTTTATTCTCGAGTGTTTGGGAAGGCTTATTGTTTTTCAATTGTTTTCAAGAGAGGTCATAAGACTATTCTTTACTTGGCGATGGTAAACACTCGATCCATTGACGACCGCTTAGCCTAGTGGGTAGCAACCCTGCCTACGAAGCTGGAGGTCCCGGGTTCGAATCCCAGGTTGGGTCAGTATTTATATGATGAATATAAATACTGGTACCGGGTTTTGGTTGTTATATGTATGTGGTGTCTTCGCTTGGTACCCGAAACACAAGCTAATGCTTAGTTTGGGGCCTAGACGTTGTTGTGATGTATACATATGTTATGTTATATCATGAAGATTTTCGGAAGTCATAATCAAAAGTTAACTTAACTAAAAGCCAATGCCAAATATCTATTATATGTATGTGTTATAATTGTAAAGAATATTTAGGTATGTATATCAGGTGGTACCCATAATACAAGGTTTGCTTAGTTTGGGACTAGATGGCGCTGTGTGGGATATCCCAGGTAACATTATTATGAAAAAAGGTTTTTTACAATCTTTGATGTTTAGACATCCTTTTAAGTACGTAATATATTTATGTCAGGAAAATCAGCTGTATATATCGTATTTATACAATATAAACTTAAAGTTAAAATAATAATTTCGACATTATTTATGTAAAAAAGGATTTGTTAGACTAATTAATAAGTAGAAATAGTTTAATTTATTGTATTTTGTACGATGAGCGTGTGTATGTGTCGTGTGAGGGTGGGTGTGTTGTATATGTAGCTTTTAGTGTTTAACCATTGAGATACTCGTTTTTTAAGTTCAAAAAGTTTGAAGCGGATACATAATAAAATAAACGACTTGATAATAACAAAAAACCAAAGGGCCAGTCTGTCCCTTGACTTAAAGAATTCCCACAACTTTCTCGGAACCGCGGCCGGCCGTGTTAATTAATTTTATTAGAATGTCTTCTAATTAGCATTTAAAGGAGCCCTTTCCTTTCAAAATGAGTTTTATTATTGCCTTTTAAAAATATTTTTTAATAAATCTTAAAATCATTGTGAATTTCAAAGAATACTGTATATAAGTATTTTAATTTTATAAAGTTTTATACGTAAACTCAAACAACGATCGGATTTTAAAACTAATTTTGAATATCCCGCAAAACTCGACAAGACACTTCATTAACGCTTCTCAATTCGAAACGTCATCATTAAAATTTCAAAACTTTGAATTCCAATTAATCCTATTCTAGATTTCGATTTTCTTTGGTTTAACTCTAAAAAGCGGCTTTAAATTTGGTAAATTTTGTTGAAAACTTTTGCTAGCGCATCAAAGCACGTAGGACCTGTCTTTCTGCTGTATTATCTATATATTATTCATACAAAAATAAAACTCCGTGTTAACCCGGTCCCATTCATGAAGATTTTTGGAAGCCTATAATTTAGCCTGGAAGCCTAGAAAAACAGAAGCAAAAAAAAGCCGAAAAACTAGAATACTTCTCGTAAACATTAATTGAAAAGTAAAAATATGAGTCAATTTGCAATCATCATCATCAGCCTATGTTATTCCACTGCAGGGGCTTAGGCCTCCCCCAGGGTAAGGAGGGGGTTTGGAGCTTAAATCCACCACGCTACTCCACTGCGGGTTGGGGATTGTAACGACCGCCATCTATTGACAGCGTCCGGGACCGACTGCTTAACGTGCTCTCCGAGGCACGGAGTCAGTGATAGTTAATGTACTTAAGTCAGAAAAACTCATTGGTACACGCCCGGATTCGAACCATGGCCCTATGGCCTTATAAATTTGAGACAGGTTCGTTGCGCTCTGGGCTATCACGACACGATTTGCATTTGCAATGCTGTACCTGTTAAGACACGAGCACCTGCTTTGTCACGAAGTAATAAATTATATGGTACATAGAGACAAATTACTCATTTAGAAGAGGTTTGAAATATTACGTATATCAACACATTGTAAAATGAATGTCAGCGATTTCACGCCTGTGCAAACTGTCTGATGCACTCTAAGATTTACAAATATTGCTAAATAAAGGAGTAAATAATGTTTCAAAATCAAATACATATATAACAAAGATACAGCAGCCAATTCCTTTTAAGTATGAATAGAATACATACATACAATACATACAAATCCATAGATTTTGCACTTCTCGAAACTATCTGAGGGCATTGAAAATTAACATCAAAAATAAAAACTTGTAACACATTTTTGTCAAAAAATTTTAGTAAATTTTTCAAAAAAGTTATCGACCAATTTTCAAAAAATTTGTTACCATACGATGTCCAGCGAGCTCTTGCATCTTTTAACACTACTGTTTTTTGTCTATCTTTATAACTTCCAGAAATATAGCCGAATCGTACTGTCTGGAGTAACTGATCTGATAATCATTCAATAAAATTTATTTTTCCAAACGGTAGATAACCCCTCTGCCTCGGGAGCTTTTTCATTTTTTTCGATATTAGCTTTCGTTTTCGAAATAATCAACTTTGCGTCCGAAAAAATAGGAAATATCGTATTTTTTCACCATTTTCGATTTTCCAAAAAAAGTTACAAACCGATTCTAGAAAATTTCGTACCACGATGTCCTACAAGCACCTGCGTCTACCAACATGAATTTCGTAAATATAGTCGAATCACACTCCCCACGAAAACTGATAAACATAAAATGTGATAAAAGTTTTCAATGTTAAAACCCCGTATTATATTACTAATATAGATTTTCGTGGCTAGGCGCATTTAAACTAGTATCATCGTGTGGTGTGAGTTTTCAACTTTAAAAGAAAGGAAAAAAACTATTCACTGCCAAAATAAATTTTAGCATGAATACTCAATAATTTGGGACCAAGACTTATTTAAGGAACTGTAAAATCGATATATTGGTCAATCTATTTACAATAAATAACAATTTTTATATTTATAGTATTTTCCGGCTAGTAAAAAAAGGGTAACACGGGTCGCCATCTAGTCCCAAAGTAAGCAAGTAATATGCTTGTAATATGGGATACTAGATAATTGCTAGACATATTTAAATAATTTTTTATAATATATACATATGTAGATACCGACTCTATAAAGGCAAGGAACTTGTTAACTGGGCAATTCTTGTTGGAATGACCAATTTGAGAATTTAACAGTTTTACACGGGTGAATCTTTAATGATATAATTTTGTTAATTTATGTATAACTTGTAATTTATAATAAGTAGGCAAAATTCTATTGTGAGCTGACATGTGATGTGCTACGAAAGTATTGCTGTTGTTGCGGCGTTGGAATAGGTAATTTTATAATTCAATAACTACTTGTGAGAACCTCTAATTGGCTTACTGTTTTTATTAATCTTTACTATAAGTATTGTATACCTGTTGGTTTTCCGAAGATAATAAAAATAAAATATAATACTTTTTACACCCAAACACCGATTAAACATACATGTTCATGTACACAAATATTTGGCTCGGGCGGGAATCTAACCCGCGACCCTTCGCTCCGCAATTAGGGTCTCTCTAACCACTCGGCCAATCGGTAAGTAATATTATTTTGAATACTCGCGTCTTTTTGGTTTCTTTTTATTCTAGCACGCTGTGAGTAAAGTAAAATAAAGAGTACAAAGGAACAAGCGATTGCGTTATAACGTAAGTTATATTGAATCAGTATTTATTTTGGGTGACTTCAATGCGCATCCACAGACTCCATTTTGTAATGAATTATTAAGTTTTTGTGATGAGCAGGATTGGATTTGTGCTGACATAATGAAACTGGGTATGTGTTCTAATTCGTACACGTATGTGAGTGAGGCTCATGGTAGTGAGAGATGGTTAGACCATTGTCTGGTCAGTACATCTGCTTGGCAGATTATATCCAACATAAAAATTTTATATGATGTATACTGGTCTGACCATTTTCCACTATTAGTGGAATGTGATTTAACTTTAAGTAGGTGTAAGTTTGCCATTACAAATGATCAAGGTAATGATATTATTTGGGGTACTAGAAGTGCGGAACAAATTACGAACTTTCCTGCTGAGTTTACTGGTTGTGCTGACAAAATGTGTAATGAATATGAACATGAAAAAGTTTTAGATAATTTTTATAATAATATTGTTAATGTTCTCACTCAGGCATCAAAAAACAGCTGTTTACATAAAATCAAGGCAAATTATAGGCACAAGTGTCTTAAGGGTTGGAATAAACATGTAAAAGAAGCACATAAACAAGCTAGACTAGATTTCCAAACATATGTTAAATACGGTAAACCGAAATCTGGTCCAGTATTTGAGAGAATGACTTTGAGTCGAAAAATATTTACATCACGTTTAAAATTTTGTCAACGTAACCAGGAACAGATCAAACTAGACATAATTGCTTCACAACATTCAGCGAAACAATTTTATAAATTTTGGAAAAGCACTAAAAACCTATATGGTAAACCGTGCCTGCATGTCTGTGTGGATGGTAGTATGAACCGAAAAAAATTGCTGATACTTTTGAGGAATACTTCAAGATGGAGAGTCTGTTAAAATCCAAGCCTCCTGCTGAGCTCGGCCATGTGCAGGAGCCTCTAAAAATTTCAAGTAAGGAAATTAATTCAGCCATTAGAAACATGAAGAGAGGAAAATCTCCTGGGCATGACGGGCTCAGCATTGAACATCTACAACATGCAGGCTTTCACATCAATAGAGTGTTATCTATGTTTTTCACTTTATGTTTAAGACATAGTTACTTACCACCAGACTTAATTAAGATGCTTGTCATTCCTTTAGTTAAAAACTCTACAGGCGATATAGCTGATAAATGCAATTACAGACCCATTTCATTAGCTACTGTCATTGCAAAGGTTTTGGATAAGGTACTGGATGTACATCTCAGCAGTCGCATAAAATTGTGAGACCCCCAATTTGGTTTTCGAGAGGGGTTATCGACAAAAAGTGCAATTCTATAACTCAAATATACTGTCAAATATTATACTAGGATAAGTACACCTGTTTATGCATGTTTTTTTAGATATTTCGAAAGCGTTTGATTTGGTATCATATGACATACTTTGGAGAAAGCTTAAAGACGCTGGTATTTGTCCTGAAGTCATTAAGCTGTTCTCGCACTGGTATGAGAACCAAAAAAATGTTGTAAAATGGGCGAATACTTGTTCTGATAAATACAGTTTAAACTGTGGTGTAAGGCAAGGTGGACTGACGTCGCCGAGATTGTTTAATTTGTATATTGACCAGCTGATCGATGAGCTCAGCAACATGCATGCGGGGTGCCGAATAGACAGTGTTAGTGTCAATAACATTAGTTATGCTGATGACATGGTTTTGATGAGCCCATCGATCAATGGGCTAAGAAAACTATTGGAAACGTGTGAAACTTATGCTAAGCAACATGGTTTAAAATACAATGAGAAGAAGTCTGTGTTTATGGTCTATAAAAGTGCACATAAACAACCAAATCAAATACCACCTCTTATGCTGAATGGAGTAGCATTAAAGCGTGTTACACAATTTAAATATTTAGGTCACATTGTCACTGAAGACCTAAAAGACGACTTTGATATTGAAAGGGAGCGTAGGTCGTTGTCGGTGCTGGCTCATCGATTCGCTCGGTGTACTGTGGAAATGAAAATAACGCTTTTTAAAGCTTATTGTCAGATTTTTACACGAGTGGCTTGTGGACCAGTTTTGCACAGAAATCCTACAACGCCTTAAGGGTTCAATACAATAACATCTTTAGGGCTCTGTTGGGGCTCCCACGTTTTTGCAGTGCATCAGGTATGTTCACAATCGCTAATGTAGATTATTTTTATACAATCATGCGAAAAAAGACTGCTTCGGTGATGTTGCGAATGGCGGGGGGCGCGAACGGAATTCTGAGGATGATTTACGAAAGGGTGGACTCTGCTGTCCTTTCTAGATTTATTGATCTACACGTGTATAGGCGTGTAGATCGGTAATAGACTTGATTTTTGTTATTTATGAAATTATTACATTTAAAAAAAAAAATATTTAAAGGCGCATTAACTTATTATTGTTTAAATATTTAACATAGTTTATAAGAATATCGAACTAACATTTTTTCATTAATACTAACATAGTTTTAAGAAATGTTAGCTACTAACCTGTTTATGGACATACTTTGTCTGAATAATAAAGATTTTTTTTTTATTATTTATTTTTATAACTTTATATAAAACGATACGCCGTTACCCCCCAAAAAAATTTTGAGGCTTACAATAAATATTTGAAACGTGCACGTTCGTTATATGCGAAATAAAATCTCATTTCGTATATGTTTTTTCGTCGAAACAAAAGGTAAAAAAAATGAGACGCCCATAGTGTAGTTTTCATTTCATTTAGGCTGTATGAATTCTAAAACGAATGAAGGCGCGCTTAGATTTTCTCGGTTCGTTAAAGGAAATTCGTAATAATCATGAATATTCATTAACGACAGATTAGCGGTCTTCGTCCGCCGTTAAACAACGCCAGCCGTTGCCGCATCCTCGAACTTAAAAGCTAGACGTTATATGTAATGACCGTATTAAAGAAAAAAGCACTAGCCCAAAAAATATTACTCTTATATATTTAAATTATCTCCATTCTGAGACCCACATGCTTTAAAAAATGTTTTTATGAAGCTCAAAGAATTTGCTTTTCTTAATAAAAATGAGTATAGATTTCAAAGAGGTAACCTTATCTATATCTATCTATTTATCTGTATATTAACTATCTTTGCAGAAAAATAACTAATGATAGTAAAGAAGTATGTAACAGAACGTAAAATACAAATTTATGATTTTTTTTCCTGTTTGTCGTTTTGTTTGTTTGTCTGTACGTGCATCACGTAAGAGCCACTAATTGGATTCAAAATATAATTACTGTAAAATATGAAATTTTATTCTGAGTAACATTTTGTGTGTGTTTCATCGAAATGGAACCACATAATCAAAAGATATTAAATATTCAAGTTAAAGCTTCCTAGTGCTGTATTGCGGGGCGTGTATCTAGTTTCAAAGTATGAGTATCCATCTTGATCATTATGCTATTTAAACTCTCGAAATATTCACCTTAATAGACGTCACTGAACTAGGCACTTTCATTGCGTTTTTATAGACATGTCTAATAAAATACTAAAATGGTGATTTGCTAATCAGAAGTGTAAATAAAACAATAACAAAAAGAAATCATGACAATTTATTTTATCACTTTCAAAATAAGCCCCATCGTTTGCAATTCAACTACCTTTACACTACACCCAGTCCTCCATATAAATTTCGTATATTGATTGAGGGATGACATTCAGCTTCTTCAGCGAATTTTCTTTTATGACTTGAATCGACTCATGACGCTTTCACCCAAACAGTAACTTTAGCTTTGGAAATAGCTTGGTTTTAATAGGTTTGGTTATTGGCATTTGTTAAGTTTTTCGCTAAAACTCATGCACAATGATGGCGTCGTGTCATGGTACAAATTCCATGAATACGGTAGTTGACTAATTTAAAAAATTTTTTTATGTAAAATAGTTTTCTAAATATATCATAAAAGTTAAATAATTCAAAAAAAAATCATTATTAACAAAGTCATAAATGTTAAAATGTCCTGTTAGACAGAGACGGCAATACCGCGCGGTGTTCGTGTTGTGATGTCAGACCATTTAAAATAATGTTAAAAATCGTTTTATAAGAACGAGGCAGAGATAAAATTTGAATAGCTTACAATTCCATTTTCTTTAACAGAATATGATTTTGTTTATAAATTTTATTATCGTATAAAGTCTATTATCATATTTTCTTGATAAATATAATATTTTCAATGTTAGTCAACTACCTAACGTAATGTCATTCCATAAATCTGGACGTTTTTGGTAAATACTTTGCGCAAACGCCTCATGACCAATATTCCGTAATCACAGTTTGCCGTTCTGAGAGCAATTCGGATTGAAGAAGAAGAAGAACCACATCAAAGTAATTGAAGTAAACTCTGAGCATAACTATGATATATTGAGATTTAATTTCTTTTCTGTAAGGCACAGCCGAAAAGACGGCCAACTACCAATTTTTTATTAAAATCTACCTATTATCTATAGCTACTTGTACCCACCTAGATCTGATACACCATTAGAACATTTAAAAATATCCAATATATTTTCAAGTCCAAATATGGTTAGATAATAATGTTTCAATTAAAAATTGGGAGTGGCCGTGCATTACTAATAAACATGTACCAATAATGATGTAACAACCTTTAACTGCAGATAATTTATTTAAAATACTTTTCATTCTCGTACACGAAGGGTTCCGTTAATATTTAACTTCATTTAATTTCTACTATAGCAGTCATAGTTGTACATACCTCATGAAAATTTCAAGTGGAAGCAATAATTAAAAAAAAAAACACGTTTCTTGTATGGAGATCGCCTTTAATTATTAGTTTTATTTTGTTTTATTACGGATGATTACCCTTTGGGTACGGAAACCTAAAAAGCACGAGGAAATGCCTGCGGATGTCGACGAAGTAGTTTACACTGCACTGCAGCGTCTGCAACGTCTGCAGTGTCTTCACAATAATGATAATATGTGGGACACTTCGCACAACGTCCTCTAATCCCAAATTAAGCAAATACAAATGGCCATGTGATGTTACTAGTATTATTATTTTAAGAGAGTTAATGCAAGTAAATGGAATTAGTTATGTATATACAAATATATTCTTTTATAATTTTAAAATGATTAATTCAAATGGTATAAAGAAACTATATTATAATATGTGTTTTGACATCGCTTCCCTTTATCTTCGAAACTACTAAGCCTTACAATTTAAAAAAAAAAATTAGAAATATAGGTTTAACTTCTAGCCTAAATATGTTTCACGTTTTGAAAAAAGTGATAATTCATTGTTCATAATTTTCTCTACGCCAGTCAACTCGTTCTTGATACTTTCCATTTCGACCGAGTGGTTTTTTCGACATGCGTCACAGCCTGCACAGATGTATGTTTTTAAGCACCGAAGTACGTGTAAATTATTGTCCGACAAAAAACGTTTGTTGTAAACCTACGCTTTGCCTATTGGGTTTATCTCGCTCAACACAAAAACACAACGAAATAATGTACAACACAATTAAATCCACTCATCACTCTTGCATTCAGTGAAAACTCATCCTTTCCTTTTACACTTCATTAACCTTTTTTATAATAATAATAATAAATAATAAACAAATAAGGCTGTTCATATTTTAGTTGTTTTTATATGGGTTTTATGTTACTATAAATAAATTATTATTATAGTTATTTACACTTTATTAACCTTTTTTATACCTAACTATCACTTCGAATTATTGACATCTCATATCGAACTCAGCGCTTGTAGGTCCTCTATTGCCGCTTTTTATCGTCGGTTCGGTCGTTTTTTATCGATTTTCAGAAAACTCCGATCAAGCTGAATTACTTGTCATTTGTTTTTGTAGCCCCATACCTTTTGTAACGTAAAACTAGTGATGGGATAAAGTTTATAATCGACACCGAAGACGTACACGTACAAATATTATTTTCTAACCATAGATGTTCATAACCCGCGTTACGATAGCAAAAATGTGAGTAAAAAATATACGCCGTAGACTAAATATACACTAGGTAATGTTTAGAAATATTAGTTGTGAAATAAAGTTTTGCGTGACCCACATATTAAATTTGTACTGAAAAAGAAAATAAATATTTGTTTAATACTATGCTAATGACGTTTGGTACGTATAACCTTTGAGCCTAATAATTTGGGCATGTTTTCGATTGTTTCGAAGTATGATACGTTCTGTCTTGATTATTAAGTTTCTAACATGCTCTACTTTTCAAACACTTTCAAATTTTCTAAAAAAATCATAATTCGCAATGAATTCACCAATAAAACTTATTAAATGTCGATAAATAGTTTCAGGAAAGACATAACCAAATGTGCAAAAAATAATCACATTGTAAAATTTAACTCAGTGAAAAAAACGAAAATCCAAAATCGCAGTTACGAGATTAAACAAGATTTTCATTAAAACATAGGTAATACAGACAGTTGCGATGTAAACAACTCGTATATATCACAACGTATATATCACAACGTATATATCACAACAACGTCTAGGCCCCAAACTAAGCATTAGCTTGTGTTTTGGGTACCAAGCGAAGACACCACATACATATAACAACCAAGACCCGGTACCAGAATCAATATTCATCATATAAACACTGACCCGACCTGGGATTCGAACCCGGGACCTCCAGCTTCGTAGGCAGGATTGCTACCCACTAGGCTACGCGGTCGTCGAATTCATGACTTATCAAATAAAAGTAACGTTTAGTTTAGTACGATGTCTTACAGTTTCAATGATAAAGCAATTTTTGATAAGTTTTGAAACGTATTTGTATTTGAGGTATTTGTATACTTTATAATGACATAATTATTGTTATATCAGTGTATTGTTGACATCATCATCATCCATGTTCATGTGACATGTTTTAAATTGTAGTTTATTAAAATGTGACAATTTTTTTGTTCTGATTAAACTATGGTTGTTTTTCAAAATTTATTTTCATATTTAGATAAGCATGACATAATGGAGCAACATTGAAACGAAAAGATATAATAATAATACAAGAAAACTTGTTTTTCTAGTGTTATTTTAATGTGAAATTTGGAAATTTAGATATTTTTGAACTTTTCATATAAATAGTTTTATATTCGAAACCCTACGGTTTTTGTTGTACTAAATTATATATTATTCATTTGATTTATCATAAACTATTCTATCCCCACTATCTGTGTTAACCATGCTTTATTGAGCACCTGGTATGGTGGTGGTTATGGTATGAACATTCGACTTGGAAGAAATTCAAATACCACGTAGCCGAAAATGTCCAATATTCCAAACATATCTACTAAACATGTCTCATTCAAAACAATTTGAAAATTAGAAGTACTTTGTAACTTGTATTAAAATTTTTGGAACTTTCCCACTCCATATTTGAAAAGTTAAAGGGGGGTTCACTTTTTCGGAATTTAGGAATACATAATATTTCAACAATTGATTTAAACGAAATAGTCATTTTGAAATCTCTATAAAATTTTAAAAGATCACACCTCAATGTGCCATGAAATGTGTTTTTTCATCCCTCAGTTACATAATGGCCAACTGTCCTAATACCCAAAAAAAATCGTAGTTTTACAGCGGTTTATACATTACAGAGTCTCCGAGTAAAGCGGCTATGACATACGGACGGACAGACAAAAGGACAGGACGCAGTTATAAGGGTTCTGTTTTTACTATTTGGCTGAGGAACCCTAAAAAGGAAAAATCTGAATTTGATAGATTCTAACAAAGAAATCTAACCGCCTTCCTTACATAGATGAATCAAAATCTCTAAGATACACGATAACGAATCAAAGCCAACGTCAAAAAGGCCTACGTCGAAATGGAATCGAAGCGAGCTGGAACGATCTCCGGTTATTGAATAAAGTGTAAGTAAGCGGACGAGTTATCGAGACGAAAATTCGATAACGTCTAGACTGGCCGAAGCGAATGGTCGCCGTGGCGAATTTTCGCTTCGAAAAAACTCGATAAAACTAAAACTTCAATGTCGATAGCATATCAAGCATGTAGCGTTCGATGCCCTAAGAATATTTCATAAGATCACTGGAGATTAAAGTTAGCTGTGGTTAATAGTGCGAATCGAAATCGCTCAGAAAGGGTCTGTGCATACGTGACTAGACTTCAAGGACAATAAGCTAAGCATAGAGATTATATCCATAAAGCCCCGTATGTAACGGTTGGGCATCGGTTGGGAATGGGAGAGAAAAGGATGGAAAATAACTGTACCATAGTATAAAACAAGGTACTCCATAGAGGTCCTCATACTCTCTGTCTCTTTCTGTTGAGGCCCGCATTTCGGACTGACTTGCATACTCCATTCTATTATCTCTATGCCGCGAAGAGTTGAATTTTCGTATAGTTTTAGTATTGTATAATATATACTTTTAAAAGTGGCTAAACCGATTCCGATATCTCTTTTAAATAAAATAATATACGAACTATATCTGTGTTGGAACAGCGGTGCTTTTTGGAAAAAGAAATACAAATAAAATAACAAGCATTGTTTATACAAATCTAAATAATAATGTTCATTTTTCGCATAATGAATAACATCGACATAAGCTGTTTCGTTATTGAAATGAAAATGAGACTGCGATTATTCGTCGGAAATGAACAAAAATGGTGGTATTGTTGTAGGACCCTTTTGTTATTTTAGAAAGATTATAGTATAATCGGCGTTTGGGAACATGTCTTTCGAGCATGGACCCAAACAGTGTTCTGGACTCTGTTTTTGACTGAAAGAGGTACATTATTGAAATTTCAACTACCAAAGGACAATGCTTGCGCCGTATGCAATTTCCCTAAGTTATTATTGCGTAACTATAAGTTGTCTCAAATTGAAACGTGTATGTCTGAAAATGCCGCCTTTTTTGAATTTTTTTTTTGTAATATACGATATTTTTAAGAAAGCGGCGTATTTGAAATATCATTTAATAATAAAATCATGAAATTCATATAAAGAATTAAAATTAAATTAATCTTTGAAATTCATTATTTTCAATTTAATTATTGAATAATATAAAAAAAAATGTTAGGAATGACTTCGCTTTGGTAATGCCCTTTTCACATCTGTGCCGTAGATAGATATAAAACAAATGTGCCCTGAAATAATAAAATTTAACGCCTCCTCACAGTGTAAAGTTAAATCCAACGAAATATTAATAATACAAACATAACTTACCTACTCGATGTATTCTTTCTAGTAACATTGCTTAAGCCAGAGTAAAAAATGCATAAATTATTGGGTTACTTGAAAAAAAAATTTAGAGCAAACATTTTAGCTGAAAGCATTGCCGCTAGTTCATGGTAATATATAATATTTTTGAAATAAAAATAATACTTAGGTATTGTTTTCATCTTAAAATAAAACTTTTATGTAATAATAATAATAATAACGTTTATTTACCAAAAAATATTATATACATTATTGAAGTACAATAACTCCACCACTAGGCCTAGCCTGTATCGGTGGAGTCATTTACATTTGTGTTTTTTTTATGTTATATTATTATTTATATTATATTATTTTATATATATATATATATATATTTAAAATAATATAATATAAATAATAATATAATATAAAAAAACATATATAATATATAAGACCACACTGTAAACAATCAGCGCTCGTTAAGAACAATGTTTTTTTTAAAGCTTTTAACAGCAACAACGGCACCGGAGATCAAAATACCGTAAATATCGAAGTTCACACGTACGAAGCCACGGAATGCAACTAGTTTTATACCCATAATGAAAAAATATACGTTTATTTAGAAAATACTTGATTTTAATTCAATCAGAGACTCACAGACAAAGCTTAGCGCCGATTTTCGTTAAAATTAGTCGTCGCTCATCCTAAGCCCTCTAATTGTGTAACACCTGAAAGCACCTCCGAGATCCTTTTAAATCATTCAAAAGGGATCCAAAAACTTTTTTATTCAGTTCACATCTACGCCTCGGATAGAAACAAATAGAATTACTAAGTTTGAGAATTACTTTAATGGCCCTTTGTCAAATTATTAACTGTTTTCCCAAGGTTTGACGCAAATTGATACAGAATAGCCACGAAAGCTTAAGATGTAAATCCAAGACATCGTTTAAATGGAAAACGACTTATCGTATGAAACCATTACTATATATTATAATTTTATTATATTTATTTATATAACAAGGAGATGACGTCATATATCCTATTAACAATCGGATATTCAGGCAGTAACCGAAGTCTCGAAGTAATTCCTCTGAAAAAATAAATAAGCTCCAGAGTAATTAAATAACTGACGCTTTTGTTGCCAAAAAAAGCTGTTCACATTTGATCGCTCCTCTGCACCTTTCAGTATTTATATTTCGTACTTGTAAATAAATTATATATATCATATCCTGACAGTCATAAGTTGGCGGCTCTTGTTACTACGGTGTCCAAAAGGAGTTATTTATTTATTTGATTTGGCTAATCAGCGCGTTTTTTACTAACATTAAAAAAATACATATTTATCAAGAAAATATGAAAATAGATTTTATAGGGTATCAATATTATTTATAAACAATATTATATACCGTTGAAATGGATGGAAATTAGTAAGCCATACTGAAACTTTCTGGATTCCTACAAATAAGACCTGACATTTTACTTATGATACATTTATTGTTTTTCAAAGTATATGCCGCCATAATTGACACATTTTTGCATTCGGTGGAACCATTGTAAAAAGCAGTTAGACCAATTTCTTTAAGGGACCTCTTCGATAGTTTCATGTAATACACTTGCCGCCGAATCAGAGCTCGTAAAACGTATGCCTCTAAGTTTATCTTTAATTTTCGGGAAAAAAAGAAGTCGCATGGTGCGAGGTCTGGACTGTATGGCGAATGCGTCATCAGTTTTACATTTGAACCCTTGAAATAAGTTTTTATTACCTTAGCGGTATGTGAGGACGAATATCGTGATGAAGGACGACTTTGCTTCAAGGATGCTTTTTCCGAATTTTTCAAGACTCTGGGCTAGCAAGTGTTGCCATATTAATCTGCTGTACTTTGGTCTTCAAGTGACACTGTTGTGTAATGTCCTGATTTGCTGAAAAAAGGAGCAATCATTTTCTTGCCAACGGATCGACTTTTTATCCCTCGACGCAAAAAAAGGGTTGTTATAAGTTTGACGCGTGTGTGTATCTGCGTATCTGTCTGTGGCATCGTAGCTCCCAAACGGATGAACCGATTTGGATGCGGATTTTTTAGTATGAAACGTGAATTAGTCGGGAGTGTTCTTAGCTATGTTTGGAGAAAATCAGTCCAAGATGGCCGCCGCAATATGAGTAGCAAATGAAAGGGCTTGACTAGTAGAATAGTGTACACTATATTGAAATGAAATAAGGAGTATTAACTAACAAACTAAAATCTTGAAAATTATTTTTTTGTTTAATCATGTATGAATTAGTTTAACTAAATAACTAAGTTTAAAAATTATGAAATAAAATTAAATTAAAAATTTAAAAACCGCCAACACAAAAAAACGAACCTTTAAAAAGTGTGAAATAACACAAATTTGTTCATAGTTTTTGATCCTCAAAGGCGCCTGGGACCGCTAAGTAAACTTGCATTATTTCACACTTTTTAAAGGTAAGTTTTTTTTTGTGCCGGAGGTTTTTAATTTTTTTATTTAATTTTCATAACTTTCGTTGGCAAATCTTCAAAAGGAAAGACCCATTCTGCCGATTGACTTTTTAAAGCTTCCGTCCCTTCAAATGTACATGTAAAATCTTTTGCACTTAACTCATTCCAATGCCTAATACAGTACGAATTTGCTGACATGTGATTGTTGTATTAGTCTCAACTAATTGACGTGCGGTATCAATATGAAATTCGATAACCGCAGTCGCTGGTTGAACTTCACGTACATCGTCATGGAGATAACTAGTTATATTGTTTACACATTAAATCTGTGTTTGTCTTATTTTTAGTGTCCAATTGTCGTGTGCCCGGAGAGATGGCGCAGTCAACGCGATGTGGGTGAACGCCAGCGAAGTGGGCGACGTGGCAGGCGCCGACGTCGCGCCGCTTATAGCTCTATATGTTGTCGTCATCTTGTTCGGCATAGTTGGTAAGGAATCTTTCACAATTGTCATTTGCAAAATATATGACTATATTACATGACCCGTACGTAGCAAGTTTTATTTTGTATCATTTATTCGTTTGTTGATGCATAGTATTTTATAGGAATTATTATGAACTTAACTTCATTTCTCAAGCATTATTACTGTAAGGTGTCGCAACTTTTGTTTACTGATTGTTGTTCGAATGTTGATTTACGAAAAATACAAGAGGTTAGGGACAAAGCAGCAGTCGTTGACACAGATCTTGCCACATGAGGCGCACCGGTGTCCAAGTAGCTTATCCGAGCGGTTGCTTGGAAAATCACTTATATTTAATTAAAAAAAAAATTCCTTAGTGTTTCTTTGTAACGAGTGCAATTATTGCAAATTAGTGTAAGTTTTATGTGTTAGTTTAGTAAATAACAACTCATTTTAGTATCGCTTCGTAACGAGTGCTATTAATGCAAATAAGGATAAGTGTCAAAATGTAGATTTCCAGACATTGTTTTTAACTTGCAACTGGTGTTCGGCTGAACGTACCTAGTCCAAACTTTTAAGGCGTTTAAGACGCGTAAGGTTTTTGAGCTTGTCAATCAACAATAATAATAATAAAAAAATGTTTAAAAAAAATTGAACTTTAAACGTGTTTTTAACCGTTAGCTTGCTCTACACGCTCTATAAGTTTGGACTACGTTCAGCCGAGTACCCGGTATATGTATGTCGTTTCAGTTAAATCCATAAGCTCATTACAGCCACTTCCTCTTGACCTACACAGTAGAAATTTTGCCCACTTTGATTAGATAGATTTGAAACTGCAGCCGTGATCGATTCCTCACGAACGTAAAACTTTTTAATAACGTTCAACAGTGACGGGAAAAGATTTAATTTAATAATGTTAGCTTTTTAATTAATTGTGGCCGGAGTGTTGACGTTTTCCTCGGGAAATGCATCAGCATTACCATACAGCGAGGTAATACCGCCAGCCTTTGCGAACACTGCGGCACGGTTCTGATTTACATAATATTTTTTTTATTTCTAGGTATTTTTAGTTTTTAATTACATTTTAATTTAATATTAACTTTTACTTTAGGATAATTTTAGGTAATTCAATTTAGGTTTAGTACATTTACATTAATAATAATATTTAAAATAAGAGTTATATTTAATATTTTTCTTCTGCACCTAAATAATTGACATGATTAATCTCAACATTATTCTATTATAAACGAAATCCGATTTCAACAAAATTTTCAATTAAAATTAAAATTGCAAATAAAACTGTAATCAGGTAACGTGAGTCTGATTCTTGCACTGTCATCGGCGGGCGCCAGTCGACTCCGCACTCCGCAACTGTTGAGCACGTGCGCCGCCGACTTATTGGTGTGCGGGGCTAGTGCTCCGTTGGCGGCAACGCGTGCTGCGCGTCTGCACCCACTTCCTTGTCCCTTCGCTTACTACGTCGAGGTGAGTACTCCTTACTACTATGCAATGTTAAGACTAGGAAACTATATATGATGTTCTAATTCTAGTATATGTCATTAGGCTTTCCCGGTGACGGCCAGTACGCTATCGCTGGTGGCGATGGCGGCAGAACGGTTCGCGAGCGTTCGGCGCGGTCGCGGCCGGAGTCCGGCGCAGTGCGCTCGACCTTGCTTCGCCGTCGCCATTGTGTGGGTGGCCGCTTCGTTGTTAGGTGCCACTGCCACGATAGCATCGTGCGCCTCGCTGCCGTACCTGGCAGCGGCACACGCTCTGTTGGCATACTGTTTCCCGGCGGTGGCGGTGGCGCGTTGTCATTGGGCGGTACGTGCGCGGTTGACGGCGTTGTCGCTGACGGCGCGTGCCGCTCACGGCGAACTGCCACTGCCGGTGCCCCTAATGCGAAGGCCGACCCACGTGATCATCGTAGCGGGTGTGGGACCGCGGTCACGCCGGGACGCGGTAGACGGGGGCGACGTGCGGTCGCGGCGCGCGCAGCCGAGCTTGCTGGGCCCGCAGCCACCGACGTCGACGCTGCGATCGCGACGGCGGCTCGGCAACGTGTTAGTGGGCATCGCGGGTGTGTTCACGCTGTGTTGGGGTCCGTACGCGGCGGTGGTGGTGTGTGATGCATGTGGCGCAAGTGTGCCTAGTGCTTTAGCGGCGTACGCGCTGTTGCTGGGGCACGCGCACTCAGCGTTAAACGCAGCTACATACTGGGCGTTGAACCGGCACGCGTTGACAGCTGCGTGCGCCGCATGGCGGTTACCGGCGTTGCGTGTGCGTGAGGAGCGGCCCTCGTCCACGAACGAGGCGGCGCTCGGCGCCTTCCATCCGCGGCTGGCGCGCCCACCCCCGTCCCCGCGCCCAGCGCCTTCCAGCTTCCTTTACTGAGGCGTCGCCCGCCTCGTTCTCTACTCTCTCAATCTGTGATTCCTCTCTGCCAGTGCCTCGCATAGCTCTATGCGCACCCGGTCCTCGTCGGGTGCCGCTCGTTTCGTCGTTATAAACGTGGTTGTTCAAGATTTTATGGAGAATATCTGTGAAGCAATAAAGTGTATGAAACACTCTCAGTCGTTTTATTGACTCGTAAATGGCGAGATTTTCTCTTGCATTTTCAATATTTTTCAAGCACACACTTAAATCATTATTTGTTAACGTATAACTTGTACACTTGCTTACTCCGACGGTTTCCGAGACTTTATACGAGTTGCCATCGTTTGGTGCGGGGTGCGGTGGCACTAATTACGGGCATTCGACCGCAATCGCTCCCACATGAAGTTGGGCTGAATCTCTGTTTAATGTAATTGCCAAAGCTTTTGGCCTTTATCACTGTGTAGTAAAGTAAGCCAAGACCCGACGTCTGGAGCAATTTGGAAGATTAGATGGAGAACATAAATTACAGTGTGGGATTAATTCGACGACAATACTTAAGTTTTCCAAATAATTGTTTAAAAGACAATTAAAATTAAACAATAATTTAATGATAACGGAAAATTGTTTCCTAAATACAATAAAATAAATGTGAGTATTTTACCTTAGACTAAAGATTGGGTCTCATTTGCACTTCTACAAAACGGCAACGTAATATGTGGCAACTAATACTACGTCGAAAACGGCGTACTCAATTCGAGTCAGTCTTGTTTGCGACCATTGCAATGATCTCCGTCACGTTAACATGTCGCGTGCTTTAAATAAAGAACTGATTTACTATAAGAAATAAGAACAAGCGTCGTCGTAGCAAATAGTCAACCAAATACTCCAACAAGTTGGCGGCAAAAGACTATTATTATAAGAAGAGCTTTATTTAGGCGAAACCAAACTTTAGTCTACGATTTTACCAATCAATCAAATATCTTTATTTCGTAGTTTTTCACTTCACTTCATCGGCACATTTTTACCCCCCTGCAGGGGCTTAGGTCTCCCCCAGGGTGAGGGAGGCGGTGTCGTGATAGCCCAAAGCGCAACGAACCTGTCTCAAATTTCATAGTTATGTAAACATAATCTTGAAATACGTCACAAAAGTTACTTTGTAGAAGAACGTCATCACGAAGGCGCATTCAAAAAGTAATTAATTAACTCTTATTAACAAAATTATGAACAATTTTTTTAACAGTAAGTAAAAGATTAATATTATTGAAACAAACTGATAGGCGAGCGACTTGCACACATAAACTTTTATCATCTAAGTAGTCTGATTCTTTATAATAAGCTTTTGCATAAAGCTTTCGTTTTATTGTAGTTTTAAACATATTAAGGGGTAGATCTTGAATGTCAACTGGGATCTTATTGTAAAAGCGTATACATTGCCAATCACCAATTAATTAATAAAATCGATGACACATTTGAAATATTCAATAGCGTTCTCAGAAAATACTTTATTCTCGTAATATTGAAGATTGTAACTCGGATACCAATTCATCCTGCCAAATACAGCGAAAGGTAGCCAAATTAAGGCACTGACAGGATGAAAATGTTTCTGATGTGGGACTACCAGCACAAGTACAGTTACGCATTATTTTTGTCTTAACTTATAATGTGAATATTGTGTGATATTAGATTTATATAAATATAAACACCATTTTCAATATAACGAAAAAATTCTTCGAGAACTCTGAATAATATATTTTAGAGTATACTTCGGCGAATTAATCGAATTGTTATATTCGTGGGCTGAAGGCGCGTTCTTCTTGTGCGCGGAATTTCATAATGTAAGTTGGTTCTATAAGGAATATTTTTCATACCGTTTAGGCCATATATGACCCCGATGAACACCCTATATCCTCCAATATATAGGCATTTGTTGTCTTAATAAGATATGTTCCTTGTCACAAAACCTATCTTAAAAGAAGCAAGCTATTTATGACTTATACTTGACTAACCGATTTGCCGAGTGGTTAGAGACCGTAACTGCAGAGCCAAGCGTCGCGGGTTCGATTCCCGCCCGGGAAAAATATTCGTGTGCATGAACATGTTTATTTGTTCCGTCTCTGGGTGTAAAAATATCTATATATGTATATATTATAAAAGATTATTTAAGTATGTATGCCGGATGTCTAGTACCCCATAACACAAGCATAATACTCGCTTATTTTAGGACTAGATGACGGTGAATGATATGTCACAAGTATGTCACAAGTATTTGTGATAAACGAAAAAATCTGCTATTTTTGTATGAAGACTTTGGTATGAAGTCTTTTTTTTTAAATTAGTAACTTACCAAAATATATAATTACATTTATAAATTTTCAAATATAACTGATCAGCTCTTAAGAAATCTTCATTCGAACAAATATTAAGATGTTAATATTTTTTTATATTCAAATAAAGTAACATAATAAAATAAGTTTCAAAACGGAAATTAATTTGGTTCATTACCATATTTATTTGATTTTTTATAATAGATAAATAATATTAAATGATATTATTTATAGATTAACTGTCACTAACTCCGTGCCTCACAGAGCACGTAAAGCAGTTGGTCCTAGTTGCTGTCAATACATGGCGGTCGTTACAATCTGCCAACCCGCATTGGAGCAACGTGGTGGATTTAAGCTCGAAGCCCTCTCAACTTGAGGGGAGGCCAAAGCCCCTGCAGTGGAGTATAAAAAGGGCTGATGGAATGGAATAGAATAATAATAATAATAATTAACTTTTAGCTTCAAAGTTAGAAAGAAAATTAGCAATATTTATGACGGTCACTGTATCAAATACGATCGAAGGTCCATATTGCCTGCGAAAGTCGTTCACAATTTTTTTCGCCTAGCGTTATTAGAGACAATTGAATAAAATATTATAATAATACTCTGCTTACGGTACTTGCTATTTACGTATCTTTATATTTAAATATCATAGAGTAAATAAATTTGACAGCAGCGTTTGGTTTTAATAGAGTCGCAAATGTCACTTCACATTATCGAAAATGTCAAACGTAATTTCGCTGGGTAAAGACCGGCGCGCGGGAACCTCGCGGACTGAAACTCGTCATCTTGCACCAGTGAGCTAGAGTATGAGTGGTTAGACGGTGAACACAGAAAAGGACTTCTAGTCAGTTTGTACTTTTATGTTAAACAGCTTCGACTGCGATTCCAACATATTAATAATAATACATGGGACTTCCCACACAGCGCCATCTAGTCCCAAAGTAAGCAAGTATTATGCTTGTGTTATGGGTTACTAGACAACTGATATACATACTTAAATATTCTTTATAATATATACATTAATAAATATTTTTGCGAAGACACCACATACAGATAACAACCAAGACTCGGTATCAGTATCAATATTCATCATACAAATACTGACCCGACCTGGGATTCGAACCCAGGACCTCCAGCTTCGTAGGAAGGGTCGCTACACAGTAGTCTAAGCGGTCGTCAACATTTCAGGGTCAACAACAGACATTTCGGCAAGCTACTGTAATTAGTTGACAAATTCTACTTGTTTTATTTTAGTAGACGGCAATTTAGATATAAGCAAATCATCGATATGCCCATATCGATGATTTGCATCGATTCGCATTTATCTATTGTTGTTTTTTTTTTAATTTGTAATTTATTGCTTAAAGTTGAACGATACCACTGATTCCCAGGTTCTTAAATTTATTTTACCATCTTAACAAGTAAAGTTCATTTTAAAACTGTCGCAAAAATAAAAATATGTTCTTTTTAATATGAAACGGTTCTAATATTGGTTTTTAAAGTTCATGATTTTTTATTTAGTTCTGATTTAGGTATGTATAAGCCAATATGTATTTTTTTTTGAACCAAAATTAATTCTGTTTGGTATTAGTAACAAGACATTTTATAAATTTGACGACAATTTTACTATACATTTAAATTATTAGGAAAATTAAATAAATACAACAAATTATAGTTTTTAACTTTTGGCCAAAAAGAATTCTATGGAATTGCAGGTGTTGTTTAACCTTAAGGGGATAGTCTTTCAATCCGCGGCTTCGAATTGGCATTGACATTGGCGGGTGCTGAGTCAACTCCTGTTATGGCTGCGGAGACTCTTTTTTTGTGTCTAATTTTTTGTAGTTTTCTTTGTAAATTATATATCCGTGGTTTTGATTAAATTTCTATCTTTCTTTCTATTTACAGCGCATTATTTTCAAAAACGAAGAACCGACGGAAATTATGTTTTCCAAAAATCTATTCTAAAACAACTAAACAAGATACCAAAAAAACAAAAACATACCGCCCTGTGACAATATTTCTCTTATTACATATATTTTTTATGTAAATATTGATACAGAAGTACAACGAGGATTACACCCGGGCAGAATGCTCTTTTTTGTATAGAAAGCTTACCCCATTAAGGTACATATATGATTAAATTAATTATAAACATAAATTTCCCCGATAAATAAATTGAGTTAATTACATAGGTATTTTAAATTGTTAAGTTATTATTTTAATTAAAAGTTACTGCGAAGTATAACACAATTTTGGACCTTGTTATTTTTACCTCTAATTTGGTAAGTCGAGAGAGAAAATTATACCCGTTGGGAAAACACGAAATAAATTAAATGAGCAAAGTTAGAATTACGGTCGATAAATCGATGTAATTCTATACAAGAACAAGTCAAACGTCAGAATTTAGTAAGCACCGCTGGTTGGTATTCCGTATGGTATTTAGAAGGTATCAAGAACAATTAAGTAAAATATGTATAATACATAAAAAAAAAACCTTTATTCACTTAGGCCTTAATATCGCTCTCTGTCAGATGGAAAATCGTCATGTTGTTCAAATTTTTGTCTCAATAGCAGTATCATACTATTATTTTAATTTAATTATTGAAATACTAGCGACCCGCCCCGGCTTGGCACGGGTAGCAGAGCATATAAGCTATAATGTTTTTTCTGTAGTAGTGTCGTATCTGCTTGTTGCGTCGAACATGTGGACTGGGTTTAATTAGATTTAAATGTAACGTATTTTATTTTCATACAACATTAACTTCAGCCTATCCACCACACGCGTGTCGCGTCGTCCGGCTTCTTGTCGCGCGATATTTCACGATAGCTCACGATAAATTATACACGTTAACCTTCCTCTTGGATCACTCTGTACATTGGTGTCAATAATATGCCAATCCGTTCGGTAGTTTTTGAGTTTATCGCGTTCAGACAGACAGACAGACTGACTGACAGACAGTTAGCCGGTATTGGCAAGCGCCCGCTCCAATTCTTTGCCAGATATGTTGAAAGGCATTAAGTAATCATATATGGTAAATATTGTAAAAAATGTCAATTCTTTAGGCATTACTTGAGAGTAACACACACTTTTATGGATCATCGTTCAGGTTTTTATGTAAACTACGAGTGAGGCGATATATCTTGTTTTTTTTTAAGCTCAGTAATTTCGGAGATAAAAAATGTGTGATGAACTCTGTATTTTATTATTATAAAAAATATATAACTTAATGCGAAATTAATTTAATAACTTGTGTTAAATAAACTGTTTATTTTTAAAATTGTTACAGAAATTTAAACAAGTTAAACTATAGGAATATCAAAAATAATCACAAATCAGTAAAACAAATAATAGACTATATGCTACTTATTATTAGAAGGTTTGACATAATGGTGTGCTAAAAACTGCTACAGGTTTATTATAAAATTTATAGAAGCTTTTTGAGTATTTTAACTAACGTGCTGTTTTTCTTATTCGCTCTATAAAAACTTTTAACGATCATTTGCTAACATAGCAGTATGTCTCGTGCTGTAAAGCGTCGATAATCTGATTTATATCAGCATGTTACAAAACTTATTTAATTCAGCTGCTTATCTGACTCGAAACTGTTTGTTATTTATTTCACTTTAATTTTTTTTGTTATTTATTTATTCACTTTTGATGTTCTAGTTTTATATGTTATGTATGTAATCGTGTGAACATAAAATTTATCCTAATTTATAGTAAAAGCCAAGCATGTTTAATAAAAGCTTCCAGATCTGGATGCCAAAAAATGTTACATTCTTTATTTACTCTTAAAGCTAATAAGTTAATTACTGCGACTTCAAAGTGAAAGAATCCACAGTAAGACTACACGGGCGAGTGCGTCCATTCAATATTGATTTTTATTGATTGCCTATCGGCATCGAACTTTACTCGAAGAAAATATTTTTTAGAATAAGAATAAAGTAAGACTTACAAGTAAGTAAGATTTACAAGAAAAGTAGGGTGCTCGATATCAGTTGTTATAAATATTTCATTGGAACGTATTCTAAAAGTGGAATCAATGTGAAAATATTCTCTATTCTCATTACAACATTCGTTAATCGCTTTATTATTAGACTAAAAGATATTTTCTTCTTTTTAGTTCGATTTCCTATTAAAGCGTTTTTTTTTTTAGTTTTATTAAAGTACTAGCGACCGCCCGCAGCTTCGCTTGCGTAGACTACACATTCCTGTTTTAGGTTAACTTTCTAAAACTAATATTGGGTACACCCATTCAAATTTTCAAACTTTATTCTCCCCACTCCTTTAGGAAAACCGATACTCCCATACTTTTCACCTCCCGTTTCCCACCCTTAAAATGTGGAAACCCAAAAACCCTGAAAGACATCATTATTTACTTATGTCAAAATTTTTATGTTTCTAATTTTAAAGAACAAAGACTCATACAAAGCCCTTCCGTCCCTCCCTCCTTAAATTTGAAATTTCCAAATATTCCTTTCATAAAAAATTGATACGTTATAAAATAAACCACTGTTCCAAATTTCGGCTTCCTAGACTTAGTAGTTTCGGCTTTATCTACGTTGACAGATCAGTGAAGACAAACGACAGACAGACACAAAAAGTAGCTGATGTCACTCTTGACAACCTTCTTTCACGTCTGTAAAGTTCCATTAAAATCAGTTCAGCCGTTTTGGAGATTAGCTCGAATAGACACATACAGACAGACGTACAGACAGACAGACGGACAAAAAGTAGCGTATATCACTTTTGACCACCTCCTTTTCATACCCGTGAAATTTCATTAAAGTCGGTTTAACCGTTTTGGAGATTAGCTCGAATAGACAGATGGACGTTCATACAGACACACAAAAAGTAGTGTATGTCACTTTTGACCACTTCCTTTCCATATTTGTGAAGTTTCATCAATATCAGTTTAGCCGTTTTGGAGATTTGCTCGAATAGACTGACAGACAGATAGTATTAATTATGATTACACATACCGCACTGTGTCCAAAAACATTACGTACGTCCCGCGCCTGCCTCACTTCCCGCCCGCGTAATGTTGCTAGATCGGGAGAGGTTTCCTACTGTTTTTGGGATAATCATATAAAATCAGAAAAAAGGTGTTTAATAAAAATATTAACAGATAGGTATATTTAGGCCGCGTTTATATAACACAAATTATTTCTTGCGGGGCAGCCGCACGGTCGCTGCGTACTTGTTCATTCATAGTAAGTTTTAACTATACCAGGTACTAGGTCAAAACTCACAACATTCAAATTTCCTTCAGGCGCCAGGTGTTTACTTGAGTTCAATGAGTTTTTTGGTACACTACGAGTATAATTATAGAAAGGAAGTAGCATGACCTTCTGACATAAGTGTTCTTCATTTAATAGAAAGTTACTCACTACAACTTGAAATGCATACATACCATTTTAGTTAAATACCTAAAGGAAATAAACATTTCTTTTTTTATACCTATTACAATAAATAAAACCCGGCTTCAATAAAGTACCTTTTTAAAGGTAAGGTAAGGCAAGTAAAATTTTTATTAGGTACCCTTCTGTTGAGTAATCTTTTTATAATATTTTCTTTTAGAATTTGAACTGATTGGCAGAATTTTACGTTTAGATAAATAATGTAGGTACCTAATCTTATATCTAAATCTTTTTCAATAACCGCCGTTTCTATGACTTTCACCATTTATGTGGTCATCATTTACAAGGAATATATTATTTTTTTCAATGAATTTCTTGAAAATTGAAAGAACGATTGCTAATCGTTTGATATTTGAACTTATAACAAAATCTTCATTTGAAATTTTTCGGACATGTGCTTCACAAATACGGTATTTATGTAATTAAAATTTTGGGAAGAGAAATAAACTCCATTATTTTTCAAACCAATAAGCTTGTGAATCCATAGCACATCTGAGGCCAATTGCTTCTACACAAAAGGAATATTTTATTGATTTCGACAAGTAATAAGCAACAGTTCCCGATAATAACCTACGATATATTTTGACAAATCATGAAGCTGAGGCGATTTTAAGACAATAATTTTGCAATGCTACCACCATTTTCACTATTATAGATCGTTATTGAGTAGCTTTTTCGTTGTATCACATAGAAAATCCAAATCAGAAATATAGACATCACTAATTTCTGAGTTTGATCGTGTAGGCGATTGTGGCTGTGTATCCTGAAATGAAAAACTTTAAGTCTATCATAAAATGAAAAAGCAAAATGCTTAATCAAAAACAGAAAATCAAATGTAATCAATTAAACATAAAAATTTTAGGTAGGTAAGTACCTACGCACATTTTCCGAAATCGAAGGTCCAGATGTTTCTATATGTGACTCAGACAATTGTGATGTCAATACCAAATCCCGAAATAGCATGCCATTATTAGATAATTCATATATTACTCCATTCACCAAAATTTAATTTTAATCGGAATGCATAGAAGATTCAATAACACGTATACAATGTATTCATAAAGGTATATCCTTTGTATTTTCTGGGAAAAAATGAAATTTTTGGTATAATAGCCACCGAAGTACGGTATTGGATTACCCACCAACCACCTACCCGCCATCAACCCGCATTGGATCAGCGTGGTAGATTAAGCTCCAAGCCTCCTCATCCCGGAAGCCTAAGCCCCTGTAGTGGGGTATTAAAGGAATGATGGAATGGAATGAAATTGGATTATTTCATAATATAATTATGACCTACATAATGAACAGGAAAGGTGCAATATGAATAATATTTAACTAACATATCTTGACTAATTCTACCTTAGTCGGAATAGCTGATTTCTTTAGTTTTTTTAAACTACATTTCGCGTCACAAAAATATTGCTCGTCAAGGTGAATCGAACAAATTACGTTCCGCTCTGATGGTCTCAAAAACTTATCTAGCCGTGCTCTTTGTATGACTTTCATCCAATTCAATTTTCTTTGTTGTTTGTTGTTCACACAGGTGCTTTATTACTCAAACAATAGAGTATTCTAAACAGGTATTAAATAAAAAGTAGATAAAATTTTCGATGGAACTGGCAACACTCACAAAATGAACGCGCCATTTTTTAAGTCAATCACAATATGTAAAACAAATTCAATAATTAAATAAATCCACTTTTGAATACGTTAATTACAGATGAAATGTGATCCCATCCGATTTCTTCGTAAGCCCAGCAGCATTTTAGCATGTAGGAACGACACAAGACGACATTTTAAAATTAAAATTGACACTTGTACTGTACATTATAACGCGGTAAGTGCAACGGAGTGACTAATCGTAACAAAGTGAAACCACTCTGTTTAAGAGTGGTTTTTGTTTCTTCAGTTTCACGCTTACAGGCGTCTTCTGGTTATTCTGAGCAGATAGTATTATTTTATACATATAGTCTATAGCCTTCCTCAATAAATAGACTATCCAACACAAAAAGAATTTTTCAATTCGAACCAGTAGTTCTTGAGTTTTGCGCTTTCAAACAAACAAACAAACAAACAAACAAACAAACAAACAAACAAACAAACAAACAAACGAACGAACGAACGAACGAACGAAACGAACGAACGAACGAACAAACAAACAAACAAACAAACAAACAAACAAACAAACAAACAAACAAACAAACAAACAAACAAACAAACAAACAAACAAACAAACAAACAAACAAACAAACAAACAAACAAACAAACAAACAAACAAACAAACAAACAAACAAACAAACAAACAAACAAACAAACAAACAAACAAACAAACAAACAAACAAACAAACAAACAAACAAACAAACAAACAAACAAACAAACAAACAAACAAACAAACAAACAAACAAACAAACAAACAAACAAACAAACAAACAAACAAACAAACAAACAAACAAACAAACAAACAAACAAACAAACAAACAAACAAACAAACAAACAAACAAACAAACAAACAAACAAACAAACAAACAAACAAACAAACAAACAAACAAACAAACAAACAAACAAACAAACAAACAAACAAACAAACAAACAAACAAACAAACAAACAAACAAACAAACAAACAAACAAACAAACAAACAAACAAACAAACAAACAAACCAACAAACTCTTCAGCTTTATAATATTAGTATTGATAATTTTTATGTTTCTTTTCATGATATTGGTTAAAGCCTGTCCTTACTTTGTCATTATTTTCCCAGTTTTGTACTGTCGGTACACAATTTTTTTTTTATAAACAATTCTAACATTAAAGCAAGCTTTTATTGATTCATTTCACACATTAATGGTTTTTGGAAAGTTTGTAGCCTCAAATTTTTCTTACAAATATTTTCCTTTTTTTTCTTGCTAAGTACTTCGTTCATTATTTTTGTACATCATTAGTTAATTCTCTTCCAATATCCTCTCCTACTTCACTTTTTTCTTGACCTTAATTTCCAATTCCAAGAACAGCTTCCAAGAACTCATCCAGGAGTATATCTTCATCTGTGACATCTGGACGTTATTTTAATTTGTATCCATGTTTAAAAAATGTTACTAGTAGCTCATATAATAATAATAATATTACCTGGGACATCCCACATAGCGCCATTTAGTCCCAACGTAAGCAAATATACCTACTTGTATTATGGGGTACTAGACAACTGGTATAAGTACTTAAATATTCTGATTTTCGTAATATATACATATATAGATACATTTTACATCCAGACACGGTTTAAATAGACATGTTCATGCACACAAATATTTGTCTCGGGCGAGAATCGAACCCGCAGCCTTTAGCTCCGCAGTTAGGGTCTCTAACCTCTCTGCTAATCAATATAAAATATAATCATTCTATCTTGCCCTTTGGTGATAGCGCTAATAATAGATCACATCTAGAAATAAATAGTTTTTGGTTGTATTTTCACCATGTGATAGCACATTCATGTGTGATAAATATAAGCACTATTCAAAGATGAATTTGTATCATGTTACCTAGTAGTGTTTTTATTAAAAAAAAAAATATTTAATGCAATTTTAACCCGACGCGCTCTGTAACAAACAGTTTCTTTCAGTGTGACACATTTTTTCCATTTTCTTTCCTTACGTTCCGAAGTCACATAATCTTCAACGTTAAATATTCCCGTAGGAATGTAAATATCCACTCAGCCGACATTCTCCTCAGTAATCCCTCTTGTGTCGTATTTTCTCCAACCTAACTCCTAAACATTTTCCGACACGTTTTATAATTTTACTTCTTTGTGTGTTATGGCGGAAACTTTATACTCAGAAAAGAGTACATCACGCCTTAAAACGCCTGTTAAAATAATGGTTACAGTTAGTTAAACAAAGTAAACATGTAGTAATAAATCGTTGCCGCCATTTTTTGTAAGGTTTCGTGCATCCGAGATGGGAAAACCCTACTCTAGTGTTTGTCTGTCTGTGAGAGCTAGGGTTGCCGACCATAGTGTTAAAAACAGTATTATACTTATTTTTTATCATTACTATTAGTCAACTAAATTACAAAGCAAGTTGCAATTCAATACAGTCGTTAAGTTTCTAAAAATGTCCATACAACAGAACGAATCTTTAAACGTCAATCGACATTGTCAATATAATCACACTATTGTCGTGAACTTAGTGTTATTCTGTGACTTGTGTGTATGCTCTTATATATAACTTCTTTTTTTCAAAATACAGTTTTTTTCTACCCAATTATACTGTATTTTCTTTAAAGGTTGACAACCCTAGTGACAGCCTATTGTCTCTGTATTTACTGAGGAAAAAAGTAGACATTTGTCACATATACAGAGGTAGGTCACCTAATCATGAAAGTGTAGCGTGAATGAACTAATATTATTTCGGTGGTTAACTTTACAAGGTAAATTAAAAAATTTGAAAACGCTTTTATCGAGTGTGACAGTCGAATAAAAGTGTTTATTATGAAATACACGAATATTTTTTTATAATATTAAAATGCATAGTTAAAAATATTAACCATTTTCCTCTAATATTTCTGAAACTATTGAGCCTACAATTTAAAAAAAAAATATGAAATATACCTTCACTCATATTTTAGAGAAAAACCTACAAGATAAATGAATTATTTTAGGGGGAAAATTAGAAAATAAAAAGTAAAACGTTCACTCTTGCAAGATTTTGAGCTGACAATTCGTTTATTTAATTTATATACATCTCTTCAATCTTCACTACGATCTGATGACTCAACTCTAATCTCAAACTTGATCGTTGTCTACTACGCATTTTAAATTGAAGGATTTATCAAGAAATCTTATTAACCGTAGATTCTCAAAACAAAACTAGTGATGGCGAAATGGCTGGAAAATTGACGTCGAAGATGTACACGTAAAAATATCTTATAAGGAGGTATTAACATGTATTTTTGTAAAAGCTGTAACTGATCTAGAATGAGATTGCCAGATCTATGAAGAAAATAGAAGAAAATGGAAAATATTAATCATTTATTTTTTAATTTACTATTTCATTGCATAGCATCGCTTATTATTGCTTTCATTCCATTTGAAGATGTAAAATTAATTTTTGTTTTATGAGGATAGAATGTTTTGAAATAAAAGTATTTAAAAGACCATTTTCATTTTTACCAACCACAAAACATATTAGAATTATTTGTTCTATTCAGAAATTTCGTTACACAAAGATTTTTTAATGGGTACTATACAGATTACAAATTACGAATTACACCAAACATATAAAAGCTAATTATAAACAATATATGAATTTTATATTTTTTTTTTCTAAAAGTTTGGTTGGTGTTGTATATTACTTTGGTAAAAACTTTAACACTCGAGACGGTGTTGGTGTAGGCATGTTCGGAACAAAACCTAGAAATAATACAGTTATAGTACTTTCATATGTACTAAAGTACTATGCATATGCATGCTGCAATGTTACTAACTATAGAGTAAGCAAGCTCCTCTTAGAACTATATGTGACAGTTGGGGTATGGAGAGAAAAGGATGGAAAATAACTATACCTAGTTCTATCCTTATTTTACTTTTAGGCGGCATGTCCAAATACACTCTCATTAACCGTCACAGCAATCACAACCATCAACCAAAGAGCTAGTAAATGCGAATGTTCAAAATACAAAGAGATAGACTTAATACAATTCTGTATAATTCGAGGTATAGTTCCTGTCTCTTTCTGTTGAAGCACGCATTTCAGATAGGGGTGGCTACTCTATGCTTTTATTATCTCTATGTGCTTATGTGTTAAGTCTTTTAATTGATATTATTTGGATAGAATATTAAAATGGTGGCTTCTTTGTGCAAATTCTGTGTGTATGCCAGTTGGCCATATTATATGAGATCATATTATAAAGTTTGTTTGATGCTTTGTTTTCCTTAATCTATAATTCTAGCCGTTGACGGCGTAGCATGTCCGTGAGAAGTGCTGTAAAGTAATAAAAACTCTCATGCACGTCAATTGAGTGCAATTTCGCATGCATGCACTATATATGTGATTTCGTATGCGATTAAAACGGCAGTTTTTTGTATGACAAAAGAAGTACGACTGCCTATTTCAACTAATATTACATATTCTGTGTCCACATGCTAGGTTAAGGAAAAAAAAATTTTAGCTCCTGTTTCATGTATGGGACTTTCCTTGAAATCAATTTAATTTCTGACTCAATATTCGGATTCGGGTCAACATTTTACACAAAATATCCACATTTGAAGTCTATAACTCATTCCAATAACTAGCTAAAGGCCCGTGAGATGCGGACAGACGGACGGATAGACATACAAAGAGCGGAGTGAAAACAATACCGCTCCATTTTGTCCTTTGGGCATAGAAGCTTAAAAAAAAAAAAGAAATGGCACCTATTAAATGATTTTCACAATAACTTATTGTCGATAATTTCATTGAGAGATTGAAATCTAATAATTCTAATTTCAACGTCTACAAAGAGAAGGTTGATTCCCTTAAGACGTAGATCCGAATAATTAAATTTTAACCAGATATTTACGAGTCTCAAAGACTGAATAATTTACTAATCAATTCAAGTCTCGATCATCTTAGAATATAAAGTTTGTCTCAGCTTGCAGACGTCTACTGCTGCACACAGATATCTACCGCAAAAGAGCTAGGGCCTCTTGCATAAATTAAGGGCGCTTCGCAACCTATATACAGTCGTCAGTCCATCTAATGGGGAGCCATCCCACGCTGCGATGTCCAGTTGGTGATTGCTACCGAAACACTTTCTTCCCCAGCACATGCAGCAATTGTCGATTCTATATAAAGTTCGCCCAACGCCATTTCAACTGCTAATTAATAATAATAATAACGTAAACATCACAACAACGTCTAGACTCCAAACCACTCCAAACTAAGCATTAGCTTGTGTTCTGGGTGCCAAGCGAAGGCACCACATACATATAACAATCAAGACCCGGTACCAGTATCGATTCATCATATAAATACTGAGTCGACCTGGGATTCGAACCCGGGCCCCCAGCTTTGTAGGCAGGATCGCTTTCCACTAGGCCAAGCGGTTGTCTAATTGTGCGCCAATACGTCGGCTGCTCCTATTTTTTATGGATTACTTCTTTATTAATTCTATTTCGCAGTACTCCTAACATGTTGAGTGACTCTGGGCATGTTAACGAGGCCAACATTAATGGACCATTAAGTGCGCGTCAAGAATATGGCGGTTGCTACTTATATACGGTTTTCCGTTAATGTACCTGTTTGCTTTGCTTAAAACAATAAAGAATGCTTCTAGCTCTCTTACTATAACTACAGCAACAAAATATTACATTATAATGATCCTAGGTCAATTACTGAAATTTTAAAAGTAAATTTTACGAAGTAAACAGTTGCGATGCTACTGAACACGTAAAATTTGGGACAGGAGCAGTCGTCAAAAGCTTCCGGACCTGAATACAGTAAATTAACGGATTAAATAATATAATTAGGTATGAATTATTTCCCATTACATTACTCTACAATAGGTAAGACAAATATTTTTAAATTATTTTAAACAATCATGAACCTAGGAACACTCGAACGTAGCATTGTGAACTACCGATGTGCCTACAGTAAGTAAGCTGGCTATGTACGCACGCGTCAACTCATACCACAACAATGAGTCCGTAGACCTTTAGTACGCTATGAAGTTCTACTTACACATACTTACGCGGCCACCATTGCAGTGCTTTATTAGTTGTTGAATGTCAGGGTGTCGTGATAGCCCGAGCGCAGCAAACCTATTTCAAATTTATAAGGCCGTGAGGCTATAGTTCGAATCTGGGCGTGTACCAATGAGTTATACTGACTTAAGTACATAACTCACTGACTCCGTGCCTCGAAGAGCACGTTAAGCTGTCGGTTCCGGTTGCTGTCAATAGATGGCGGTCGTTACAATCAGCCAACCCACTTTGGGGCAGGGTGGGGGATTTAAGCTCCAAGCCCCCCCTTCGCCCTGCGGGGAGGCCTAAGCGTCTGCAGTGGGGTATAATGGGCTGATGCGATGGAATGTCAAGGAGTCTAGAGTTTTTATTACGTCTGTGTTCCAAATAATCTACTTGTATTGAACAGGCTTCGTCATGCCCCGCCCCTTCACACTATCGAGTGTGGGACGTGTGTTCTGCAGTCAGATGTGTTTGTCCGTTCTTATATTGTATATATTTTTTCGCCATTTAGTACCAATCGGACCTCTTCAATCCACATTGCTCCTCCGCTCCGGGGACTCGACGTGAGAGTGACGAGCCTTGTCGACGTAATTGAGTTGTCAGCTCATTCGTCCCAGCGGTCGTTTTTAAGGTTTGTAGTCGGAGTTTTCCTTCTTCGTCATACTTAGAAAGAAAATTTAGAATGATGTCGCTGTCACAGAAAGGGGTGTGATAAACGAGTGCCCTGAGTACAAATTCGCTGTTGACAATAACACTGGGTCACATGGTCGCTAGGTGCGGAGTCCATGCACTGCACAAATCTGCAAATCTAAAGAAATATACTGAAATTGTATATAATGTACGTAACTACGTATAGTGTAATTGTAGAGGGATATAATGTTGGACGGATGTTACGTAGTATCCTACGATAGTATGCGTGGTAATGTTTTATCGGAATTTCAATTAGATATGTAATCCTATAACTCGTAAACTAGTTCATCATAGATAATCGTAAGTTTTCCTAGTAAATTTTTTTTTGCTTACTCCTACTATGGGTTTTGAAGAAAGAGATAGAGTTAAAGGGAAGACGTGTAATTCATAGAAAGAGCCTATATATAGCCGAATATTTAGTAAATAGGGCATAGTTTCAAAAACCTTCTTAAGAACTATTATCATAAGGATATTAAAGTAGTTGTTAACAATATCCTACTTATTGATGGAAGCGGGTGGCGGCATCACCATAGTTGCATATGGTCCGTTACTTTTTTGTGACGAATCGTCACATGACGTCATAGCCCTGACAGTTTTTTTCATGGCCTTTGTTTTTGTTTGAATAGAACATTGATACGTAATTGTCTATATGTATGACTCCATTCGAGAGGGTAATAAAAAAAAAATATTTCACTTCGCATGTATGAAAGACCACAGTTGAAATTTGTTTTTCATGATTTTAATATATATGTAGCGGTTACAAATATGTATATTCGGGCTTCAGCTTTATAGCGCTAATGGTTTGCAAATAAACTAGCCCGCCACCAACCCGTACTGGCGCAGCGTGGTGAATTAAGCTCCAAACTATCTCATCCCGAGCGTAGGCTTAAGCCCCTTCAGTAGGGCATTAATGGGCTGATGGTATGGTATGGTAAACTCTCTGTGACATACGGGCAGGCAGGCACACAGACAGACGGACGGACATAGAGGAACTAAAAGGGTTCCTTTGTTAGATTACTGAAACTTATACGAAACGTAAAAAATATGCAGTACTAATTCATTTATATTAAATACTAATGCGAATTAGAACCACGCAAAGAAACAGACAAACAAAAGTAAGTTCCATTTTTAAAATTGAACCGTAAATTGAATTTAAATTTTAATTCATACCTATGTCAAAAATTTCACCACAATTCGAGCTCAAAATAATTTGTTATTAAATCGGAAATAATCGATTTTACTTTAATCCAATATAATCCAAGAATCCGTCGCGAGAGCACGTTCGCGAGAGATTTGAAGAAGGTTGATCTGTGTACATGCTTTGTGTAATCCAGAAATTTTAATTATTTCTCTTTACAAATACGAACATTTGGAAAAAATATCATATTTAATTAAATCATTAAAGGTTTAGGAATGTTGTATAATTAGAGAATGTATCATATTTATGTAATTAAAATTTAAAAACAAATTTGTTCGTGAAAACACAAATGTGGAATGTTACTACGGTTATTTGGTTTAAACCATTTTGCCCCGTCCAGAGGCAGAAGGCATTTTTTCGTGTTAGTTTATGTACTTTTAGCTTACCTTACAGCAATTTCAGGGTTCAATGGAAACATTTTCGTTGCTCATTTAAACGCGTCACAGACAACAATGAAGATACTATGATACTTTACCTTAAGATAATATATCTATCGTTATACAATGTACAGGACCATCACAAACGCCGAAGATAACATATATTTTAATCTTTCAGTAACTTAAGATACCGAGCGACACGCAGATTTTATCATAGCATATTGAGAGATGGAAACATCTTATATAGCATAAAAATCAAGATGGAGTGTCTCATATTGAGCAGGTAGACTCAGGAGAGAATGTGTCGTTTTATATATTATCGTATCTTAACTGTGTGTGATATCTTAAGATGATATAACGTTTTATCTTAGGGTATCTTAAGATAAAATATTATTGTATCTTCATCATCTTTAACGCACCTATATGTATGGAATAGTTAACTGTTACCTTGTCAACGCCTGTTCTCTATCCTATTTTCTCTTATTAATTATGAAATAAAAACATGTGCATCTCTTTCTTTACTCATTCAACTGTCCCTGCGTATTGTAGAGAGTGACATATTTTTATATATCTCTCTTTGTATATATTTTACTCTTCTATTATTTAAATTTTTGTTTGGGATCGTAGCTTAATAGAGCTGAAATGAAAGATATGAATGCTGAAAGGAAAAGACTTTGTATTTTGTAAACGCGATTGCAATATTACAATAAAACATATATTCGCACAATACTTCGAATTGTTAATACTACGAACTGCTTCGATCAACACCCCGGTATTATCTCAGTCAAAAAGGGCCGAGCCATTCGGGCTCGTTTTCCTAACACATACATAATTTGAATTTATTCAAATTAAATAACATAAAATAACATTTAAAAAAATACATAATTTGAATTTATTCAAATTATGTATTTTAATCGAACGTCTAGCTTGTAACTAACCAGTGCTACAGTATTATCAGAAACGATTTTCTTATTTGTTGCAAAATTACTAATTTTATACATAATCTTGCTCATTTGATAAAAAAAAAAATCCAAGAGTTAATGATATTTAAATTACTACATTTTTTTTGTAAATGTATTCATTCTAGTTTCTAATCCATTAAGTATCGAGCTGTTTTTCTTCCGTTTAGTATATATAGTATTTTAATGGCGTATCAAATAGCTTTGTACCCAAATACTTTTAGGCATAAGACGGATTTTCCACTTCATTTGTTTTCTTGTAAAGCCCGTGATACGGAAACATTATTCGTTAGGAAACTTTTCAGCAGCATCACGTTTTAATTAGGCTAATGGCTCGTATATTAACTTCGATAAATGCTGTTGTTTGAACTTTGAAAACTTCGATCTATAAATTTAAAGGCAGCCATTCATTTGACGACTGTTTTTATGGGTACAATCAGAAAAAAATCTATAGCTGCTTTCGCCAAATGTTTCTGCTTTTTTTTTATCAAATCGAAAAAGAAAAAAGTATAAAACAACGATTGATGATGATTTAATCAAAACAGTGTGTCTATTTAAGTGGCGTAACCTGTAGTGACGTAGTAGCGTAGAAACGTAATGCTGTAACGGCGTAGCAACCTAGGGGAGTAGGTGCGTAGTGGCGTGACACAGCAATAATGGCGTAACAGAGCAGTCGCGTAGCGGAACAGTGGCGTAGCGGAGCAGTGGCTTAGCAGATCAGTGGGGTCGCAGCGAAATGGTATGGCAGTGTAATGATCTGGCAAGGTAGTAGAGTAGCAGAGCAGTGGCTTAGCAGATCAGTGGGGTCGCAGCGAAATGGTATGGCAGTGTAATGATCTGGCAAGGTAGTAGAGTAGCAGAGCAGTGGCTTAGCAGATCAGTGGGGTCGCAGCGAAATGGTATGGCAGTGTAATCATATAGCAGCACAGTGGCGTAGCAGAGCAGTGGCTTAGCAGATCAGTGGGGTCGCAGCGAAATGGTATGGCAGTGTAATCATATAGCAGCACAGTGGCGTAGCAGAGCAGTGGCTTAGCAGATCAGTGGGGTCGCAGCGAAATGGTATGGCAGTGTAATCATATAGCAGCACAGTGGCGCAGCAGAGCAGTAGCGTAGCAATGCAGTGGCGTAGGAATGTAGTGGCACAGTATCGTAGTAGTACGGAGTGGCGTAATGAATTACCTGTGCGGCAATGTAATAATGTATCGGAATAAGAACGTAGTAGATCAATAGAGTAGTAACGTACAGAAATAGTGGCATGTTAATGTAGCCGGGCACTATCCCAAAGTAAAGGTGGCAAAGTAGCGGGGTAGTGGTATAGTAGTATATAGTAACTGCAAATTATCTGGACAGGTAAATGCGTAAAATAAAAGAAATACGATCCAACGCGCGTCGAACTCCTAGTACTGCTACCTTGAGTTTCAAGCCGTTACTCACTAGCGATGGTGTAGAAGCATTGTGTGGTGAAACTGTGCAGCGCCTCTTGTGATACCGAGAAAAGCCATCAATTTATGTTTACGTCGTTACCAGCGCGTATCGATACTTGAAACATACCATTTGAAATTTTAGTGCAGCTTGATAATAAAATTTGTCATATTATTGACGACAAATTATACGTAGATAATAAATAAATTTGGAATTTTGTTCTCGAAGTAATACTAAACAATAATACAAAAAGAGATGAATAGTTTTATTACATTCAAGGTTCGTGCATTCAAAGTGTGTTTTTCGAAGTTGATCACGCTTGGTTCATCTTTCGGAAACTTGTGTCAATTGGACACAAAATGTACGTACAAAACTATGCATATGCGCTATGTGATGCCGAAACAAAAGGTATGTATTTGATGAGCTCTAGTTGTGGCAATTTAAAAGCTGAGAAGTTTTCGAACATCTTATGCCTAGAAAAAAATCGAAAGTGATGAAGAAGTTTAATAAATAATCTATTTATAATTAATTTGTATAATTAACTATGGTAAATTGTGTTATATTCTTTTACGTGTTTTCGATCTGAAACTGAATTTTGTAACTTGGTATTAATATTTACGAATTAGTAGCAAAAGCATGTAGAAAGTTCCACTTTACGAATACGATTAAAGCTTATATTTCAGGATCTATTTGATCCAACTAGCGTACCGTTCGCGCAGTGAATGATGGGTTTAAACTGAAACACTCCTTTTCCTCGTATTAAGTATCTACGCACGAAGCTTTTGTAAACTTTCAGTGAAGCATACGACGCCGCGCTCGTTTCGGCGAATACATAGTTCGTTTCCACTAGAAGAGTTACGGCAATTAATCATCTATAGAGGACGGATTCGACAGCACTTCGGTTTGTCGTTGACATGGAATTTATTAAAAAATAATTGCCTGAACAGCGACGTCTGAATATGTTTGTTGTAGTTCCTTTAAATTATATCACGTATGCTTTAATTTGAACTTTATGACAAAAGAGTTGTTCAATTAATTTGTGAATACTAACGACATCTAGGGTTGATTCCAATAGCACGTTACTTATTATATAAATTCTAACTTGGATAGTTTGCCCTGTACCTACTCGTAAGGCGGATGTAAATATATTCTGAGTTATAAAAAGAAATACAGACGGAAACACAAACAAATATTGTATATGGCCTATTGCGTAATTACATGTTTTAATTATATACCGATTTTCATCGAGATCGGTTCAGCCGTTTTTTAGTTATAAAACATACAGACAGACAAACAGACAGATATTATTTGTAGTCTATCATTTGCGCCATTGCAGGTTTTTACTGTATATTAATTTTCATCGCGGTCGGTCAAGCAAATTTTGAGTCATTAAATGACATACAGACAGACAAAAATTTATGAAATGTTAGAAGTAAAGTTAGTAAGTCATAAAACGAATATTTTTCATAAAATTTTACAAACAAATTGTATATATAGGTATAGACAGAACCTTCTTCGGGTTTTTTTCATCATCACTTGAACTGGTTGGTTCTATACAACATTTTATACTTTTTTTCACTTTCCTGTATACCTGGTGTTCGGCTGAACGTAGTCCAAACTTATGGAACGTGTGGAGCTTACCGAAAGCGAGATTAATATTCAATAGCTCAATTGCACGGACGTTGCTTGCTAATAATAAACCTGATTTCGCTAGCAGGTATTATTTCAGACACAGTAGAAACTTGAGGCAACTAAGTACATTATAACCATGTTCTGAAACTAGTTAATAGCGTAGATGTAGGAATAATATAAGGTAGAAACTAGAACACACCCTAAACTTACACTGTCTGGAATTGGAATTAAGTGTAGTTGAGACGCCCGCTGGCAGATAGCGTTTGTTAGAGGTCCGGTACAATATTAATCTAAATAAAAAAAAATATCGCAAATGATGTCCATAACTCTGATGCTCTATTTCTCCGTCTCGTGACTTACTGTCGCTTTACGTGTTAATTAATCCCTCTCGCACTTACCCGCATACCTTCCCCCGAATTTTCGGCTTGCGACGTTCTAATAGTTTAGTTGAATAGCGAAAGCGTTCATTCTAGTCTTACTATTATGTTATTTCTACTTCTATGGTTAGGGGCCATACTTAGGTTCCATTAGAAACCATCTCTTCGTTTTTGTCACAGGTTGTCATATTTATGTAACCCCCTCTCTGGAGTGATGTCACAAATTTAGCAATTTTAAATACAAACAAATATTTAAAGGCGAATTTACGGCGGGGCGGCGCGGCGCTAAGGAAAAGAAAAAGTAAAGCGAATTAACTAATTCTTTTTATAAAATTAAACATTCCTTTGTTTTTATTGTATTAGAAATATTTTTATTTTATATAACTTATTATTTTTATCGATAGAATCAGCATATACCTACTATTTATTTTAACGAAAAAGCCATGCACAAATTTGGAAATAAATAACTTCGAATTATATTACAAAATAAAAAATATTACGATTTATTATTGTTATTGTGTGTTATCACAATTAAACATCAGTCCACATTACAAGCCTACCTATAGATCGTCGACCGAGGCCGTTTTTCAAATCTTATCACGAATAACGAATGACATATTACAGCAGATTTGATAATAGAAAGGCTTCTATGTGTCCGTGTTTTTCTCTATTTAGAAAAAAGTAGGAAGTGCCGGTGCACAAAAAATGTCGTCGGCTTTAGAAATTGTAAAGCGTATATTTTTTAGATCTCTCACTCCTACTACACGAATCGAAACTCGATATCGAAAACGAATCGAACCGTTTTGTTATATTATATATTTGGAAAATGAGAAAAAATTTTTTATAAATGACGGAAACTAGTTGTTTCTTTGTTTTAATTTTAGTTAAAAATTATGAGTTTGAATTATATTAAAGCCAAAAAAATACAATAAGTACAACCGAGGACATTTGTTCAAAACTTCAGAGCTACAAAGTACGAAATGAGTTACTCCCTGACCTATTATAGCGAATTTGTTTTTTATATCGCTTTGGTAGTTTACAGGTTTACAGGATCATAAATCGATGCTTCTATATCATACTACATTTTTATTAACTCGAAAAACTGGCTGTTCGATTATCAAATAATGTACGAAAATTTCTTTCAAAGGAATTTCTTTGTTTTCGACGTGCGCAGGGATTTATTCAATTTCCAAGTTCATTCTTATGCGCATAGACATTAACTGTCACATACTTGTCTTCCAGAGTTAAAATCATGTTAGAGTGCGTTCAGACATGACTTTAATTTAAGTTTTTCGTAAACATGATATATGTGTACAGCATATCTATGACGTTAATCTATGGTCGCTCTTTTGTCACAAGCATTAATTTTTAAATATCATTTTATGTGTGTGTGGGTGTAGTACTTGCCATATATACCTATGTTCGGCTGGAGGTACCTGAAGTGCGATGCGCATGCCCTATTGCGCAGTTCCGCCATATTTGCCGCCGAAAAGCGCTTTTATGAAATTATGTTAAATAAATAAATTATATGAGGTTTTTGTGACTAGCTTCAGACCCTCACGTATATTATACGTGGCAAGTAGTGCAACAGTGATTTTGTTCGAGCTATGTTAAGAAATCACTCTTTGAACAAGCGGTGAAAATGAAAATCCTAGTTATTACATTTAAAATGTGTATTTTTTTTTGGTGCATGTAAATTAGGTAAATTGAAAAGAAAACTTTGTAACCCTTTTTAATTATAGTATTGCGCGCACGGAGGAGAATGACATTTGGCACAGTTAAAGTATTTAGGGCGGAAGAGAGCAGAAAGTTAGTCTATATAAAATCTATTACAAATAATATCTATGTCATAACTCTTTGTTAAAGCGCCAAAAGTGTAACTCTAAACGTAGCCTAATAGTCTGTCGTTTGTTTGCGTTCATACTGTCAATATCAAACATACATATCTTAGTCTGTGATTCACTCTTGCCCTCAGCAAAGTACTTGGAGTGCGCGGTCTCGAGTGAGTAAATTATCCTCTGCCCCACCTCATCGCTTCTTCCAATTGTGTCTCCTATTTATCGCGAAGATGTTCTACTTATAGAATCTTAACCTACTTTGCCCTCAGCTCTTGTGGCTGTGGCCTGATTGTTATTGGCGGTTTCAAAAGAGAATACAGTCGAATTTTGACCACTGAGCGACCATTTATGTCAATAAATAAATAAATAAATCGTTTATTTTAGTTAGTCTTGTTAATAAAATTGTTTCAAATTGGCGAATTTAAGTTAGTACAACAGCCTATACCCAGTTGCTATCTAAAGTTCCTAATTCCTAAGCGGCGGCGCCGTTCACCAACTTTACTAATTCTGGAGGATCCAAAGTTTTTACAAGAACACAAAGTGAAATTCTTGTAACTTTCTTTTTCGGGCCGACCGAAATACCGACCAGAATTCAATTTCATGATAAATTGCTTATAAAATTATTTCATGACATTGTTTGGGAAGTCTTGCATGTTTTTTTTTTTTATTATTTACTGTGTGATATAGTAAATAATAAAAAAGGGAGATACACTTTTTTCATATAAAATATCGTACAATTGCGCGAATGTTACGAATCAAAAGTATTAATATTTGCAAATATTCTTTATATATATAACAATGAAATTTCCGTACAAATTTTTTATATTTTTTTGGTCTATAGATTTTTTTACTTCCCAAAAGCCATGTGATATGTCACTTTTGACAGAATTTTCAGATTTTTTTGACATCTATGCAACATAGCAGTATTTATTTCTCTATTCTCTTTCAAGTTATAGAAGGTACAATTTCATTAACTTTCTAAACCATATAAAAGTGTTGTAATAAATAACAATAGGAAAACTATTTAAAGTTACTTTCTATAAGTTGCTAGCAACTAACGAATGTTAAATTACTTAATAAAAGTTTTTCTACAAGATATTTTTATTTTTATTCTAGGATCTTTAACGCAGATATTCTATTGTTGCAAAATAATAATATGCAACTTTCAGAAAATTGGCGTACCTACGTTATTAAGAAAAATGTTTATAAAAATATATTCAATTTTATTAGTAATGCATACAAAAACTTCGCTTGCGAACGCATAAGGTTGAAAAAACATTTTAACCAATTTGTAACTGAAAATGTAAAATAATAGCATTCATTATGCATCGTTCAACAACACAAAGAAGGCACGTAATCAACTAGAAATTTAGCCGACTAAAAAAGAAGGTATCCCAAAAAGGATAAGCTGATAGATCTTATGAGGAGATCCTTGAACTGGCTTTTACCTCACGCTTGTAACTCAATTTGTTAGCTTCGCCGGTGGACAAAAGGAATTGCGAATACTCAAAGGAACTGATAAAGTCCCCGTATATTACCTTTCATTGACTCTCTTTTAAGGGTTAAGTGGAAGTAACGCTCGTGACTGACGCTTTCGTATCATTACCTTTTGTTTTATGTAATAATCGAGTTTTATAATTTGTATTTTACTAGCGACACAAGCCCCGGCTACGCACGTGTAGCAAAGCATATGCTTGCATTTTTTTCTGGCGTGCTGCCGTATTAGCTTATTGTTTCGAGCGTGTGGATTAGATTTAAATGTCACATATGTTCATCCTACTTGGAGTATTTTTTGAATTCTGCAAATATTTGAAAAATCAAAGACTATATACATAAAAACAAACTAAAATATTTCTTTGTGTACAACATTGATTACTTCTGGCTAAATTCGTATACATCACACGTGTCGCATCGACGTGGGCCCGCTTGATTTTATATTTATATATTCATCATCATCATCAGCCCGTGTCTCTCCACTGCAGGATATAGGCCTCTCCCAAGGCTCGCCACCACACACGGTCCTCCGCTTTTCGCATCCAACTACTCCCAGTATGGTGCTTCAGGTCATCTGTCCACCTGGCCGGGAGGCATCCAACGCTTCGCTTTCCCGTACGTGGCCTCCATTCGAGAACGCGTCTACTCCATCGGTTATCAGTTCTACGGCAAATGTGACCGGCCTATTGCCACTTCAGCTTGCTGATCGCTTCGGCTATGTCGACGACTTTAGTTCTTTGACGGATTTCAGTGTATCTGATTTTATCCATCAAAGAAACACCGAGCATAGCCCGCTCCATAGCACGCTGAGCGACTTTAAATTTGTGGATCAGTCCTGCCGTGAGAGTCCATATTTCGGCACCGTACGTCATTGTAGGTAGGACGCATTGGTTAAAGACCTTGGTCTTCAGACATTGTGGTAGTGGCGACGAAAACAGATGACGAAACTTCCCGAAAGCAGCCCAGCCCAGCTGAATTCTTCGGTCGGCCTCTTTGCTGAAGTTGTGTTTGCCTAACTGGACAGTCTGTCATAAATAGACATAGTCTTGCACAACTTCTAGAGTCGCACCCTCTACGGTTACTGGTCTCGGGAGAATATGTTCGTTGAACATTACTTTCGTCTTGTCCAAATTCATCCCGAGTCCCACCCGCCGAGAGGCGACATTGAGGCCGTAAACCATTCCGCTGAGCTCCTCCAGCGACTCTGCCATGATGACTATGTCGTCAGCAAAACGGAGGTGAGAGATGTATTCGCCGTTGGCATTAATGCCACAATATTTCCAGTCCAGCGTCTTGAAAACATCTTCCAATGCGTTGATGAACAGTTTCTGGGATATAATATCCCCCTGTAGTACTCCTCTTCGCAATTGGATAGGTTCCGTTCGCTGGTCCTGGGCCCGGACAGTCATTATATCGTATATTATATATTGCATTGCAATAGCGTATATTTATATATTGCAAATAATAATATCTGGGACATCCCAGACAACGCCATCCAGTCCCAAAGCAAGCAAGTACTTACTATGTTGTACTTACTTAAATATTCTTTCTTATAATATATCTTAATTCTTAACTCTTCAATTTCATTTCCTTATATATAGAGAGACTCACAAAAACTTTATGTGGATGCGCTGTCATAGATCTTATCTAACGATTGCGTTGGGATTAAATAGTGTGACTTTATGGCCTAGTTGTAGAATGATTCAGTATTTACTTGTTGATTTGAATATATATTTCATTCTATAATGATTTAATTGACTGACCGGTTGGCTGAGTGGTTAGAGACTTTAACTGCGGAGCCGAGGGTCGCGGGTTCGATTCCCGCCCTGGACAATTATTTGTGTGCATGAACATATCGACTAGTTCTGTGTATGGGTGTAAAAGTATTTATATATGTATATATTATTATAAAAAAGGAATATTTAAGAATGTGTATCACTAGTTGTCTAGTACTCCATAATACAAGCATAATATTATACTCGCTTACTTTGGGACTAGATGATGCTATGTGGGATGTCCCAGATATTATTATTATTATTATTATTATTAAAGTCAATATGGAGAATCAAAGTCATCAAAACTAATTTATTATAACAAAACTTTAAAAATATGACAAAAATGAAATCGTTGGTGGTTTCACGCGAATAAAATAAGCCTAGTTATCTAAACTACTTTGTTCGGTCTTATTTGGTGAGTCGGAGAGCAAAATACTGTAGCGCGTTTTTTGTTTCTCTTATTTGTCTTTACTATGTATGGACGCCAACATGCGGGCCCTACGTGCAATAAGCTCAAACGTAGTTCTTTCAAATTAGGGACGTGTTAGCTGAAATAGAACAAAAGTTAAAAGGATAAAAATCCTTTGGTTTATATTTTTCTTTCAGATACGACTCGCAAACTTAATCTCTATTTTTCAAGCCACATTTGTAAATGTTATCCAGCCCGTAGCGTTTGAACGGCCCTTCCAATGCTATCTGTGTGAAAATTATCTTTTTGTGCTGTCGGCCGAAAAACCCTTTCTATATTCCTTTTTTAATTCAAATCTGATTCAATACATACTTGCTGCTGTCAAATTTATTTCATCTATGAAACATACACACACGTTCGAGTTTTTGAATCGAATATAGAGCACGTATTTAATTCTTTCAAACATAAAAGTACTCATTGACTAGAAGCTCTCTTCTGCCTTTACCGTCTAACCATTCCTACTATAGTGTTACACCAGCTAAATAGCTGGTGTAAATGTTTGGCGAGATGGCGAGTTTCAGTCCGGTTTCAGTCCACGAGGTCCTCGCGCGCCTTGAAATTGCGTTTGACAGTTTCGATTCTGTGAAGTGACATATCTGACTTTATTAAAACTTCAAACTAAACGCTACTGTCAAATTTATTAACTCTATGCTTTCAAAGGACTCCGTGAACGGTCAGAGCAACAATACTTATCAAATACATATTTTTTATAACCCATTATCACCCATTATTTACATACGGCACTGAAACTGTGTACACAATTAATTTAAAAAAAATGTTTTGCGTTAGTATGTATCGCTACCATAAAAGTACGAATTGTCTAGAAGCCCCCTTCTGCGCTTACCGTCTAACCACTCATACTCTAGCTAGGTGGCGTGTACCCGTTACAAGATGGCAAGTTTCAGTCCAAGCGTAATACACGAGGTCCACTGGCCTTCATCCCCGCGAAATACCGTTTGATACTTTCGATACTTTGAATTACATTGAAGTGACATTTCTGACTCTATTAAAACCAAACACTGCTTGTAATAAACCCAATATCCGTACCTTGTACATATATTGGGTGTACTACAGAGAATATAATCTTGCGTAATTGCATGTGTATTGCGATAAGTTTATGTCAAGTACAATCGAGTGCAACTGTACTTATATACACCCCGCGCTCATTAAGGCGACGTTCTTATGTAATTGCATATTACTCTCACAAGTTATTGCAAATACATTCGAGTACGACTATATTTATATAAACTGCATTCATGGAGGGGATGCTCTTACGTAGATATTGTAACAAACTCATGTCAAATGCATTCAAGTACGAATCTCGGTACGCACGTTAGTACCAAGCTTAGAACCGTAAGGCGGAGTTCACTGAGATATTGCTGCTTCGATCGAATCCATGGGCGAAGCATATTTGCATTTCATACTCGCATAAGGATGTGGTTTCTCCCTCACGACGGCAGGGAAGCATATTGTCCTTTCATCTGTATAGTGTTACAGTTTTAATCACATAAGTGTGGTAAACGACAAAATCGGCTGACAGACTTAAACCTACTCAAGTTGTTCGATCTTAAAGCTTAAAGTCGATAGACTTGCGTATGCGCGTGGTCAGGGGCAAGGGTCACACACTTTACAGGAAATTTCGTGGGTTTACGTTCCACTTTTAGAAATATTAATACAAGTGGGCCATAACTAATTTTTGTATTTTCGCTTACCTCTAGACGAGAAACCATTAACTTGGCGACACTTCGGAACCGTAGAGTTGAAAATACTCAGCTGTCAAATAAATATCACGATTTATGGGCATAAAGACGCGGCAACAGTATTGTTAGGATTAATTGAATTAGTTTGTATGGAACTAGGAAATTAATTGAGAGTTCAAGGTTGCTAGGCGCCGATACGCAGTTGGATGAGTGGTCACGCACGCGATTAATATTTCACATTTGGAGTCTCCGCCCGATTCCACTTGGGAACTAGGATCGTAAAAGGCATCTCCTTAGACTGGAGGTACTTTGTGACGATGAAGCAATCTAGGCAGTAATGTAGACAGCATTTGAGACCGGTATGGGAGCGCGAACTAACGTTACAAGTGACCTCAGCTCGGCAAAAACTACTACGTGGTACCTCGAGCGCAGCGACCTCAAGCGGTCCTGCCCGAGTGATAAAATGATAGGTCAAGGGGTGGGCTAGTAATTATTATAATACCATGGATTGTAGGTTTAGGGTCCGCTGTGTGTACGCAGCCTTAAACGCGACCAAATCGACAAAAAATTGTTGTTATTTCTTATGGAATACACACTCAGACGAAAACTCTTGGTGATTGTAAAGTGGGTCTGAATTATTGCTTTGAAGGATGTAAACAAACTTATCTCGACGATCAGGGGACACGATTAAGTTTTGGAATGGATTTTGGGGAGTAGTTTTACAGTTTTTCGGGAGGTGTGGCCGAAATTTGGATACGCCTATGCAAGGTTTCTTGTAAAATCGGGGAAGAACGAACGGGGACTCGTCTATCGACTTCGAACGAAAGAGGTAAACCTCCGAGATACCGCACGGGTTTACGCCGCGATTTTTCTATCAACTTTGAACGCGCGAGTAACATAGACGAGACTGAATTAAATACTAAAGTCGAGTTCTGGAAGTGAAAATTCCGGATACTGCGACTTCGGGAGTGTAGTGAATTATAGGACTAAATTTAAATTCAGTGGTGTTTTCTACGGCTGAGAGAGGTAAATTAGATTTATAAGCGCGTAACTGTGATTTATTTCACGTTGGCGTCACGCATGACATTGTGAAGCCTAGTTAATTTTAACACATCATCCCAATAATTCCCACGTCCTCAACTAGGTGCTATTTCGTCGAATGATTCTACTGCGAACGAGTGTTTACTTCCCACACTTTCCCTTCCATCTAGGAACTCGAACTACGGAGCGGAGTCCAGCCACGTGTTTCTGAATTCCAGGTGGGCTGCGGCTGTGGGCCAGATTCTCTAATCCAGCGTCGGATTTGGTAGGGCGAGGAGTACGACAACGTTCGCACTTTTTTAAGACTTAATTAATCATTTAGCTTAGATTATGTGTATGTGGATGTGAACAAAGCTACAGAATATAATGTCCTATACTATAAACTCATCGGCTGCGCAACGTTTAACTTGATAGGCCAACCGCCGCGTTTCTGACGCGAACAGGTGTTACTATCATACTTTGAACCACGGCACGTCTGTGCATATTCACGAATACGTTCAGTAAAAGCTGAATGACGGCCGGATGGCCCTTTTCGATTTATATCTCACCGCTAGGGCCGAATCCGGACCACTATGAAGAACTACGTAAAATATATGATATCGCGAGGGCAGTTGATTTTGTATTTTCAACTATGCGTGATTACCAACTTGTTGCGCCGAATTTAAATTACGACCGAATGATCTCCCTCCATTCCTTAACTTGCTACTATGAACTTACCTTGACTGCGATGGGGGAAACTGCACGCACATTCAATATCTTCCAGTACGCCGCACTGTACGTGCGAAGGGCGACATTTCTATGCTAGGAGGTGGGCTAACGAAGGATCCTGATACGTCATCACCAGTCTTCGATACTCCGTCTGCTACGAACGCTACGGAACTACGAGGCTACAACAAGAAACGACAAATATGGTAATTTTACACTTAACACATACATTCGATAGGAACTCGCAGCGTAGCCAGTTAGCCATGGGGAATGCAGTTACCGGCGCTGGTGAGACTGTTCTTACCCCACGTGTTGACGCATATAGACAGCGGCTTAGGATCTAGCCTGAACCAACGAACGTCCGGGCGAAATCCTCTGCACGCAGCCACGTCGGCCGGGGGCGTGTGCCTTGACCCCGCTGATCGCACATCACCCGGGTCGAGCCGACCGCAGGCTCAACTGGCGTTTGGCTGGCTCGAAGCACATGCACGTGACGGCGAGCTGGTCAAAGGTCAGGCGGGGCACGTTCTAAAGGATAGAAGTGACTCCCCGTGTACCCCAAGGGTGCCACCAACTAAATCGTTGGCGGTTTCTTTGAGGGTTTCCGACCTCTGGGCGTCCAGGCCGAAAAGCGAGTCCTGGTGTTCTTAGGTCACCTTTGATCACGGAACTATCGGGCAGAGTATTGTCCGGCAGATTCTGTGTGAGAAGGCGGTATGGACTTATGGTCAAACATCCACGCACTAGCTGACACATGCGCAACGGGTACACACGCCCCGCGCAACACCTACATAAATATACACATTGTATAATTAAATATATGTCTTCATTACTTAAAATTTCCCGGTGCCTGCGCACCGTGTATCTTCATTAACTATCGAATGGTACTAGTACCCGCGTATTCGCGATTAGATGTAAGTGCCGGGCGCGATAACGTGCTAGTGTAAGGTAGGCCGCGTAAACGACAGGTACGCGACGTAGAGTCTAAGGGCGCGTAGGTATGAATGTACTTAGTCTAGTGAAGATCGGTATGAAAGAGGTTAGGAGGTGTAGGGTAGGTAGCTGGTGTTCGAGTGTGGTTTCGCGGGGGGTGAGGTCCTAGGACACTCGCCTTGGGAAAGCTATATGGAGTGTTGGGAGGCTTTCGTTATTCCTTTTCGTTAGGGCCCCTTTTTGTCTTCTCCTGGGCATGAGCCTAGGATACATCACAATCTATTCCACAGCTCAAGAACGACAGGTCGACAGCGAGCTACGACCAACGATACAAACAACCTTCCTTTTCCTTGTAAAACGTGTGCTTGTTAAATAATAATGTGTACGCATGATAATTATATAAGTAAGTTAAGCGTAATTTAATTAACGACGAGTGCACGAACGAACGAACAAGCGCTTATCAATGCGAGAGCACCGCCCGCCCTATGTACGCCGGCGTGAGAGCGTGCGGTACCGCACCGAGCGCACGCGCCGCCCTACCGCTCCAAACGTTACGCCCTGCTTGGAGGAAGAACGCTGTCCCTCGCACCTGGAGGCAGCAAGCACGTCGAGTGGGTGAGTAGGTAGCTTAAGCACTATACACGTAATTTTTAACTGTGACGAAGATAACACCACTGAACGATGTAATTGCCTATAACTTTTGTCCGTAAAATCTAGGTACCTTATTCACCATTAAAGCCTGCCTATATATTTTAATTGTTCGTAATATAACTGATCTATAAACACACGTCATGGGTCCTATTAACTTAGTACTAGACGATCACAATTTATATCTAATGGCCAAAGATTCTCTTAAGAATAAGCAAGAATCGTTACATGCTGTCAAATTTATTTAGTCTATGATCGCTACTCTTTTCAGGTATAAAAGGCGTAAAACATTATTATTTATAAGGCTTTCAAAATTAGCATTATTCTCTCAATTTTATTCACTGGGCGAATGTTGAAAGAAAAAACTTTTTAAAACAACTAAATAATACATTATGCGCAAGTACGGTAAGCTGGATATTATAGTCTAGGTGTTTATAGGCACGAGGCGAAGCCGAGTGCTTATAACAAACCGATGACTATAATAGTCAGCTTACTGAGTACGAGCATCGTATGAAGTTTTTCAATACATTTGCGATTAAAATTAGGTAGCCATAGTTCGCCTCAAACTTTATGGCGGATCGGAATACAACGCTATAAGCGTGCTTGCGCAGGTAGGGTAAAGTCATATATTTTCGTGATATATGTAATTTCGTGATATTTTTCTTATGTGTTCCCCGATAAAACCTACCGCATAAATACGTATGAGACAGCGCTATACGTATTATATACTGTCGTCTTTTTCATTCTTCTGACTTGCCGTATAGCGCTGTCTCATAAGTATTTATGCGGTAGGTTTTATCGGGGAACAAAGAAAAATATCACGAAATTACATATATCACGAAAATATATGACTTTACCCTACAGTCATATACCCCTCGCTCCACGCGTCCCGCTACACCCAAAACTTGTTACTGCGACGCGACTCGTGCCTGGGCTCAGATCCGTCATAAAGTTTGATTGGAACTGTACTTTAAATGTAACAATGGCGGGCACTAAGAGCGCGAGCGGGTTGCTTTTCACTGTTTACGCATGCATTACAAACAGAATGCTCGTTTGTGATTGGTGTAAAGTAAAAAGGCCTAGTACTGTAAAATAAAACATTATAGTACAAGTTTCGATGTCAAAAAGACCGCATTAATAGCAAATGTATTGATAACATAGTAAAAATTTACATAACTGTATATTTTCCTTATAAATTTTGTCGTGAATTTTCTGTTTAATAAAAGAAGTTATTCACTTTAAACTTCAGAAAATAATTTGTTATTCAAAAAAGTTTTCGACGTTGGACCGCTAGAAAATATTTTTTTCCGATGGGCCTGTGGTTAAATTGAACTAAGGGTCTATTTATGACTGTAATTTTGTTAATTTAAGTAATACGTGAAAAATATTTTATTTTTATGTTTGTCGAATGCTGGCACCAAAAAAAGTTCACTTGAAATATTTTTTTGTAGAAGCTCTGTTTGTGTATTTGTTACTTATTACTGAGATTCAAATGTTATTTATTAAAGAAGTCAAGCCTGCAGGACCGCCCATATGTCTTTATTACTTACTAGCTCTGTCACTACGTGAAAAAGAAACAAACCAACAAACAAACAATTTCGCATTTACATTATTAGTATCGATTGTCTACGATTGTCCGATTCAGTTTATTTTTGAAGTAAAGACGGAGAAGGTACGATAAGGAATATTTTCGTAATGACGCACGTGAAACGTTATAGTTCCTGGCGACGTTTAAAAAAAATCTTCATATTAACCGTACCACGTTGCCTGTTTTATTTTTGAATAAAAAAAGTTCAACTCTACATACACAATACATTGGCAGAATTAACATACATTGCAACGCCATTAACCAAAAGAAGAAGAAGGTACGATACCACAGACAGACACATAGATAGACAAACAAACAGAAATGTAGTTAAGAACGGTCTCGATTAAACCAGCTTTCAATTTTCAAAAATATATTCAAATCGGTTTATCCCATGTCTATCTATTTATGTGCTACAATGGCGCAGGCAGGGAGATAGACAGACGGACAGAAAAAAATGTACCTAAGAATTGTACCGATTCTAAAAATGAACCTAAGCTTCAATTAAAAAAAAAAATTACGTCTTTAATTTAAACTAGTGGTCGCTCAGTGGTCGAAGATCGACAGTAGTCACTTTTTTCAAACCACCAATAAATAATAATTAGGCGAGAGTAAGTCAATTCCAACTGCATTAAAGGACAGACTATTAAATTCCATTTTAGCTTTCGGCATTTTTTTTCTATATAAATTTAACCTAAGTCAAAGCTCACACTCCTCCGTACACGTAATATGCTTTAAAAGGGGTACAAAGTTTCCTCTTATATATATAAATAATCCAATTAAGTAGTTTGATTCCCTGTTAAAGTAACAAATTATTCAAAAATGTGAATATGCAGTTTTGTTTTATCAAAAACCGAGCTCATGACCCGTTTAAACACTAGGATTTGGCCATACAGTCACATCTTAAAAACTCAACCTATATATAGATTTTAGCTTTCTGCACTCCTACTTCACACAAACTGTAACAATGCCAAATGTCACATTCCTCCGTGAGCGCAGTGTGCTTAATAAGGGGTCTAAAGCTTTTCCTTCACGTGTTTATATATAGATATGTTTATCTGGTTGCTCTCCATTATTATCACTATTCTAGTTGCAGTAACTATGATCACTGTACATAGATGACTGTACGTACGTAAATCTAGCAAAAATCAGCAATCCTAGATGATTTATGTATGAATCCAAATCAACCGCGACAGCTATTATTGAACGAGATGACCAAAGGGAATTAAATCTAGCCGTAGCCACACTGGTTTGACGAAGCAGTAGTGTGGCCAACGGTACTGATATCACATTTTCTCAATCAACAGTCGTAGTAGTACCTACACGTAAAGAGTACATACGTTTATTTTATTAAATAAAAAAAAAGTTTTAAATAAAAGAATGATATTGTCTTAACTAAATGTTTTAAATATATTACAACATAATATATTTAAAATATTTATAATAATACTTATAAATAAAATATTAATATTAATACTATTAATAAATACTAATAATAATAATATATATAAATAGTATTATTATTAGTATTTATATTAAATACTAATAATAATACTAATATTACTAATAATATCTGGGATATCCCACACAGTCCTAATATCTAGTCCTAAAGTAATCAAGTATTATGCTTGTATTATGGGTACTAAACAACTGATGTACATTCTTTAATATATGTACATTTATAGATACTTAACACCTATATAGACACGGAACAAATAGACATGTTCATGTACACAAATATTTGCCCGGGCGGGAATCGAGACCGCGACACTTGGCTCCGTAGTCTCTAACCACTCGTCTGATTGGTCAGTTATAATCTAATCAATTCTAGAATCAACGAATGATTTTTTACCGTGTAGCGAATAGTTTGGGTCATGCATAGACTATAATAACTGATTCTCATTTGTATTGCTGAATTCTAAGGTATGTAGGTACCTGATAATATACGTATTAAAAGGGTCTACCCACACGGATCTCAATATTTATTTTGCAATCTGGAACGAATCGAACTCAAAAGGTTTTCCTGCGAGTGAGTGAGTGAGTTGAAGTGACTCTTAACATTTTGATGCAGGTCGACTTCTTTGAAATTAGTTAACCTCCGATATTCGATTAAATGTGAATGGGCCTCCTTCAACAAAATTATGTATCATACGCTATTTCACACGTTAAGGTATAAATAAACTGTACACCACACATTTTGAATTTTGGATAAATACCCATTATTACCGGAGATACAACAAATCAAGCTTGTGACGTCGTCACTCGGTGATCACTATGTAAAAAAACCCAAGTTAGTCCATAGTTATTACGCAAACGAATGACGTCATAGCACGATTTGCTTTAAAATTATAGACATCTTTGACTGATTAATTTTTCTTAATAAATATAGCATATTTCTATAAAAAATAAAAATCGCAAGACGCGTTTATTATTGCTATTATATATATTATTTTCGGGACAGATGAATGAATAAGACTTGAATTTTCCTCAAAAATGTGTAAAGTTATATCGTTTTAATGAGAACGTCTTAATTGCAAATCATTAGTCGCCGACCTCTGCGAAATATTATATCTTTATTTCTAGCTCAAATTCGACCTGAGGGCCTCGTAGAAAAGCATTTTTCTCACTCTGCGATCTTTTCGGGTTAAGCGATACCTCTGATATCCACACAAAATTTATTGGCCCAAAACTAAAAAACCGCACGTTGTAATATTTATTTTACTATCTTAGTAAGTAAAACGTGTCGTAAATTTATTATTCAAGTTATATAATTTGTTCTTTATAACATGAAACCGTTTAAATTTTTGCTTTCAAAAAAGAACTTACTCACACATATATAATTCAACCGGAAATCGTAAACTTTAAAAACCAAAATTAGGACCGTTTTGTGTTAGAAAGGAGATTTTTTTTTTATTTAACGACAATTTGATGATGCACTTTACTTATTAAGACGGTAAAATAAATATAGCAGCGTGTGATTTTTTCCTTGTGGTCAAATAAACATTGTATGGAAATTAATAGTATTGTTTAACCTTAATAGGATCTTCACTCTGCAAAAGATATTGATCCGTATGTTGGTAAATCACTACATAGTATAAAACAAAGTCGCTTTCTCTGTCCCTATGTCCCTTTGTATGCTTAAATCTTTGAAACTACGCAACGGATTTCGATGCGGTTTTTTTTAATAGATAGAGTGATTCAAGAGGAAGGTTTATATGTATAATAACATCCATTAAATAGTGGGAAAGTACTGTCATTTTTCAGGTTTCTAATGTGATGTAGTAAATAATTACATTTTTTCCGCTTACATTGCAAACGCAGGCTGAACCCTACGAGTTTTATCAAAATAATGTACTAAGTATTGTACACATTGAAAAGGTCTACAGAAAAGTCCGTGATGGTATATGTCTATCTCTTATGGATAACCCACAATAACTTTTTTTGTCATTTACTTTTTACGACAAATAATGGTTAATTTTCGAAGCGATTTTAACCAATACAGCATTAATCCTTAACCAATTAAATACCTTGAATACATTGTTCATTTAATATAGATCTATATGGCCCTTTACACCGTATGATTTAAGTGAATATTTTCGAAGATATTACAGATTTAAAAATTGCGGGACGTAGCGTTTGCGTATACAACGTTCACAGTTTTTCTGTAGTGTATTTAGTATCAGCATTGCACCCGTGCGAAGCCGGGGCGGGTCGCTAATATCAAATAAACTGATAGAGTCCACTCTATTTTCATAAATACAATATATTAACTATTGTGTCGTGATAACCCAGAGCGCAACCTGTCTCAAATTGATGAGGCCATAGGGCCATGGTTCGAATCCGGGCGTGTACCAATGAGTTTTTTTGACTTAAGTACACAATATCACTGACACCGTGCTTCCGAGGGCACGTTAAGCAGTCGGTCCCGGACGTTGTCAATAGATGGCGGTCGTTACAGTCTCCAACCCGCAGAGGAGCAGCGTGGTGGATTTAAGCTCAAAGCTCCCCTCCTCAGCCTGGGGGAGGCTTAAGCCCCTGCAGTGGGGTAAAAATGGGCTGATGATGATGATGATAGAAAATCCTAGTAGATTTTAAGGCATCCTCTCTTTTATTCATTTTTTTTTTTGCTGTGCCTTTTATGATAGGTTTCACTATAATGTCATAGCATGTCTATTTCCCAAGTCACGTAACTTTATACTGAAAATTGTGGAGTGCAATAAGGATTGTATTGAATTGACCGAATCCTTAAGTAGGACAGTAGATATTCCATATATTCCATGGATATACCATATTCGTGCCAAAACAGTAGAAGTTGTATAATTTAGTTTCTCATCTGTAGCAATAGACAGGTTTATGGTCGATAAACCTAGATAAGTTGATAACGGGGGCGGTAAGTTCATAACATCCATTGTTTTCCCGTGACTGGAATCTTAGAGAAACAATAACAATACAAACATTCGAAATAATGTATTGTGTCGGTTTCTATGATTTTAGCAAACAAAAAAACCAAAAGTACTATCAGTATCAAATTGCATGTCACATTGATAGTGACAAATCGTGTCTTGTTCTGTATCCGTAAATTCGCCGCCTAGGGATGATACAAAGCCAAAAATACCTTATACAGACACCATGCTTTTGTCATTACAGTTTTTTGACGATAAAATATTGACCTGTTACCTTAACTGCGAAGCCATGGGTCGCGGGTTCGATTCCTGCACGGAACAAATATTTGTGTGCCTGAAGATGTCTATTGATTCCGTGTCTGGGCGTAAAATATATGTACCTACATATTATAAAGAATGTTTAAGTATGTAGATCAGTTTGTCTTACCTTTAAATACAAGCATAATACGTTCTTACTTTAGGTCTAGATGGCGCTGTTTGGAATGTCTCTGGTATTAATATTATTATTACCTTTGTTAGCAACATCATGAAATCCGCTGTAACATGAATATTATTTAACAAAACAAACACAAATAAATCATTAAATAAATTAATAATTAGAAAATACACACACACACACATGTCCAACTCAACCACACATCTGCTCACACACTATTACTCAATAACATGTATCATTATACCATACCATACCATCAGCCCATTAATGCCCATTAGTGCAAGGGCTTAGGCTTCCCTCGGGATGAGGAGGCTTCAAGCTTAATCCACCACGCTGCTCCAGTGCGGATTGACTGGTTTTGAAGACTGCCATCTACCGATGGCAACCGGCACCGAAAGCTTAACGTGCTCTCCGAGGCACAGACTCAGTGATAGTTATGTACTTAAGATAAAAAAAACTCATTGGTACATGCCCTAGGATTCGAACCACTACCTTCTAAAGAAGAAGCGGTCTCGGTGCCACTCGGCTATCACAACACTTCTATACGATCCAGATACTTCAAACCAATATTTGTGGAAAATCTATTAACCTATTAACTCGTTGTCAATCACTATCAATCAAATCTCGTGACTTTGGTTTTAATCCAAATAGGTTAATGTGTAATACCTAGGTTAAAATAAAAACTGTGTGGGCAACGGGACACCTCGACAAAAGTGACACTTCATCCAAAGTCCTTCGTTTTCCAACAAAGGAGATACTTTGAGGTCGTGCATTACTTTAAATTATCTACATAAAGGCGCGTCGGTGGTGATTTTTTCTATAGAAAATATTGTGTTAACGAAAAATATTACGATTTCGACAACCTTAGACAACATATTGCAACGACGTGGAAACGGAAAAAATATTTCAAATTCGAGTTCGTGAAAAGGATTCATCGGAAAATGAAAAACTAAAAAAAAACACAGGCTAAGCACATAATGTATTTAAGCCTGTAGAATTCCATTTTCCGATATTTTCGTCACACAAACTCGACTCACAAACACATATTTTAAATATTTTTACAGTACAAATATACTTAGTCTGTGGATTATCATTTTTCAAAATGGCAGACATTTTGAATTTTGAGTACAGATTCGAGTTTTTGAACAAAAATCTCTGAAAATAACACCCTACGACGTTTTTGAAATGGACTTAAAATTAGTGTTTCAGTGACAAAATCCTTCGGAAACGTAGGTATATATCACTACGTTTAGGTCGGTTGTCACCATACCTAGGTATAGACTGCATATAAACAAAAATAAACTCGAGACCCAAGACCCGATCTGGAATTCGAACCCGGGACCTCCAGCTTCATAGGCAGAATCGCTACTCACTAGGCTAAGCGGTGGTCATATTTGCCGACCATTTGCAACTATAGCAATGCCGCATCCATATGATAATAGATTCTATCAACGTTCGAAAATGACTATATGCCTATAGGTACAAATGCCAATCGAATATTTTCAAATTGCCGGCCAGTTTGTAAGTAAATTCGACATTTCTGCTTTTAGAAAGTCGAGATAATTTTCGGTGGCGGGCTCCCGACTATAAGCGACGAACTCTCTGACTAAAACTCAAATATATTCTACGATGGGCTTCCTGTTTAAATATGTCGTGGCCAGTTCATAGAATTGATTATTTCTTGATGTGTTCGCTTTCGGATTTATTCGTAATATATTTATATTTATCCCGGTATGGTGAAACAAAAAAAATTACGCAATTAGTATGCGCAAAATTTTTACTTATTTTCGTTGTGTGAGCAATTATTTTTGGGCCGCGTGTCTCCAAACAAGTACTACTGAAAAAATTATGTGGTTTTAAATATAATAATACTTGGGACATCCCACACAGCCCATCTAGTCCCGAAGTAAGCAAATATTATGTTTGTATTATGGGGTACTAGACAACTGGTACACAGGTTTAAATATTCTTTTATAATAAATATAGTTACTTTTACTCCCAGACACGGAACAAATAGATATGTTCATACACACAAATATTTGTGCCAGACGGGAATCGAACCCGCAACCCTCTTGGCTCCGAGTTAGGCTCTCTAACCACTCTGACAATCGGTCAATCATTCACATTGTTAAGTATGATATCAGATGTTGTATTCATTAAATATATCGGATCGGAGGCTGACACCTATATAGTTTCGTGTAATGTAATAGTGCTTTGTGTATAACTACCACCTCACAGTCCTGCCAATTAAACATAATGTTTGTTCTAGATAATAAAATATATCGTTTCCCGATAAATCTTATTTTATGTTTAGCCATAAAATATTTATATCCGTATTTACTCTTGAAATTAATTAAACTTATTTTAATGTATCTGCGTTAGAATATCTAATACGTAATCAATAACCTATTTAGTGCCATTTTGAAATTGTATTACAGTAATAAAGGTCAAGTATGAATATGATTTTGTACTATAAGTATTGCTATCTATATCATCATCAGCCCATGTCACCCCACTGCAGGGGCTTAGGCCTCCCCCAAGGTAAGAAGGGGGTTTGGAGCTTCAATCCACCACGCTACTCCACTGCGGATTGGGGGTTGTAACGACCGCCATCTATTGACAGCGTCCGAGACCGACTGCTTAACGTGCTCTCCGAGGCACGGAGCCAGTGATAGTTAATGTACTTAAGTCAGAAAAACTCATTGGTACACACCCGGATTCGAACCATGGTCCTATGGCCATATAAAATTGAGACAGGTACAATGAGACAGGTATCATTAGCTATCTATATAATTAATTTGTATTCCCTTCTTATAAAATTCTTTGTCTTATAGAGGCATCATATCTCTCGTTGGGATCTTCCACTCTGACATGAAATTTTTCATGTTTATATATTTATCATACCTAGCGTGGACAAGACGACAGTAGTTGTCATAACAGCATAACAGCCGGGACTGTCAAACTACAATAATAACTTTATTTTTATTTGATACACATACGAGTTATCATTGTCGCGAGACGACAACCCGAGCGCGTGTCACCACCGCAGAATCGAGTCGCTCTGGTTCCACATGAATCAAATCCACATGGCTCAAAATGAATCTCAGCCATCAGGCATAGGGTTTTCCCTAGATCTCCACCAGATAATCCTCCACCTTCTGAAAGGTTAGCTCAATGATACACGAGTGAGTTGTTCAATGGTTGTATTGTCACTGATCCTTACGTACTAACATGCATACATGCACACTTATATCTATGCTTATACTAAGGTGATGTCATACACTACACCACCGGGGTAATTTTGAAAAAATTTTTTCATTACTGATGTAAAAATTTTTTTTTTTTTGATAATAGTTTAAAAATATTTTATAATATAGAATAATATGACAATATGGAAACTACGACAATGCATTGCGTAGATTTTAACTTAAAATTAAGAAATTATTTAAGTACATTTTTAAGAAATAAAAAATCGAGTATACATGTTGTTTTATTTTAATTAATCCTTATTAAAATTATACATGAAATAATTTTGTACGATTTTTATGAATTGTTTCTTCTTTGTTATTCCTAAAAATAATCACATTTGGTGATTCATCTCTCACTACGAAGTAGGGTCCGTGAAATATTGCATCACTTTTTAGATTAGATTCTGAACGTATTAAAACAAGGTCATTCTCTTTGTATGTTATGGGATTACTATGTATGTCGTATTTATTTTTACGGATCTCTTTACTTGCTAATAAATTTTTTCTGGCTTCCATTTGTGCTGTTTGCAATCGGTATTTAAATTCTAAAGCGTAATTATCGGGATTGTAAAGTGGGTCTATCTGGTTGTTGCAAAATGTAGTAGGGATGTTACACAATTTTCCAAAAACTAACTCGTGTGGGGTGTATTTTGTTTCTGTATGAACTGTGTTATTAAATGAAAATGTGTAATATGGTAGCCAATCTGACCAATTTTCTGTTGATGATGTTGTGTAAATGCGTAGAAAATTACGTAGGGTTTTGTGTGTGTTTTCGAGTGCTCCTAAAGTCTCGTGATGAAAGCTCGTACTCATAAGTTTTTCTATTTTTAACAAGTGACATAACTCGGTCATAGTTGAGGAAATAAACTCAGTACCTCGGTCAGTTACAATTTTGTTTGGAATACCATATTTTAAGATAAAATTATTAACTAAACTTTTAGCTACTATAGAAGTATGCTTACTAGTTAAAGGAAAAGCTTCTAAATATTTACTTAGTTCACATTGTATTGTTAAAATATAGCAATTTCCTAAATTATCCTTATCTAAGGGCCCAACTAAATCTAAATATATTGTTTCGAAAGCTTTCGTTGCCGTTGTCGTGATTTTCATTGGTTCTTTCACTGGCTTAGAGTGCTTTAACTTTTGACATAATTCACAACGTTTTACGTAATTGTAAACGTCTAAATTCATACCTCGCCAATAATAAACGCGTTTTATATTATTTATCATTCTTTTTATGCCACAATGACCGCTAGTGGGCAAAATATGGTAGTCATTTAATATTAATTTTTTTATCTTCATCATTTGTTATTCTTATGACTCCATTTAAAATTATTAATGTGGGAAATACCCATTTTTTATCTTTATTAATTTCTTTACTAATTTCTTCTATAAATTTTACATTAAATTTATTTTCTTTATTTTTTATAAAACATAACTTGTCGATTTTAATTTTCTGACAAAATTTTCTTAATTTTTGTACGAATTCGGCTCGCGACATTCGTAGTGAAAAATCAAGATTTAGGTAAATAGTTTTATCGTCTGGGACATACGCTAAATAATCATTTTCGTACTGTATTTTTCCTTCCGTTCTTAATTTGTTTATTATCTTTCTCTCAACTAAAACAAAATCCATGCTATCAATCGGTTTGCGCAATAATTCTACAACTTTCGGTTGATCAGGCCGATCGTTCGTATCATTATCCCGCAAACTGCTTTCCTTACTTTCTACAAACTTCTCCTTCTCACTCTCATTTCCTCTTACTTTTTCCTTCTCTACTTCCTCTTTCTCCTTCCTAACACTTTCTTTCCTCTGACGCTCTTCCTCTTCCATCTTTCTTCTCATGCTTCTAGTCACTACCGAAACCTTACTTTCACTCATACCTTTCAATTCCTCTGACGTCGTTACTATTCTGCTTAACGCGTCTGCTACTGAATTTAATGTCCCTTTGACGTATTCTACTTTAAAGTCATATTCCTCTAATGCAAGTCGAAATTTAATTAATCTACTTGAAGGATCTTTCATACCGAATAAGTAAATTAATGGTTTATGATCTGTTCTGATCGTAAACGTTTTGCCATATAAGTATGGTCTAAAGTGCTTTACACTCCATACTATGCTTAATAATTCCTTTTCTATCGTAGAATAACGTAACTCGGCTTTATTTAAGGGTCGGCTTGTGTATGCGATCGGGTGATTATTTTTGTTACTTAAGACTGAGCCTATGGCTATACCTGAAGCGTCTGTTTGCAAAATAAATTCATTTTCTTTCGTAAAATCGGGATATGCTAAAACTGGGGGACTTGTTAATTTTTTTATTAATAATTTAAATGAATTCTCACAATCTTGTGACCAAATAAAAGTTTGATTTTTTCTACAAAGTGTATTTAAAGGAATTGTCATTTCCGCAAAATTTTTTATGAATTTTCTATAATAATTACAAAATGCTACGAACCGTCTAACCTCGTCAGCATTTGTTGGAACTGGATAATTTTTTAAAGTATTAGTTTTTTCTGGATCTGGGGAAATTCCTTTGTCTGAGACTACATGACCTAAATATAAAACTTGTTTTTTCAAAAATTCACATTTTGACGGATTTAATTTTAAATTGAATTTATTGAAACGTTCGAAAACATCAATTAAATTTTTATTGTGAGTTTTTAAATTTCTTCCAAAAACTATAATGTCGTCACAATATACTAGACATTTTTCGCAATTTAAACCTGATAAAGCTACTGACATGGCTCTAGAAAATGCATTAGGACTAACTTTTAAACCCATCGGTAAACGCTTAAGCTGATATTGACCCGTTGTTGTTGTAAAAGAAGTATATTTTCTACTTTCTTTTTCTAAGGAAATTTGGTAAAACCCTTGGTACAAATCTAAATGCGTAAAATAAACTGATCCTGACAGTGAGTCTAAAATATCTGTCATATTAGGTAAGGGAAACTTGTCATCTTCGATGTTTTGATTTAATTTTCTAAAATCAATAACTAATCGCCATTTTTTGTTATTGTTGTTATTTGACTTTTTAGGTACTAATAAGATTGGACTGTTCCAAGATGAAGAAGAACATTCTATAATATCATCTTTTAATAGCTTATCAACTTGTTTGTTTACTTCATTTTTCATTTCATAGGGTATTCTATATTGTTTTGAATAAATAGGCTTTACCCCTTTTTTTATAGAAATTGACTGCTCAGGAATGTTAGAAATGTTTAATTTATCGCCTTCTAAAAAAAATAAATTGGAATATTTTTTACAAATTGTTTCAATAGAATCCTTTTCTTCATTATTTAAATGAGATAAATTTAATTCTTTCAACAACTTTGTTGTTCTTGAGGAATCGTGTTCGTTCTTACTAAGTCGTACAGTATTGTAATCGGATAACTTAAACAATGTAGGTCTGTAATTCTGAAGCAAAAAATTCTTATCGCTTGTGTTTAAACATAACACTGGTACTTTTCCGTTGCGTACAGTAGCAATTGTGTTTGCGATGAATAAATACTCAGAAATCTGAAGTGGCTTGACGATGATCTCATCGCCGTTCTTAAAATGTGGATTGTTTATATTAACGAAATGAATGCTTTCCGTTCGTTTAGGAAGAATGAATGCATTTGTGTGTTCTGACTCATGTTTTCTGTATAGTTTTATGTGATGTGTTTTACCTTCATAAGTTGTTAAAGTTAAAAATCTATGATATAAATCTATATTAGTTTTGAAATTACATAAAAAATCCATGCCCAAAATTCCACTAGAGCTTGTATTAAGATTAGAAATAGCTTGAAATTCATGGTAAAAAATTAACTGATCTGATTTTAATTGTAAACTAACTAATCCTTTGGTGCGAACATATCCACCAACTCCTTTTACTGAAATTGATTTTGATGTATCAATCTTTGTATTTTTGGGTAATTCTTCGGTTTTAACAACCGACAAAGATGCACCGGTATCGATCAGGAATTTAAATCGTTTTCCGCTAATATTAAAATAGATATAAAAAGTATTACTTGAAAAACTTAAAATTTTGTGTTGAAAATTATTTTTTTCAGACATTTCCCTCGTCAAGAAAGGGCTGCTGATGTTCATTATTTTCCTGTGGATAATCTATTGCTTTCAAATTATTTCTACGTCTAAAATGTGTTGGTACGGTCGTCTTTGGTACTGGTTATTTTGATAAGTACGTCTTGTGTTGAACCTTCCACGAAAGCTATTATGTGTGTGATTGTGTGAGTGCTTACCTCGAACGCTCGTACTGTGGGTCGTTGTCGAGTGACCGGCGCGTCGTGAGTCATAATTGTTGCGTGGCGCGCCTCTCCCAGCGTGTGGCCGCCCACGACTGTGTTGACCTCTATATGATGTACTGCGATATTTTGATATCGCATCGTGTCCATTTTGGGAAGATTTACTAAAAGCGTTAAAGTCATTTGCAAATTCAACAGCTTCTTTAAGCGTTGAAAAATCTTTAGCTAAAAGGATTGAGCACAAATCCTTGTTGTTCAATCCGAATGCGAAATTTTTTATTGCTAAACTTTCATTAATCGGCCGTAATAATCTATACGCTTCGGCGTTTTCATTTGCTTGTGAAATCGTTAAATCCGTAAAAAGTTCTTCCAATCGATCACCGTATTTTGATATCGAACTACTATTCTGCTTTTGAGAATTTAATTGAGTTAATAATGTATTTGCAGATTTTTTTACTAATAGAAATTTCTTAATATCGGAAATTAATGACTCGATATTCTCGTATTTTTCTGATAGTTTTAAACGAGATATGCGGTTTAAACGTGTCTTTAAAACAAATTGAATTAATAATTGTTCTTGATTTTTATCAATGCACGATTGATACAGTTCGATGCTATTGATTAATTTTTCAATAGATTCTTGATTATTGTCTGTTAATACAGGTATTAAATTTGTCGCTGTGCGTAGATCGAATTTCTCGAATTCAGACATTTTTAAAGGTTCAATGTTACAATACAATTGAATTTTAGCAAAATGTGTTTTTATGTTATTACACGCGATGATAAAACTTTCATTCGTTGAGCCTTTGTCAACTTGTTTGAATAAAGATTCGAACTTTTTATATAATGAAATTGATTCGTTATATTTTGTGTTTACATATTCTGATCTCTCGGATCGTCTCGAACCTAATTTTCTTAAATCTTCGCGTATCAAACATAGTTTGTTTTCTATATCAAGAAAATGTTCCATAGATATTGAATATCATAAAAACACATTAATACAAATACATTAATACAAATACAAATACACAATGGAAATACAATAATTACATTACAGAATACATTGAAATACAGTTAACAAGAAAATACTTAACTAAACTTAAAACTAAAATTTGTTTTGTTTATGCGGCTATTTACATGGAATATATATATTGTGAAATGTCGATATAAATATATAAAATCCGGTTTTCCACGTTTTCAGATCAAGTCTGAGGGTCGGTAACAGTTCCCAGAAGGGCCAAACTGCATAAAATGTGGAGTGACCCGTCACTAGTTTGACCAGTGAAATGATTTAATCTTTTATACAATCATTGTATAAAATAATTATTTATTACTCCCTTCAATTCTTTTAATCGATTTTTTATCGAAATTTTTATCGACTCAAATTTAATCGAAAATTGTAAAAGATTAGAGAAGAAAAAAAATTTTTTATTAAAGAAAATTCTTATTAAATAAAACGAATAAAATTCGAATGCAACTTTCGTTGAAAAAGAGAAAAGAAATTGAAATGAAATTCTAATAAAATTAGAATGTCATACTGATATCACTTCTGACAAAAATGTAATAATATGAAAAAGGAAAATATTTAGTAACATGCTATTTTAATTTGCATTTGCTAAATAGAAGTTATTAGTGTGACCATTTAGTCAGATGCATAGACATAAACAAACATTGCATGACTGTAATCTGTAAAAGTGTTAAAATTTAACGGAAATAAATTTTTATAATAGTAAAGCTTTTACTATGTTCGTGAATTACGACTTTGATACGATAGAGCTTTGAAATTACAACCGAAAAATAGTGGAATTTCCAAAGCTTTCCGGAAATAGATCAGACTATAACCAAAATTACAAAAGATAAGAAAAGAAAATTTTTCGTAAAATTTTTACCTTCAAATAATAAAGTTAAAAATATTGTTGCTGCTCATATGTGAAAATAATGCACATTATTTAATTTTAAATATTGTGGAAAACGGTATTGCCGTGACTGATTTATTACAGTGCACAATTTTATGTGGAGAACGACAAACCGCGACAGTATATATGGCAGTAACAATAATATAATTCTTATGAAATAATAAAATTTATGGGAAATACAATAATTGAAAAAGAAATAAATTTATTATAAATTTAAAACGTTAGTTAAATAAATTGGCAATTTAGGCATTCACCGTGTGAAATGTCCTTGACAATTTATAAAGTTTTTCGTGATTGATTTTCACTTTTCACTTTTCACTATTATGACTATTTCACTATACTGACTTTCACTTGCACATTGCACTAGCTACTCACGATTTACGTGTGTCGAAGTCCTTTGACATCTCTGGACAGCAAAACTGGTCAGTAACAGGAAACTCAGGAAAACAGGAACAATATCTTGATTGTCTCTTTAATTTTCCTCCGTATTTGGAACTCGTAGACGTAATTCGTGGTGGTTACCCCGTAACTCACGTTGAATGGTTGTTTCATGGCATTTTTTAAGCCATTTAAAAATAACAATTAGTACGATAATTCCTATTATCGCAATTAGCACAATCAATAAGTTTTCATTCAAATGCGTAGTTGTGCTCAAGTTTGTGAAGTGATTTTCTACTTTTTGTATTTGTGTATCGATATCTGAATCGATATCCACTAAATATATCATTTTGATACTTTGTATTTCACATGTATTCTATAATATTAATTTTTAAAACTATTTATGTATAACTATATTTAATTCTTCTTAACATAATTTTGTTTTTGTATTTTTAAATTTTTATTATATTTTTATTTTATTTTTCATTTTATTTTATATTATTTATACTAACTATTAAAGTTATATATTTACATATTTACAAATTTCGCGGTGGCTAGGCCCAAAGGCCCTAGCCCTGACTGTACGTGTCTGTACTCAGTGGTCGTTAGAACTGTACTGCAACAAGTTAAAGACTGGCTAGGGTCGCCATCTGAAAGGTTAGCTCAATGATACACGAGTGAGTTGTTCAATGGTTGTATTGTCACTGATCCTTACGTACTAACATGCATACATGCACACTTATATCTATGCTTATACTAAGGTGATGTCATACACTACAACCTATAGCCACCAGATGTAACCAACAGAGTTCTGCAAACTTTGCGAGGACGCTCTCCAACTAGTGGCGACCGTTTCACTCTCCGACGTTCTGTTTATTTTAATACTCGAAACATCGACAAGTTGCGCAGGGAAGACCAACTTCATGCAGTACTTTTAGCGATTAGGTTTTTGCTGATATACTATAACGATTTTTAAGATACTGAAGGAAAAAAAAACGTTTCCTTTGAATGTAGATATGTTAATTCATTCTATATTCAGATCTTTTCTTAACTTTGGAGTGATTTACTTACAGACAAAGACAGAAACTCGGCGCAGCAAGGATTTCATTCAGTCTTCGTTATACTCATATATCACGACGGCCATTCATGACAGTGCCAAAGTTCGAAATCATTAATCAACTAAAATAATCCGGATTTAAGGTTGCTAATTAAACATGCAACCTTCTTTGACTTGCGGTTTTTATAACCGCAATATTTATGTATATAAAAGTTTTTAAACCATACATGTATGTTTATTTTTACATAAACGATTGTAACTTAAAAAATTGTACTAATACTAAGGTATAAATAATTTATTATTTTAATTTATACGAAAATCAAAGTCATCCTAAAATAATTCAATTAAAATTAAATGTAATATATTTTTAATAGCGTCTATAAAATTATCCTCAATTTTAAGTTAGTTATAAGAATTTTGTATATTAAATAAAGAAAATAAATAATAAAACCAAGAGAGGGAATAAAAGGGTATGGATATAATAAAATGATTATGCATGAAAGTTACGAATGAAGTGTATTCGAATGCTAGCATGATTGAGCAATTTGAGCATGCTGTGAACGTAAATGGCTCTGGTGACCACTCCACATGGTATTTTATTCACATCAGCAGATAAATTGATGTACCCAATGCCAAGTATTAACACAAAACGAAAGAAAAAATTAATTAATGACAGTAAAAATTATAAAAATTTAATTTCAATTCACTTGATCGACAAACCGTCTGTTTGCTGACAATTTAATGAACGGAATACGCAAGTAGATCATAAATAAAATAATATAAAATATAAATCACATAACAGAGTAGAGATTAGAGCGAAATTCCTTTGATCATAAATAAACCTTTCAATCAATTTAATAGAGGCTTTTCAAGTCAGAGCCTGGCACTCTTATTAATATATTTTTATTGAAATTTACAAACCAATCGTATTGAAGATACTGATGTATGTCGTAAAAGAAGATAAATATATTTATTAATATGCATCTCAGAACGAGGTTTATTTTTCCGGTAAAGGCATAAAAGCACAGAGATCACAATAAGTTATATTTTATTTTTCAACATAATATGCTTCTATTTTAATACATTTTGTTATTATTTATACAGCTTTTCGAGTTTATTCCGATGAAAAAAAATCTTGTTTATTTGTCCCGAAATATTGCACTAATACAACCATAACTTTGCTGTTGTTTTCTTCATATTGAATTTTTGACTTTCGAGCGTTTTTGTTTTATATGGGGAACGGATATAAATCACAGACAGCGAAGTCTGGAGATAATGGTGGATGTAAATCCTACATTATTGATAGGTTACAACGTTAACCTACCTACCTGTACGCTCAGCGACTAAGTTCGTTTACGGAGACTGTCTGCTGATATTAGAGGGAGGGGGGGGGGGGGGGGGGGTAAATCATAAATAATAAATAAATAATGATGACTTGGAAGGGGGGGGGGGGGGCTAGTGGTGAAAATTTGTTCGGGAGTACTTATCGGTTTTTTTAAAGATAGGAACTTCAAAATTTGAATTGTAACTTCTTGTCGTGAATAAATAATGTCGAGCATACCCGTTTTTTTTTAAATAGGAACTTCAAATAATGTATCTCCTAAATATGATGTACGAACGCCATAGAATTACGTATTGTAAGCTTCCACACCCATATCCCCGCCCACTTTACTTGTGCCCTAGAATAATTATATATTTATTTATATCATTTTAAATTAATATTATTAAATTAATACTATTGCAATACATGGTTTCATATAAATTGCGTTTGCAGTTCACAGGCCACAATTCCGTTGGACGCCTCCACTACGAACTGGTTTTGTGCCGGTTGTTCGCATTTAGATGAGTCACAAACATGTCCTCAAACACAACTCAATCAGTGTTCTATCTGTTCAAAATGTTTCAAAAGTTTTACAGGACTACGTATTCATTTCGGTCGTAAACACAAAGGTCAGCAATTACCCCCTAGACTTTTAACTAGTGCTTGTGACATTCCATTGAACCATGATATTCCGTTCGAAGAATTTCTCACTGGACGTCGTCGGTCCATAAAAGTTCTAAAAAGAGTTCCAAAAGGTGCACGTCGTTGTGCAGCAATTAAGCTTTCACAATTAATTTCTAGGTGTATTGAAGACAACTCTACCCAAGCTTGGGAAAACCTTTTTTTATTTTCTTATTCAGCTCTTAAGGTTCCAGATAAATCAAATAAATCATTAACTACAGCAATAAAAATTAACTTAGAGAAATCAGAACTACCTGTCCAAAGTAATATAATTACCAAACCTATTATTAATAAATATTCTAGACGCATTGAGATGAAATTAGCTGACTATGACATAAAAGGTGCAATACGTTTGTTGTTATCCAACGATGACTTTGCTCTTTGTGACGAATCAACTTTGAAAACTCTTCGTACCAAACACCCTTCCCCGTCTAGGTTGTTATGCTTCCCAGATCCACCAGTTCCGGGTGACACGTGTCTATCCACTAACCCAAAAGATATGATTGATGCCATAAGGAGCTTTCCAAATGGTTCCGCTGGTGGTCTTGATGGTATCAGACCTCAAGTTTTGAAAGATTTAATTTCTTTTTCCGCAGGAGACGCCGGGATCAAACTTGTAGATATGATCTGTGGTTTAATCAATATGATGTTATCTGGTTCTGTAAATGAAAATTTTTCTGAATACCTTTTTGGCGCAAGTTTATGTGCTTTAAAAAAGAAAGATGGCGGTTTACGTCCAATTGCAGTTGGCAGTGTTTTTCGACGTATAGCTTCCAAAATAGCTTGCTCCAGTGTCACCAACTCTCTAAGCAACCTTTTTAAACCAACTCAAGTTGGATTTGCAGTTCGTAACGGTTGTGAAGCAGCCGTTCACGCTACACGTCATTTTGTTAATTCCAATAGTTCCACCTCCAAAGTAATACTGAAAATAGATTATAAAAACGCCTTCAACTGTATCGAAAGAGACATTTTGCTTTCTGAAATTAAATCCAATTGTCCAAGTATCTTTCCATATATGTGGCAAAGTTACTACTCCTCATCATCATTGATATTTGAAGATCAAATAATTAATTCTAGCGTAGGTTGTCAACAAGGTGATCCCATGGGTCCAGCCGCCTTCTCACTTACTATCAATCCATTAATTACTCAACTTTCATCTGAGCTTAATGTTTGGTACTTAGACGATGGCACTATTGGGGGTGAACCCGATTCTGTATTAGCTGATCTTTCTAAATTAATTTCTTTTTCAAAACACTTAGGCCTCGAAATTAACACCAACAAGTGTCAATTATATTTTCTTTCAAATACAGATAACAGCGTTTTCGAGTCCTTTAATAATTTAGCTCCTGGCATTCGTTTAATCTCCAATGAAAACTTCTCCTTGTTAGGCGCCCCAATTAAAGATGAAGGTATACCATCGACCTTAGAATCAAAGCTAGTTTTATTGAAGCACGCTTGTTCCAGACTTGAGAAGATAGATCCTCATGTTGCCCTTTTTTTATGAAAAAATTGTATTTCTTCTCCACGATTTGTTTACGCACTTCGCACTGCTCCAACCTGGGACTGTAATATTCCCCACGATATCGACAATGTTCTCAAGTCATCTCTTGAATCTATAATTAATATACAACTTGATTATAACAAGTTCACACAGGCTTCCCTTCCAGTTCGTCTCGGTGGTCTGGGAGTGAGAAAAACTTTAGATTTAGCAATCCCTGCATATATTAGTTCCTTGAGTGTCACTAAACCTTTATGCAACGCTTTACTTTCAAGAACTTCTCTCTCTATTTCTCATTTCCATAGAGAACTAGAGGGTTTAACTCTCTGGAAATCCGCTTCTTCAGCTGATTATCCTCTTTCTCCATGTACTCAAAAGGCCTGGGACCTCCCTATAGTGAAAAATATCTTTAACACACTTCCAAGATCATCAATCACTGATGAAGCGCGTCTCCTGGCTTCATGTGAAAGTGAGTCCGGTGCCTGGCTGCGAGCTATTCCCTCTCCTAATTTGGGCTCGTTGCTTGACCCGGCCTCCTTACGCATCGCCGTCTCTTTGAGATTAGGTCTCAATATTTACCGATCTCACCGTTGTGCTTGTGGGGAAAATGCAGATACTTATGGTCTCCATGGGCTCTCCTGCATAAAAAATGCTGGTCGCTTTTCCAGGCATTATCGTCTCAACAACATTGTAAAAGACGCTCTATCCTCTGCACAGATACCTTCCTGTCTTGAGCCTCAAGGTATATTTCGGGGTGACGGCAAGAGACCCGATGGTGTCACGATGGTTCCATACAAAAGTGGTAAAGCTCTTGTTTGGGATGTAACTTGCGTAGATACATTGTGTCAAAGTTACATAAAAAATACATCTAAAAAAACTGGAGCAGCTGCTGAGACAGCAGCTCGCAGGAAAACAGCCAAGCACATGGAACTTTTAAATCGTTACCATTTCATCCCTTTTGCTGTCGAGACGATGGGTCCCTGGTCCAAGAATACCAAATCATTTGTCCACGATTTGGGTGTCGCGCTGTGTCTGTTGACAGGGGATCCTTTGAGCAAGGAGTACTTTGTTCAGAGGATCAGTGTCGCAATACAGCGCGGCAACGCGGCAAGCATCCTTGGTACCCTGAACCCATCGTCTCTTTAAAATTTTGTCATTTATCATAATTTACATAGTATTTTTTAATTTGTAAATACTTTTTGTTTTACTTTTTATATAATTTAGTTATAATTTTTTTTTCAATATGTTATAATAAAATATCCCTGTTTGCTTAAAGAAATGGCTGTAAAAGTGGTCAGTTTTAGATCATTTTACTTTCGAGATCTACCTTCACTATACACTAATATTTGTGCACTAATATATATATCTACACGTACAATATACAAGTTTTAAAGTCTTTAAAACTCATAAAAATAGCACATAATGGCCGGGTCAACCTTCGTTAAATATATCGTAGATATGTTTTAAAACCTGAAGCGTTTTGAGAGTTGTTATCCTGTCGCTCAGGAAGTAACCCTCATCTCAATACTAGTCAAATATTTGGGATAGCTTTGCAATTTTTCTTTCACTCTAACTCTACATCGACTGACCGATCGGTCGACTGGTTAGAGACTCTAACTGGGGAGCCAAGGGTCGCGGGTTCGATTCTCGCCCGGGACAAATATTTGTGTTTATGAACATGTCTATTCGTTCCTTGTCTGGGTATTAAATATCTATATATGTATATATTATAAAGAATACCTATTCAAGTATGTATATTAGTTGTCTGGTATCCATAATACAAGCTTTGTTTAGTTTGGGACTAGATGACGCTGTGTGGGATGTCCCAGGTATTATTATTACTATAATCATTTAGCATGATTTTTCTTTGGCAAATAGTCTTTCCCTTTGATTATATAATGTATGGATAAAGCGTCGACGTCAAAAAACGTAGATAAAAATATCATATCACCTAACCGTTCAGTTATATTTCACGCACTCGGAGATGGTTTTTACAAGGTTAGTATGGCGTAGCGAGAGTATGTGGTCCGTTGAATCACAGACAAGAGTATGTAAAAGTTGGCCTTGTCATTTTTGTTAACGCTACATTGTGAAGATCTATCCAGAGATTATATCATCAAAGGTCTTTTGTCAGTTCTAGTTGCAATTGGAATAATGATCAATATAAAACACCGGCAAAGTGCGAGTCGAATTCGTGTACCAAGGGTTCCGTACCACCATACAATATATTTCTGTCATGTGATTACAAAAAAAGTTATAATTCAACTAATTTTAGCTTATTGGCTGAACGCCATCTAAGTCATTTTCTATTATATTTTTACGAAATTTTCACATATCCAAATACATTTTATAAGTTGGTCGACTATTATTCGTTAACTTGTATAGTCTAATTAGTTATGATAGCTTACATTTTATAGTCGTTATACATATGAAGTCTTTTCACACACGTTATTCTAACAAGACCGTTTTAAAGCTTAACATTTCTCAAACGGATCCCTGAATCTTAACGGATTTACAGCCCCATTTATGTCGGATTCAATTGTGAATCTAATCCATTCTAGAAAAGACTTAATCACACGCACACACAATAATAATAATAACGTACACATCACAACAACGTCTAGGCCCCAAACTAAGCATTAGCTTGTGTTTTGGGTACCAAGCGAAGACACCACATACATATAACAACCAAGACCCAGTACCAGTATCAATATTCATTATATAAATACTGACCCGACCTGGGATTCGAACCCGGGGCCTCCAGATTCGTAGGTAGGGTCGCTACCCACTAGGCCAAGCGGTCGTCTGGTGCAATGACCCTGTGTGGGATGTCCCAGGTATTATTATGTACTCGATGACTACCTGGCCGAGTGGTTAGAGACCCTAACTGCAGAGCCAACGATCGCGGGTTCGATTCCCGTCCGGGCCAAATGTTTGTGTGCATGAATATATCTATTTGTTCCGTTCCTGGGTGTAAAATATACATATAATTATTGAAAATATATATTTAATTATGTATGTCAGTTGTCTGGTACCCATAATACAAACTTTGCTTAGTTTGGGACTAAATGGCGCTGTATAGGATATCCCAGGTATTATTATTATACACAAAATTTCATGAAAATCAGCGTAGCGGTTCAGGAGTTCAGTGACATACAAGAGCACAGTAGAAATATATAATATAAAAAGACTAATATAACATATATGCTGATTTTCATGCTTTGGAGGACAGAAGAGCCGAAGCGAGAACTGGAAAGGAAATAGGAATTAAATCTAAATTGGCTGCCGCATTTCAATTATATTCCCGAGGCTTGTACTTTGTACATCACAGAGGAATATTCATCCACTGAACCGCAAAAGCCTACAAGTTTTCAAGCTAGAAATCATTCTTAGAACGGCAGTCAGTCGAAATCGGAATCACGCTCTCAAGGGAATCACAAATAATTGTTTTGCCGGGGAAAATAAGGCAAACATTTTGCGAGAATGTTTTCTTTGTATTTATTCTTTTGTATGAAATAATATAGTAGAAGGCGGGAAAAGGTCTAAATAGTGTTGTCGGTTCTGATGCTCATGTTGTTTTACGTTTTTTAATTTATTCTAATGGATTATTAATGAAAATTTGTGGTTTTTGAATAAGACAAAAAAAAATATACAGCACTCATTTAATCTGTATACAGATATTTAATTTATGTATGAACAAAACATTGAGTTCAAAGTGAGATTTTAAACATATATAATACACTGTGATAATACAGAACAATTTAATTACAATGTAGAATTTACACGAGACGGAAAGCTTAGCCTAATTAAGAGAAAGGTTGGCAAACAAAGCGTTTTGTGTTTTCGACTTTGTAAATTTGTACCAAAAATGTAGATGAATTCTGTAAACTTTGTTTAAGCTCCTACACGGAAAATATATTATGACAAAAACTACTAAAATAGACACGATACTCTAAAAAAGATTGCTGGCAACTTTCGCAACTTTTACTGCGATAAAATATCTTCCACTGCCTTTAAGCTCGCCTGTGTGATCATCAAATTTTAGCTTCTTTGTTTATTACTGAAAATAAAGTGCTTCAGTTGTGAGTCAGGAGGAAAATTTCACCCATCGGCCGGCGGTGATCGCCGGTATTGCCGGCGCCTTTGCTTACGTGAATTTAGAATCCAACTTCATTTATTGCTAATAATTTTTTGTCAGGCGTTTACTTTTACATGACTTTAATTATTTAATGTGAAAACGTTATACTGCAATCATTGTTATTAATTTTTGAAACGCTCTTGTAATTACCTTTAAAGATAAATTCAACAAACGGAGCGTGACCAAGGTCAGCGGCTAATTACACAAACAGAACTTAATTTCTTAACGCAGCTGCACTCAAATGTAAAAGCGTTCTCATTTCATAATGCTACGTAATACAAAGGATAATTAGTAGTTTACTCTGTTACGTGTTAAAACTAAAATCATTAGGTATGTTCTTTTCCGTAAATTAAACCGACAAACTATAAAATTTACTGAAAATGTAAAATGTATGTAATAAAAATTATTGGGAAGTCCATTCTTGGTAAACATTAGTTATATAATTTAAAATAAAAAATTAAACTAATCCAATAAATAATCCACCCCTCGTCGCCCCCGACGCAAATGTGCCCATGACGCTCATCGCATTGCCGCGCTGAATTGCAATGGCAATTCTTTGCACCAGGAAGGTACCGGAACGGGGGTCCAGTCCCCTTTCTTTTAGACGGCGGCCGATGCTCGCGACGAAACGTTTGGCTTCAATCCCCCAACAGCCAGCATCTTCCACCGCAAGAGGGACGAACAAGTATTTACTCTCCAGTAATAACTGTAAATAATAGATGTAATAAAAATTTAATGAAATATTTTAAATGTGAGATTGTCAAAATAATTTAAGAGGTCACATAGACAGATGGTAATCTGAAACGATTCTGATGTTAAGCTTTATGCATCGCCTGTCAGATTGTTCTTAGAAAATGTTGAAACTGAAACAATATAATGACTCAAATATAGAGTTTAAATAAAAATTTACAAGCAATTAATTTATTTTCAAATTTATATGGATTATTTATTCTATTTATTTTTATTTAAAATCTTAATTCCTGTTTATCAAGTATTGATAAAATTTATAAACTAGTAGTAAATGCTTCTCTCAGTATATTTCGCAATTAAGCAATTTTATTGGATATCTCACATGTTGCACGTGACAAACATTTTGAAGCGAAAACTTTTTTAAAACTTTGCGCTCTTTCTGACCAGTAAAGGAAACAGCACCGTCACGCTTCAGCGTTAAGCTCGAATCGGTGATCCTGAATCACGTATACACGACTATATCTTCCGATATAGTTTGTATACAGATAAGATAAAGATAATTTATTTCTACATAAAAATTGGCTATTATACATAAAAAAAACTTAACTGAAATAATTGGGGTAAGTATGTATTTACTATGTAAAGTTTGCCTGTATCTTAGGTACCTATTCATACAAAGTAAGCTAGTGCTTATTCAACAATAAAATATTTACGCAATGACAATCACCAACATAATACGTACCATTTTGAATTTAAAAAAAAAAAATACGTTTATTGAACAAGATTTTTTTAATATCACACTACTTAGATGATAAAAATCCATGGGTATAAATAGCTCGCCTATCGGTTTGTTTCAATAATTTTAATTTTAAGCGCTTATTGTTAAAAAAAAAATTGTTCATAATATTGTTAAAAAAGAAAAACGCGCTGCAGTTTCTTGCTTATTCTTCTGAGAGGAACCAGCACTTTTTGAATGCGCCTTTGTAATGACGTTTTTCCACAAAGTAAGAAAATTCACTCTTAAGATTATGTTACATAACTACGAAATAAAGATATTTTGATTTGATTTCAGAATAACTCTCTGCTTCTTCAACTTAAATAATATTTAATGATAATATTATATATATATATATATATATATATATATTTTAAAATTAGAAAATCATATAAGTTTTCACTTCTATTCTGTGGTCATAAACACAAAACCTATTTTTTTTAATTTTCCAATTTTCTCTTAAAATTAACTTACCAAGTTCTTCATTTATCGTAATTTTTTTTTTGTATGTTATAAGTGAAGCTCTATATAGATTTTTTTAAATTCTATTCACTTATACCAGTGTCTCGAATTACTAAGGCTTCAGAAGAAGAAGAAGCGCCAAAAACCTCAAATGATATCTTTTCCAAATTCATATTACAGATATTTTTTACAAACATCAACATTGTATCATTCACAATTACAATTTTGTAGAGCTGAAAAACTTACAGTTGAATATACAAATAAGTGCCTGAAAGTATATCACAAATAAATGTATTTGCGTTTTTCATGACAAGGTCCTTTAATTTGATATGTTAAACCACAATTTTTTTTATTTGCCCCAAAATTTAAACTCTACAAAAAGAATTCCCTTACTGTTTAGGTTTGTTTTTATAAAGGCATTTTAATAATTAGTATTTCATTTAAATGCTGAGCTCCGTAATTTCGGAGATTTATTTAAAAAAAAAATTATTTATGTTTCTCTTAACGAGTATTTGCCCCCTAAAATCATAATTCATTAATTTCTATTATACATCAATGATTAGGTCAGTAAGATTGTTTATATACCAAATTCAATATTTTTTCTTTCCTTATCTGTGAAAATAGGCTGTAACAGATGGATAGAGATAAAAAGGAGTGATTCTATAAAAGTTCCTTTTTTCATCTCGTATATATAGAACCCTTGAAATCATCTCAGCAGTGTATGAAAACCTCGAAAAAAATATACTTACCAGATGTTCGGCTCAACGCAGTCCAAACTTATAGAGCGTCTACACGCTACTTTTTGTTTAGTTCAAGCTAAACAAAAAGTTCAAGTGAACGGATTGCGCAAACTAATTGTTACCGAGAAAAGCATGTTTAAAGTTGAACTTCGTTCATCCGAATACCCCATAAATAATATACCGCGTGTTTGACTGAACGTAGTCCAAACTTATAGAGCGTGTAAAGCATACCGAATTAAACAAGAAGTTTCAAGTGAGTAGATGGAGCAAATTAACGGTCACCGAGAAAAAATGTTTAAAATATCATTTTCTATTATATTTTATTTTTGTTTAGTTCGGTTCTACACGATCTTCACGATTCGTATATATATACGTTTTGGCTACGTTCAGCCGAACACCCGGTATATCTTAAAGACACTATAGAATAATTAACTTTCATGACATGAAGCAGCCGCAGATGCTGAATGCAAATAACTGAATTTCGTGACGTGAATTTTAATTTTTGATAATTGCGGCCTCAGTTAAAAGCCTTCATCAAACAGTAACGACGCCTTTTCATTTTCCTCGAACGCCTAAAATGATTTAACAAAATACCTTAAATATTCTTTTCTGTGCTTTTCGTTTATTCCGAATTAATTGATTTACATCATTGATTAAAGGACGGTTTGATGTTAACAATATTGCTTGAACCATGGAGGTGTGAACATTGTTTTCGCGCTGCAGCCTGTACGGCATGCATGAAAGAAATTGTGTATCAAGCACATGTTGCCAAAGTTCAAGGGACTGGAGATGAGTTTGGGTACGATAATAAAATGAGACATCTTTGTATGAGAACACTAGACAGGCCAACTTTTTTTTTAACTTTTTACATAGGGCGCGGCACGCGAAAATGACATTCATACGTACATCACTTGAAAATCATAAAACGACAGAAAAAGTTTAAAATAATTATAAAGATAAAATGTACCTTTTAAAAATAAACATTAAAGTAAAATAAAAAAGTTTCATTAAAAAACATTTGCCATTTTTAATTAAGAATAAATGGCTTAATTGGTAAAACTATTGTTTTTCTTATTTATTTTTTTTAATATTCCACAAAACCCGATATTATCTCAATTATAGGCTAAGTACTGAGCACAGCTGCCAGGGTTGACGGAGCTGAATTTGATTGATATACATAGCTAGTCGAAAACGCTTTAGAAAAAACTTAATTGAATATTTTTTTTGAGATTAAAAAAAAATTATCGTCGTATGTCTGTCATTGAAGCAGTCGACAGATAAACAGACACATTGTAAGCTGTAGTGGATAATTAATTTTTTTCTAATTGATTTCAATAAATATCTAGTTAAAAATTCACTTACGTAACGTACGTTTATAGTAAATGTTGTAGTTTTATACCTCGTCCAATAGCCCATTTAAAAAAATATTTTAGCGGGAAACCATCGTTCGAAATAGACAAATGTCATTTCCAACTTGAACCCATTTTAATAATCTCGAGTGATTTGCCAATAGTAAAGGGCTGATTGTAGTGACACAGTAAGTTTATCATTAAAACCGGTGGTACCATACTATAAACCATCCCTTTACCTATTTTTTTTTATATGATCTGAATTTTAGCTAGAACTTAATAACCCCAAATCTTTCATTTAAGTGGGGTACCATAGTAATCGCTAATCCGCAGTGAAATTAAGTAAAATATTTGATATGCATATTCATTTTACGAATGTTTTCATTTACTTGAAGGAATTTAGTATTTTCATTCAGGTGTTCGTGTAAATCATAATTTAGACCCTGTATTGCGTAGAGGTGTGCTCAATATTCCTATACATGTTCTTTCATTTTATGAATTTTAAAATTATGTAAATTTTTATTTGTATTTTCCATAATCAATCCTTTCCATTGTATAAAGTTTCAGATTGTTTTTTTTTAATTAAAAAATTAACGTGACAAATACCACTACACATTTTCTATAATTTTAAACATCTCATCTTAAAAAAAAAAAGTATACAAAAATCTACCTTACCTCCCTTCGAAACTACCAAGCCTAAAATTAAAAAAAAAACATGTGGAATATAAGGTCAATCTCATAGTTTACAGGAAAGCTTGGGTCAGATTTAAAAAAAAAAAACAACTTTAGTAGGTAATGGGAGGATTACGTATCGTCTCAATGCGAAACCGACTCGCACTTGACCAGTTTTTATTACTAAAGTAATTAGGTACAAGCATCTGATTAGTCTCTTTTAAAATAATATACATTAATTTCACATAAATAATTTCCCCTAATTTGGTCGTATGGATAATTAATTTATGAAAACGACTTTCAGACATGCTTTAGGGTCTTAAAACGTACATATTTTTTTAAATTCTAACAGTGTTTATAAAACCACTTGATAAAATAAAAAAGACAAAATAATTGCTGGTAAAAACTTTTATAGTCTTTTTTATGTTAGAAAAATAATTTAAATTTTTAAAAGCAAAAAAAAACAATAGGTATTAAAAAAGTATTTTTTTTAATATTTATGCGTGTTTCTAAAGATAAATAACATGTTAGTAATTTACAAAATACACACATATTCTCCAAGTTATCAACTAACATTACTGAAATAAATTAAACACTTTTTGAGAATTTCTAAATTATTTTATAAAAATAAAAACGAAATTAATATTTTACTTAACGCATGAGTCCGCGAGAGTCGTTAGTCCCTCTGTGCCCATCCACGAGTTTAGATGGAGTTGGCAATATGTTAGTCAGCGTGCATCTGGGCGTTTGCGATTGGTCAAAAGTACAGGGGCACGCACAGGTGATATTTTATTTTGAGCTAGCTATTCTTACACAAAACAGTGAATTCGTTAGTACTTGTTCGTATCCTATTTTATATATGGCAGGCTATTGCACTTCTGCAATTACAAGGCTACTACTAAGCAACAAAAGAGATCTTTTGTTTGTTCCAATCACGTCTATATATATTTTTATATCAAAGCACTGATGATTGTTTTGATGACCGGTTAGCCGAGTGGTTAGAGACCCTAACTGCGGAGCAAAGGATCGCGGGTTCGATTCCCGCCCGGGACCAATATTTGTGTGCATGAACTTGTCTATTTGTTCCGTGTCTTGGTGTAAAAAAATATAAAAAAATATATCTATATACGTAAATGTTATGAAGATTATTTAAGTATTTGTAAAAATAATATCACTATTGTAGTTGATGTTCTAATATTATATACCCTAATTTAATTATTATTTATAAAAAAAATTAATGATAAGTGCAAAGTGCCGAGAAAGCCAGCAGCGTTCCCGCTCTGAATGGCTTGGCTGATCCTCTAAACAAAATATTCTTTGCTCAAAGGGTCACCCGACACCGATCGGAGCCTTGCGCCAATTTAACGCGAGAACGCAACAGCATCCCCGGACCATGGACCCATCGTCTCCATTGTGAACACTAATGGATATCAGTTGTCTGGCATCCGTAGTACAAGCTTCGTTTAGTTTGGAACTAGATGGCGCTGTGTGGGATATACGACGTATTATTATTATTACTTATATTGACTTTTTTACCATGATATTCGTATCTAGACTACATATAAACCATTATAATTATGTTGATGGCCATAAAACAACATGGTTTCAGAACGAGGACCCAGTAAAAGACATACATATAAGTAAGATTAGGTGTGAAACAAGATTACCAGGCCACACCGCCGAGCAAGCAAAAAATACAGCAAATCCACATAGAATGTAAAGATAATTGTATTGTATTCATTAACGTTTCCCAAAAAAAAAATATATAAATGAAAACATCATTATTGTAATTTCTGTTCGTATATTACTCTTTGTACTAATTATTTATTGACTAAGCAAGTTGTTATTTAACATAATTACATACTAAATGTCGGTTAATATTCGCAAAATTGCGATATAAAATATTAAAGTTTCCTTATTAAATACCGCCTACTACCTACATTCAAGAAATCTAATTTAGTGGCTGCTTCGAAGATATTTATTTGCCATATTCTCGTTTAATTACTGTTTGGTATTAAGTAGGCAATGGTTTAATTAAAAATAATTTTAACAAACGTTTCACTATTTTTATGTTTATTAAATAATATTTGTAAAAATGCCTGTTTCTTATAAAGTACGTATATTTATTGGAAAAATTAGTTTGAGAAAGCAAGATAATTTTGTATCAATGATGTATCAACTTTTTGAGTATGAACTTATTGTTTTTCTCATTTACAAACTAACTTGATAAATATGTGCAATAACTAACATGATATTTTGTCAAAAAAATAATTATTATGGACCCGTATTTTTTACCAAATCAAAACAAAAACGAACCCACGTAACAAAATCGTAACTTGAAGAAACGGTGAATTCTTTCCTGGCTTTTATTTTTTGTTTTTTCTTCTAGTTTTCAACTAAGTCTTGCGGTCTAACATATACCCTTATATACCTAACAGCATTTTAAATTAAAATGTACAACTGTCGTCAATAGATGAAAGTCGTTACAATACACCAACCTGCATTGGTGCACCGTGGTGGGTTAAGCCCCGAACCCCCTCATCCCGAGAGGAGGTCTAAACACCTGCATTGATGGGCTGATGGTCTATTATGGTATATATAACTAGGGCAAATATGCGATTTATGAGTACACTATGCAGTACGTTTTCCGATGAATTCTAATGTTTCGGAGAGTATATTCAAAAGCATATTACTATAATCTTAAACAACAGAAAGATCAAGATGGAGCGCCTCATTCTTCGAAAAAATTGAAAACATAAGCAAAATTATAGACTCAGAGTTTAGAGTGACCGTTATTTCATTATTGACCGCTTAGCCTAGTGGGTAACGACCCTGCCTACGAAGCTGGAGGTCCCGGGTTCGAATCCCAGGTCGGGTCAGTATTTATTTGATGAATATTCATACTGGTACCGGGTCTTCGTTGTTATATGTATGTGGTGTCTTCGCTTGGTACCCAAAATACAAGCTAATGCTTAGTTTAGGGCCTAGACGTTGTAGCGATGAATACGTTATTATTATGTGTTTTCAACATTTTGTTTAATATGCACGTTGAATTACAGATGAAATGAAAACAGAATCTTTATACGTTTTCCAGTATGAAAACATTTGTGTTACACTGAATCCTACTTCACAGTGTTATATTTTGTGGTCACGGCGCGATATCTCTATGTACATCTATAACTATAATATCGCTTAAAGAAGACAACATAATTTCATACATTTTAACACAATCCAAGTTTCTTCTTCGTTTGTGGCATATAGAAGAATTCCGTTGATTAGGTTCGTCGACGTAGATGGTCCTTAACTCCGGTAACCTAGCTTTATGATGTCTAAAATACTCATACAGCTAGATAACCAAAGATAATACACCGATCTACTTGATCTTCTTACTTCTTCTTCTTTTTCTTTCTTCTCCTTTGAACGTAGATTTATTTCTAGCTTCTTTCTTGATCTTCGGTTCGCGTTCGTATATTTTAATGTTATAAAAATCTATTTTTTTGTTACATTGTCAAGTTAAATTGTGCAATTTATTCGCTACAGGTTCTTTTGTGTAGGTATGAGTACATATTGTTTAATATTTCATAATTGTGATTACCAATGTACGCTTGTGGCTGGTTAGATACACAGAGTTTCAATCGACCTAAACCAACAGAGCGATATTTCGAAACTGTTGTAAGAAACTTCCGTGAAACGTATTGCATAGAACAAAACAAATAGTAAAGAGAAAATAGATCTTAATCGATCATATCACAGTTACTAATAAAACAAATTCTCTAAGTAATATGTTATACATTACATCTATTTTATTATAAAATTATTACCAACCAAGTCAAAGTCTATAGGAACCCTCTCAGGGGTAACTGTATAATACCTGCATATAAGCTGTAGAAACATATACAAGTTAGAAATTAGTAAAATCCTAATACAATTCGAATCATGTGTTAAAATTGAGGAATTGAGCAAATATTTCATTTAATCCCCTGGTAAAATGCAAGTTTCCTTATATTTCAAATTGATTGCAAGATCACTGAAAGAAAAGTGGTCATTGTGGAATAAGATAGGAAATTTCCCAAAATGTTATTTACGGTGTACGGTGTTTTGTACATACAATAAGCAACTGATATAGTTGCAAAAGCTGCATAGAAAGTGTTGAAAAAGTACGAATCACAGGGGTATACTAAGCGAAACTCACAATGTGAACTTATTTTAAGCTTTAGACAATTTATTCATTGTTAAAAGTAGATAACAAAGTTTATTCTCTATCTGATTTCACATTTGTCTAATTTTTCTAGGGAACTTAAAATATATCTAAAAACAATACATCAATATCTAGGCCCCAAACTAAGCATTAACTTATGTTTCGGGTACCAAACGAAGACACCACATACATATGACAACCAATACCCGGTACCAGAATCAATTTTCATCATATAAATACTGACCCGACCTGGGATTCGAACCCGGGACCTCCAGCTTCGTAAGCAGGGAAAAATGTTGCATAGCTAGAAAACTTAGATTTTTAAATGTTCTGCATGTTAAATTATGTAGCGATTTTTTTAAGAAAAATTTGGTTTTTCGTCTAAAAACTTAATACAAATTTAGTAATACAAACAACTGTATATTAATACAATACATACAATTAATAGTAATACAAACTTAAAACAAGCCGAGCTCTATTCTTAGATAAACACAGGTTATTCTAATTCAGTTGTTGATAATTAAGTATTAGTGTATTTATTAAACAATAAAAAAATTTTGGTTCAATAAAAATAAAATAGTTTGATCACAATGAAAAAGTTTGATCACAAAGTGTAATTTTATTTTTTTTAATTTATTAATGGACTTGCACATCAACAAATTAAAATAAAAGTATATTCAAATTATCTCGAAAATGGTTCACTTTCGCATAAATCAATCAAAAATTTAAATCAATTGATAATGACCTCCCCTATAACCACCTAACGAAAATATATCGAACTTGTAATCCTATAAATGTTGTAGACAAAATTCCTATGAATTATAGTAAAATCGTGTCCCTACATATTTCATAATAGTGGATAGCACTTTGAAGATTTACTCAAAGCTCCAGGTTATAATAATAACTAAAATATAATACCTACAACCCGTTCGTGTTTACATTTTATATGAAGTAAAATTATAAATGTAAAATTTTGGCTACGAAAATCATTTATTAACCACGATATTGTTTTATAGACGGGTTTTGGTAATATAGCCGCCTACGCAAGAATTCAAGCCACATCGCATTAATTTATACAACTTATTAATGAAAACGTCCATATAAGTATTTCGTGGTACAAGCAAATATAGATAATTGCCTTTTATAACCAATTCGATGAGCGTTTTCGTGATGTCGTGATAGCCCAGAGCGCAACGAACCTGTCTCAAATTTATAAGGCCCCATAGGGCCATGGTTCGAATCCGGGCGTGTACCAATGAGTTTTTCTGACTTAAGTACACAATATCACTGACACCGTGCTTCGGAGGGCACGTTAAGCAGTCGGTCCCGGACGCTGTCAATAGATGGCGGTCGTTACAGTTCCCAACCCGCAGTGGAGCAGCGTGGTGGACTTAAGCTCCAAGCCCCCCTCCTCACCCTGGGGGAGGCCTAAGCCCCTGCAGTGGGGTAAAAAAATGGGCTGATGATGATGATGATGATGAGCGTTTTAGGACACAAAAGATAAAAGCAAAAAACAAAACCCATGTCATTTCGTCTGTCTGTTCGTCTGTTTTGTATGTGACACACTCGTAGTTTACATGTAGGTGAATAAAATTTTGCATGTGTATGAAACAGGCAGAGTTAACTTTTTATTAGTCGTGTAAAGTTAAATTTAAATGTTTAATGTGAAATAATTGATTGATTGATATTTCTTAATATAACAAAGTGAGGAAAAAAGTTTTTTTACTGTTTATCTTTTCTTATGTGTTACCATTGGAGAGCTTTTTAAAAGTGTATTTAGTAAGTTTATAGACCACTTTCTATTTTAGTTCCCCGTTTCTGAAACATTCTGCCCCAAAGTAATTTTTCTCTGTTAGGTACCTCTGGAATTTTTGAACGAAGCCATTTAGGATTATGAAAAAGGTTTTTTAGGTAGATATTGATTAGTATTATTATTCAAAATAGTTTCCAATAACTTCAATGGCTTACTTTTTGATTACTGACTGACCGATTGACCGAGTGGTTAGAGACCCTTACTGCGGAGCCAAAGGTCGCGGGTTCGATTCCCACCCGGGACAAATATTAAAGTGCTTGAACATGTCTACTTGTTCCGCTTCTGGGTGTAAAAGTATCTATATACGTATATATTATAAAGAATGTTTAAGTATGTATATCATTTGTCTAGTACCCCATAATACAAGCATAATGCTTACTTTGGGATTAGATGGCGGTGTGTGGAATGTCTTGGGTATCATTATTATTATTACTTTCGGTATAACCGTAAAAAAATTATGAAGTAGAAATTACGAGTTTCAAAACGCAATTTGCCACCCTTGGGACAAATTTCGAAGGACAAAAAAAAGTTTGTTGCAGATTCATACTCCCTAAACATACTTCTTTATAAACATTAAACGTGATATTTATTCACGGTAGTAGAAGTAACCAATACAAACGAAAATAAATACATTTTTAAAGAAATTTTCACAATAAGGTATTTAACTAATTAATATTAAATATATTATATTAATAATAAAATATCAATATAGTTTTTTGATAATAACAAAATTTATAGACAAAATTTTATTCGCTTGATGAATATGGAAAATAAAAGCTATTAAAATTTTACGTCTGCGTCTTTCTTGCTATACGAAATTTAACATTATTTTAAATGGCCTGACGTCACACATAGGTACGCCCACAGTATTGCCCTCTCTGTCTAACAGAACATTTTGAACATTGAAAACATTGATAATATTTTTTTTTCAATTCTTTCACTATTATATATTTAGATAACTCTTTCATACAAAATTATTTTAAAAAAAGTCTAATAGCCTATTAAAAGTTTTTCTTTAATTACTCAATATTGTCTTAACTAGACAAATTGCTATTTGAAACAAAGCTCATCAAATAGGCCCATTCCATTCCACCAGCCCATTATGCCCTACTGCAGGGAATAGCCCAGGTGAGGGACCTTTTGGAGCTTAATTCACCACGCTGTGAGCCCAGAGACTAGTAATAAGTAGGTACCTAGGAAAAGTTCATATTTTTGCTGTTGGCATACTCATGGAACCTTACTTTATGCGTGAGCTGACACACTTGACCGGTTTTTGTAATATTATACAGTCCCATGTAAATGCGCCCAATAAAACTGTCACAGCCTTGGAGCTATTAATGTTTTCGCGCGCCCAACTTTGGGTAGGATTAAATGAATGTTGTTTCTAACCATGATCGCCATACCTCCGGGATGAATTATGCGCCCAGATGAGATAAAACCTGACAACGCCGTGCAACGATACGAAACAACAAACACAGAATCTTGACTCTAAATTATGACGTTTTATACCAGTTGTTCTGGTTGGACCGCCCCGAACTTATTTTATGCCTCCAGTAGGGCGTGGCGCGAAAACATTAATAGCTCCATGGTCTTAGCTATTTTTCCTTAATACTGCGTATTTTACTGAGTAAAAAAACTTTCGTATTTTCGTTGTTTCTTCCCTTCTTCGGTAGTATTTTCTGCTTCTTTTTCCTTTAAATCCGGCTCTCTCGCGTTGACACCGCTCCTGGAAAAATAATAAATCCACTTTCAATTTATAGGAAATTTATTACACCGCAAGGACTTTTGTTTTATTGCTTTTCTAAGTGTGATATTATTATAACTTCTAGTATTTCTTAGGTCTTAAGACTTTTTAAATTATATTGAGATTTCATTAATTTGTAGCTTCGTTACAAATAATACAAGAATCTTCTTCGGCAAAGAAACGGTTTGAAATGTATATCTCAGACCTGCAGAGATTTCCCAGCACGTACATACATTCAAAATAATTTTATGCATGTAACTGTAAGAGATATTACCGGGTACGGCCCCAAAACTCCATCCTTGATGACTTTTTTGATTTTATTATTATGAGTTACACTTCTATAATTACACAATTAAAAGTAATTCATGATTTTGGATGTTCATGGAGATACCGCATTTATACAACAAAAATGTGAGCATAAAAATGTACGCCGTAGATCAAAATATACACCAGTTGATGTTTTGAAATATTCGCTGCGAAGTAGAATTTTGTGTAACAAAAAATGTGTGTGACTGAAAATGAATATGAAGATTTCGATATTACATTTAATGCGTAATTTCTTAAAATATTCGTTCAAAACAATGATAATGGCATACGTAAAATTAATAGCCCTATAAGACTATACATACATGACTAGCATTTAAGAAATCAACGGTACAAAGACCTCAATATTCAAGTTATCCATATTAAGCAAAACTGACGCCACTGTGTCATTTTAGCATTTTCCAAATTGACCAATCATGCGCGCCGTCTAAATAAGGCGTCGTTTTCTTTATCTGGTACGTGATTGGTCAATTTTAAAAATAATATGTTAACCTATTAAGGTTCCGTACCACAAAAAGCAAAAAAAGAACACTTGTAGGATTATTTCGCTGTGTGTCTGGTTTTCAAGACCCTTTTTCTCAGGGACGCGTGGAGGTATGAAGTTGGAATTAGTATCTGGTACAATTACAATTAAACCTCGAAAAGTTTCGTCGCAGTAACCAGTTTTAGGTGTAGCGGGACGCAGTGAAGCGGAGGTAATATGACTGTACCTGCGCAAGCACGCTCAAAGCGTTGTATTCAGATCCGCCATAAAGTTTGACGCGATCTGTACTTAGTTCTAAAAAATTAAGCTCCTAAGTCAACCCAATAAAAAAAGAGTGGCATTTATGCCGCATATTTCGACAGTCATAAATAAATCAAAACCTATACTAAACTAGGCATACTAAAATAGATACACTTTCCGTTGGTCTAGAATCATGAAATTCAACAAGAATTTAGGCTTTACAGCACAGACAAAGAAATAAACAAGGAATATCACATAAAAATTTATTATTTTAATATTTTTAAATTTAAATATGCATATTTAAGGCAAGGCGCTCATTACGTGAGTCCGCGACTCTTATTTGGCCAGTTTTTTTAATGCTAAACTTTATATTAATAATAATATTAGTATGTTGGAGATCCCGCACAGCGCCATCTAGGCCCAAAGTAAGCAAGTAAAATGCTTGTATTATGGTGTACTAGACAACTAATATACTTACTTAAATATTCTAAATAATATATGCATATGTAGATACTATTTACACCCAGACACGGAACGAATAGACATGTTCATGCACACGAATATTTGTCTTGGGCGGGAATCGAACCCGCGACCCTTGGCTGCACAGTTAGCGTCTCTAATCACTCAAATTAATATTATACTCGTACACGCAATTTTTTTTTCAGTAGAGACTAGAATTGTGATGTTGTAGAAGTAATACATAAAAAATAAAATAAAAAGATTGATATAAATTTTAAATAACGATTATGTATGTTTATCGAGATAGTGATGGAATCCAGCGCGCGGCGATAACTAAAATAGTAAAATTATTAAATTAGCTTTATTATTTTGCTTTATCACCACTTTCACCTAGATTATTGTGCTAGTTGCCGCCGCGTCACTCGCAGTCCAGATACAATATTAACCATAAATAGTAGATATTCAATTATTGTTTTTTTCATTTCTAGTCCTGTTTTATACATACAATTGCAAGGCTCCTATGTTTTTGATGATCTCAACTGCTCATGATAGTAGACAATCTCTACCCAGACACAGTTCCAATCAAACTTTATGGCGGATGTGAACATAGGCACAAGTTGCGTTGCATTAACCAGTTTTAGGGGTAGCGGGACGCGGTGGAACGAGGGGCATATGACTGAACCTGCGCAAGCACGCATAAAGAGTTTCCGATCCGCCATAAAGTTTGATTGTAACTACTTGTCTATTCGTAATATCCCTTAGTCTTTTGATTAATCTCAGTGATTGGAAGTTTTTGAAGCTCCTCAAAATGTTTTACAGCAAAAACTTTTGACCGCTATGTAACTTAATTCTTAGGCGATTTCATTTCATAACTGTTTGTTTGAGAACATTAATCCCAATATTAAACTTAAAGTAAAGCTTTAATTTTGTGCTTAAATTAAATCATAATTAAAATGTAACACAATTATTACTTTAGATTCTTAATCTTACCAGGGCAGGGTAATCGTTAATCTGACAGAAATTGCGGGAACCTATAGACAAATATTATTTGAAATATAGATAGTCAAAGAGACGTGCTTTCTTATATAGTAAGTGTTTTTGAAAGCTGAAATTCTCTAGTGTTTTCTCGTGATCCCATTAATTTGTTCCCTTATTAAAAATAATTAAGAACAACCGTTTTTCTCAAAGAAAAACTTGAAATTGTGAATTTCGTTCGCGGTCTCCACAACCGCCACAACTGTCTTCTAACCTGACCGAGGGTCATTTTAATTTATCCAGACTTCCTCTTCACTAAACGAGAATATTCGATAGGCGTATCAAGTCTAGCCATACTTTTTTAATAATATTTAGATCGGGATTTTTAGGTGATTTCCGAACCTATGTCGATTACACAGTTTGAATACATGAAAAAAATCTACAGCAGCAGTAATGAAATCGGTCATCGGTCTGATGGTCGGAGACGCTGATTACAGATTCAAAGCTCGCGGGTTCGATCCCTGCCCGGGACAAATATTTGTATGCATGCATGTGCAACAAAACTGTGCATGCAAAACTAAATACCGGCCTGGAGTATTTTTTGTGAAATAATGTTGATGTCACAACGACTTCCATAATCGCTAACACAGTTAATGATAATATTAATAATAATAATAATACCTGGGACATCCCACACAGCGCCATCTACTCCAAAAGTAAGCAAGTATTATGGGTACTAGACAACAGATATACATACTTAAATATTCTTTGTAATATTTTATTATTTTTATTTATTATTTTATTTTATTCGGAATACCAACAGCATTTTTACATTTAGTTATACCAAAATTGACATAAACATAGCTATTAATAGATATTTGCATCTAGAAATATACATATTACGTACATATTATGATATATTATGTACATATTACGAGTCGTGCAGTCGGCGTGGTGGATTAAGCTCCAAGTCCTCTCACCCTGCGGTGAGGCCTAATGGGCTGGTGGAATGGAAAAAATGTTTGAAATGTCCCAAAATACGAGAAACAAATCTCCGTCGTGGTCCCATCAACAATATAATGGGATCGTGAGAAAACACCGAAATTTTCAACATTTCTTTTTTCCTATAAAAAGAAACTTATTGGCCTGTAGCAGTCAAAAGAGCACGCGTTCAAAACATTAAAGTAGTAAATAATTTCGAATATTATCGAATGCAAATGACAGATTTAACAAAACACTTTTTACCATTTTTAGCGTGAACTGAACCAACAAACTAGAAACTTAAATAAACAGCTTTTGTGAATTTTGACTACAGTAAAATCAAAAGTTAATAAAACGAAAAAAATATAGCCAGCTATTATTTTGATCCAACAGATATTGGTTGCCACTCGCCACCCTATAAGGCTTTTAAGCACTATCCATTTTTTCTACCCACACGAACTAAATCGAAGAAAATCTATATCATTGGAATAACTATTTCTATTTATTTTACCACGAACAAAGAGCTTCGCAATATATCTTCAAAGAGGAGGGCTCTAGAAACGTATTGAATGGTTTTGGACACTTCAAAATCTATTATACGAGCGTGACGGTACATAATACTTAATTGTGTTAGTTGAATACGACTATTCTCGATATAAATAGATATATGTAAGTATATTAGCCTAAACAAATAGTCATAGCGAAGTTCTGCGAAACTGGCTTGTCTCTTTACCTAAGTCATTCACACCTGGGGCTCATTGTGTTCAAGAAGTAGAACTAACTCGGATAATTTTTATAGAATAATAAACTTTAAGATGTTCGAGATACGGTTTAGAATCAAATGGTAAAAATTTAAAGTCAGATGTCGAATATTCGTATAGAAAATGCATACACACAAGTGGGGTATCCCACATACGTAAGTTAGCGACGTTTCGGATGAAAGTAGACAATGAAATGAATTCGCGTTCAAATTTAATGTCACGAGAAAAACGGAACGCGATAAAAATGCGAATAAAACGTAATTTTCTTTTGGACAAAGTTGAGAAGCGTTAAAAAGCAATCATGTGTAATTTGGTACGACAAACGTTGACTGCATTTAATGGCGTCTTTTGGCTTTCTTGTTGACTGACTTATATACTGTAATTTGAGATCGTCTAGTACTCTAAATATGCGTTAATAAAAATAAATTTTAATCAGAATGTAAAATACTTTTTTTTTATTTTCTCAATAATTTTGTGTACAATAACAGACATATGAACATGAATAGTTCAATGTACTACAGCAAAAATACAGTTACCAACTGAGCTGAAATTGAAAAAAAATATGTCTCAGCAATAGTAGATTTTATTAAAATTTGTAAATTCTACTGTCACCGCATCCGTAAGACGAATCATTATCGAAACCGACATTTAATGTTTATTAAACCTCTGAAGTGTAAATGAGACGATTTGTACTTGCTTATTAGAAAAAAATATTATTAAGGCCTCGCTAGTCGTTCAAACTCCCATACTATTTGTAATTGTAAAATGAATCATCATCATCATCAGCCCATTTTTACCCCACTGCAGGGGCTTAGGCCTCCCCCAGGGTGAGGAGGGGGGGGGCTTGGAGCTTAAGTCCACCACGCTTCTCCACTGCGGGTTGGAAACTGTAACGATCGCCATCTATTGACAGCGTCCGGGACCGACTGCTTAACGTGCCCTCCGAAGCACGGCGTCAGTGATATTGTGTACTTAAGTCAGAAAAACTCATTGGTACACGCCCGGATTCGAACCATGGCCCTATGGAGCCTTATAAATCTGAGACAGGTTCGTTGCGCTCTGGGCTATCACGACATATCTCTGGGCTATCACGACGTATCATCAATTACTGTTCATTGTGTTGTGTTAATGTTTAAATGAACATAATTTATGAGGATCATAATCCGTGAAAAACTAGGCATACTTTAAATTTAAAAAAAAAAGTTGTTGTTGAATGTTAATGGTTACAGAAATTCATCCATTTTATACGTATTTGAAGAATCAAAATTTTATTTGTAACTTACAATAATCCTAACATAACACCGACATATTAATTAGATTTAAAAAATTTGGACGATATTTTGAATACATTTTTCACAATTTTATAAGAACTTTGGTTTTGGCGACACTGAATTCACTTCATATCATCACAGGTCCGCTTGTCATATTTAATTACCGCCGCATTACTCTTTTTAGGCTCTATACGTAAAGGTTAAAACGGGACCTTATTACTAAGCCTATAATGCCGGTCCATCCGTTTGTCCGTCACAGGTTTTTAAGTCAGACTGTAAGAAGTATATAACTGAAATTTACACAGATTATTTTTTATGGTGGCACCTATCATGGCACATAATCTGTGAAAAATAATAGAAATAATAAAAATTACAATAGGCTTAAATTCGTGGGTTTGTATAATACACAACACAAATATTTCCCGTAAGATTGTATTAGATGAAAGAGCATGTATACAAACTACGCTCGCAATGGAATTCAACGCCACGCGGTTAGGGCCCTTAAATTCAATTTGACATCGAAATATCGTGTTGTAAATGTTATTAATAATGCATATGTACTAATTAATGGATGGTCTATATGAAAATCGACAGGTTTACTATGCATAGTACTCAAATAAATTAATAGTGGAATTTCGTCGTATTTGTCCCGATTAATGTTCGGATGAAAAAAAAAATGGATGCATTTCTTGAGTAAAAGGTGGAGTGGTAGATATACGTTAGTTATAATATTTCGCACCAACACTGTTTGGGGCGATCAAGATATAGATATTGCCTTTATTTGTATTACCATTTTAGATATTACTTAATGTTCCATTAACCTAAACAAAATAAGAATGCATATTTTACTATCTATTTAATTGTCTAGACTATTATTATAAAAAGGAAGAATTTTATTTGTTTATTACGCATAAACTCAAAAAATACTTAAATTATTTGAAAAATTCGTTCATCTATAGAAAGTTACATTATCAGCGAGTAACATGGGCTACATATATTTTCATTTTGGACTACCTTCCTGCCCGCGGTTCCGCTCGCGTGGACTACACAGTTGTACCGGGGCCGCTATAGTTTTTGCATAGATATAGTTTAGAAGCTGAAGAGTAATATAGGCTGCTTTTTATCCCGGAAAAAGGCGTCTCGGTACAATTGTGTAGTCCACGCGAGCGAAGCCGCGGGCGGAAAACTAGTATACGATAATAATATTCACGTGTGAATCAACCAAAACACTTTTTTATTGAGTAGTCGTGTTCTTCTGTATTTTCCTTAATTTTCATAACAACACCACCGAACGTAAAAGAGAGCTACAAAGTAATTTAACTGGGTTTTCCAAGTCACGTGCTGCCGATGTCGTCGCGACCTCACGTAACGGCGCGTATTCGTGATCCCTGCTATGTTCTGGTATATATCAAAATCAAATCAACAACTAAATTGTGTTTCTCGTGTCGCAACCGCTTAGAATTCGTTTAACCGTCAAGTAAAAATAAGCCTAATAAATTAATTATTAAAAGAAATGATCAGAAAATTGACAGATCCTTATGTTGTAACTCTTTAATTGACCTCATCAATTTCATCTCATCTACTAATGAAGAGAAGAAACGGCTGAGCATTAACAAACTGAATTTTAACGGTTTTACCGATTCAAAAAAAAAAAACATTAAAGCTGGTGTTGCATATCGCGTTCCAGACAACCATCCAAACCGATAAAAAAAATATTATAAACCGAAAACCCAAATGTTTCCATAAAATAAAGGTTAGGTGCAGTTCAGTGCTTAATTGTAAGAACAAAATTTCTCAGAACTTAATTCAAATTCGGGATTAATACTTGAATTTGATTGTGTGACGTCATTGTGACGATGACGTTTGTATAACCCAAATGTGAAATTAAACAAAAGGATTACAGTAAGTTAAAATTTGTGTAAATATATAAATAGTCTTGAGGATTGAAATTAGTTGATCAAGCGAGTCCTTTCCAGAGCAGCATAACAAACAATTTATGGCCGAGATTTTTGGATTCCAGTAAATTGTAGAATCTAAAATAAAGGTACATTATTAAGAAATTAAGTTTTCAAAATAAGAGAGATACCCTAAAAAATGGAAATAAATCAAACCAATCGGAAGATCGTAGTGAACAAAAATGTTCAAGTTATTTTACAATATTAATTCATATTTAGTTGCACAATTTGATTTAATTGAAATAACGTAAGAAAATTTATATTAAAAAACAGTTTCCCTTGATTTCAGCTGCAAAAATTTAAAGAATCGACACGAAAACTTATCACCACAAAATCAAAGAAAATATTTTTTTTGCACTAAAATCCCACATTACAGAATATTTATCGTTTTAGAAGATTTTCCAACAGTATCACTTTGCATTTTGTAGATTTAACACACGTAGTTTGATTGTCCATCAAATATTTTCAGAGTGGCATGGCTAACTAGCGACGCGACGCCGTCACGTCCGAACGAACTAACAAGAAATTATTAAAATAAATTGTCTACACTTTTAACGTAGGAACGTGATCGCCCTTTCCGAATTCAATATGCGTAGTCCTAATTTAATCTTACCTGGACCGTTAGACAAGCATACAGAATGGACATTTATAAAAGGGTAGACACCATATAGTAAATTAATTTCACAGCAGCGTTTGGTTTTAATAGTCATAAATGTCAGTTCACAGTATCGAAATGACATTACGCAATTTTGGGGGGTGAAACCGGCACGCGGGGATTTCGGGGGGTGAAAAGCGGCTGAAGAGCGGCGAGAGTAATCTCTCCATCTGACACCAGCTAGCTATAATATGAGTGGTTAGATGGTAAACGCAGAAGAGGGCTTCTAATCAATAGACCGTTTCTGATGTTCGTTTATTGAACTTGAATTCTTAATTAGAAACTTCATATTTCAAAGGTATACAAAGATAAAGAACAAAGTTCAGTATTACTACTCTATTGATTATTTATTTAAAAAAAAAGACTGCCCCATAAGAAAATCAAGATCAAAAATAAAGTTGCGCGAAAATGCTTTTAATTTAGATTTAATGATTTATTAAACCCTAGGGTTTATTAACCTCTGAAAAATGTAGTGAAATTCCGATGGAGTAGATAAGCCATTGACTGTACGCAGCAAAATAAGCTTAAATCGAATTAGTTGCTATACTTTATCACAGATGGCGCTATCTAATTATTTATTGTCCTTTACAACAGATAGCGCTACCACTAGAGTTTTCTTGGTTAAACTTTAATTATTCAACTTTTAACAAAAAATTATAAGTTTTCAAACACGTAATATGTATTATTTCACTAAAATACGTATTGGTTGAAATTAAAAAGTTTTTAAGTTAAAGTTAAAAGTTAAATTAAAAGCAACTGTGTAATACATAAAGATGGCGCTACATCTATAAGTTTTAGTATATGATATCTCAAAAACATAGTTTTTTTTTTGTAAATATCATATTCTAATAACAATTTATAAAAAGAAAGAGATTTTTTTCAATGACTTATGTTTCAATATAGGGCAACATATAGTCACGTATTAATAATTTGGGACAATCGCAAATGGCGAAATAATTTTATCAAAATTTTATGATTTAAATGAATAAAATTTTGGATTGAAATCAATTAATATTCAGTTCAAAAGACAGTTTGACAAAAACTATAAAGGACACTTACGGTTCCATCATGTTTCGGATTAGCGCCCTGCTGCAACCCGGTTTTAAATTAGGCTTCGGTGATATTTACTATTGCAGTCAACTTTGCTTTTTTTCTTTGTCTGGTTTTACTTCCTCCTTCATTTTGGGCTCTGTGTTCCTCATCTCACATTGACCTGGGCGAAAAATATCTTTTTTTAATTTCTTCAAAATATTATAAACTAACTAGTATAAGTAAAGCTTTAAAATCTATAAGATACATTGGATGTATGTATAGGACACCATGTAACAAATTTAAAATTTGTGAAACAAAAAAAAAAGATAACCGCAACAAACTTTTGGATTGGAGTTATAAAATAAGTCAATTTCTTTGTAGAAATTTCACTGAATATAACATTTATTGCGATGAATAATTCAATTTCTTGGGTTAATGGCGTTTCCTTATAGATTTCGCCAATTTGCGATGAATAAAGGTAAATAAGGGACTGGTTAACAAACATCAAGCGTCATCACGTTTTATTCATCGGTATTTCAATAATGAAACTCCAGTACTTCAACAACATTAAACTTGTTGTCAAGTAGTTGTTGTGTGCCCATAATGCATGCTATAAGAACATCTGTGCAATATAAATTCCATCTACGCTAGGACGCCTTTTATGGTCAAAGTAATTGCTATAAAGAACTAAATGGCTCACTCAATTGAAACCGCATGAACCGGATTCTCATATCTTACCAGGATTTGGGGGAGTCTGTTTAAATAGGTAGTGGCAAAATAACCGTGAACGAAAATATTTAAAGCAATATGTAATGCCTAACCTAATAAAACTAATTTAACTTCCACCCTCTTCCATTATTATAACAACGTTATAAGTAAATTACGGAATAATATTACACTCCTAATCCATAGATGTCAGAAACTCTGAACTTATTTTATTCAAAAGTATTTATTTGTCCTTTCTTCACGTCGTAACAGAGCGACATAACAACAGGTTTTTTTGCACAAGACAGTTGGAAAACCAGAGAGTAAGTAGTATAGAATACTTCTTATCCTGGTAAAACATCTCATCCACTCGGGAAAATATTGAAAAAAATTTAATAAAACGGACGTACCTGCTAGTTTAATTTATATATTTAATTACTAACATCACAACAGAGCATGAGAACCACTTGTTATTTTACGAGGGTTTGCTGATTTGACAGATAAAGACATCGACAACTTTTTTCGGGAGAAAATATCTTAATTCCACGTGAACACATTAGCATAGAATAAAAGCAATGATGCGGTTAAATTCACTTTTCCATACATATAAAAGAACAAAAGAAGAACTCCTTATTTTAGACAGGAGTGGATAGAAGAAAAATAACGTCGGCAACTTTCTCGCAAAGAAAATAACTTCTTCCTATGGAAAAATAGAAAATATGTGAGTGAAAACGCATATAATATAATGAAACGTGTAGCCCATGCGGGCCAAGACGAGTTCGGCCGCCAGTGAAAAATAAAATCAAGTTGGTTTGCAGATATTTTGATCACGTACACAGCTATATTCCAGATACATGAAAAGACATAAATATTTCGATTGCTTTCAGGATTTTCCAGCAGAAAATCATACTTTATTCAGTTACATACGTCAAAAGAGAAATGTATATTTTTTTCATATTTATCACATTATGAACAATTATAACAAAATATTATGTGAATTGTATAAACATTCTAGAGCATACCATGGAACGGACTAGAAAAAAAGATAGATTCTGCGTCACGTAGTTCGCTAGTGAAGCAACTTAAGTAAGCCGATTCATCATAGGTAGGTACACCGGTCGGACGCTGTGAATATGATTTCCATTTTTGAAGTGAAACTTCTTATGGCACGGGGTGAGCCTAAAACGACACGAAAATACGTCACGCTAAATAATATAAGTGGGGGAGATATAAGGAACAATCGGCTTTCACACGAGAAGCCGGTTGTTCCCTATGTCCCCACTACTAACTGCTGAGTGTGGGGAGTAAGGCCAGAGTGTTACTCAGTTTCGTGTCGCTGGCAGCTGCGTCATATATCCCCACTATTTACTGCTGAATGTGGGGAGTAAGGCCAGAGCGTCACTTAGTTTCGTGTCACTGGCAGCTGCGTCATTGCTCGAAGTGTCAATAGATGTGACAACCATGAAAACCAGATTGATGTTGATAATTTTAATAACATTATAAAAATTAAAATTTTAACACTAAAAGTTCTAAGTTTTCACTTTTGTCGGTAGTTCCTATACCTGCCAATCAATTTTTTCTCATCCGTGACGCATATATACTATTTGTCTAGTATTTGACCTACCTGCGTACAGCAAAGTCACACGAATATAGTAGGTACCTACAACTTAATGCAAAATTCTAAATAATCAGGCTATGGGAATCGTGCGCAGACAGTAATCGTTATATAGTGTCAAGCTGATTGCATTGAATTCCACACAGGCCGTGCACAGCCTAATAAGGTAATGTATGGCTTGCTTAACACGGTTTAAGTGCAAACAGACCTTTAGTTGGAAGGGATCAAAAGCCGCCTTCTCAAAGCTCAGGGTAGTAATTATATCCATCTGATTAAGCACAATAATTAAGATTCAGTGAAATTTTATGATCGCGTTTTTACTTAGTTGTAACATTTGTCATTAAATTATTTTTGAAATCCCATAAAATGTATCTGGAGTTGATACTTGAAAACGAGCTTTTCCGCAACTCGACGAAAAAGGTAATCTGCAGAGGTAATATTAGTATTCCGAGAGGTCACGAAAAATTTGGTCCCGATTTCCAAAGTGGCTTACTCTGGGTTGACATGATAAAGGGCAACTCTCTGATGCCAAATATGTTGGTCTGCCTGCGTAGAGTGGTTACGACAAGTTTATATGGCGCTTAAAAAAGTGGTTATCGTGCCCAAAAAAAAAAAAACGGTAACCAAAGTGGCTGAATTAGATATAGAAGTAAGTACTAGTTGCATGTTAATGAAAAACATAAAAACTGACCAAATATTTGGTTGCATTTTTCAGTAATCCTCGTTCAAAGATACTTTTTATAACCTAAAAAGAAAAAAAAGATAAAGTGTCTGAATTTAATAGTGAATTAAGTACTAGTTGCATGTTGATGAATAACATAAAAACTGACCAAATATTTGGTTAATTTGGTTGGATAGGCCAAACTATTACGACACTTGCTACACACCTGCTAACAATTGCAAAGCTAGGGTCATTTATCAAACGTTTATCGATCCGTTTACAGACTATACGCTCAATAATTTTAATGAAACCATAAAATTATTGTCAATATTATTAAATGTCAAGGAGACAATCAATCAATCGTTAGCTTTCGACCTTGCGACATTTCGTACCATGAGGAAGTTCAGAAATACTTTGAACTCACAAAAAAGTACATACCTATGTAGTTTTAATACATACCAATAGATACATCCAATATTTGAATACATAACATTCGTATTAGCAAATCTAAAACGAATCGTCTGGAAAAAAAAACTAGATTTGAAATTCAAAAACGACCAAATTCGAATACACGCCACGTCGCTGTATTGGATTTGGAACGCACCAGTACCTATAACAAGATATTGGTATTCTCCGCGATGGTTTTCAACGTAACTAAAGCTGTGCATTTGAATTCCTGACGGCCACTAGTCGGTAACACAATCATAGCAATGCTTATACTAAAAATTTCATCGAAATATACTAAAACTATGCATGTTCACTAGACAGAAGTAATTATAGAAAACTTATTGATTTATAATTTTCAAATGTACTCTTTCAAATAATAATTAAAGTGAAAAACTCAATTATTTGTTATTTAATTTCTTGTCAATAAATTACAAAGCAAACTTTTATGTAAATGACCCAAGTAATCATACTTATTTAATTCTATGTACTTGATATATTTTAAAGTTAGATATTTTATATGCATTACTATATATGACAAAAGAAATCACGACTGTGATATAGTGACTGACCGATTAGCCAAATGGTAAGAGACCCCAACTGCGGAACCGAAGTTCACGGGTTCGATTGCCGCCCGAGACAAATATTTGTGTTTATGAACATGTCTATTTGTTCCATGTCTGGGTGTAAAATAAATATCTGTATATGTATGTATTATAAAGAATATTTCAGATGTATATCCGTTGTCTAGTACCCATAATACAAGCATAATACTTGCTTACTTTGAGCGTAGAATGTATATGGCGCTAATAAACTCCGGGTTAGATGCCTTCACTGAGAGACACGTAGTCAAATTAAAGGACAACATAAAATAACGACTGATTGCAGATACAAAACCAGCCAAGTGCGATTACGACCACGCACTGTGAAAGATTCCGCAGTCGAGATGAACGTGTATGGTTAATATTTCAAAAACTACTAAACATATCGTATTTAAACTAAAAAAAGATTGGATATGACGACATGCGCCAATTTGAAAATCTTGTAACAAAGCAGTTGTCAGTCAGTGGCATAGTATTATTTCAACTCTATATCTCTATGGAATCGTTAATATGTAGTCATATCTAGTCTTATCTATCATTTTTTTTTTAATTAAAGAACTAAATTAGTTTCCTATTATGAACCCTAGTTTCGGAAAAAAACATAAAAACGATATGTCAAAAAAAGTTGCCCTCCCAATTATCGCATTAAATGTGTGATCACACTTTTTAAATAATTTTGTTAAAAAGAGCGTCCCTCAGTTTCTTGCGTATTCTTCTGAGAGGAACCAGCATTTTTGAATGCGCCTTTGTGGTCACGTTCTTCCACAAAGTAATAAAATTCACTCTTATGACGTATTTCAAGATTATGTTACATAACTACGAAATAAAGATATTTTGATTTGATTTGCATTTTGTCATTGTCCCTTTTTCTAAGAATGCTAATAGTAAAACTGAACGGTACTACACACGTCATGTAATTAGCTGCGACCAGTACATTAATGGAGGACCTAAGAACTCATTCATTCATTCAACTCGACCTTTAAATTAAACAATCAATCCATTCATTATCGCTGCACGTTTCTATTGTTTTGGTTATTGTGGATTTTACTCATTGTTGCTAAGTTGCACTGTAGTAGGTTTCACTGCAATCATTATTCTTACCACTATATTTATTTTACTAAGCACTAAAATGATTGATAAATTACTATTTAATTTTTATATAATAATTAAAATTATATATAATTTACGACCGCTTAGCCTAGTGAGTAGCGACCCTGCCTACGAAGCTGGAGGTCCCGGGTTTGAATCCCAGCTCGGGTCGGTATTTATATGATGAATATTGATACTGGTCTTGGTTGTTCTATGTATGTGGTGTTTTCGCTTGGTACCCAAATCACAAGTTAATGCTTAGTTTGCGGCCTAGACGCTGTTGTAATGTATGCGTTATTATTATTATTAAGCGAATGAATAATCGGGAAATTCAAAACATTTTCAGGATCTCGAAATCTAAAAAAATTCATAGATCCCGCGATATACGCATCTATCAAAGGTTATTGAGAATTAATTTTAAAAAAACAATAAAGCTTATGACTGTGTACACACGTTGGAAGTTATCTTCATCAGTGTTAATGAAAAACTAAGGTATAACATACATGAAACAGTCGAAATAACCATGATTATATAGTTTTATAAACTTGAAATACAAAAATATGGTTTAGTTGAAATTCATTTAATAACAAACTTTACATTTTGTTATTTATAGCATCGATTGCAGAATAAATGGCGAGCGACATCATGATAGTAACTTTTTAAAAAGTTAAATAAATTTTTAAAAAAACCGGTCAAATGTACACTCCATTTGCATTACATTTAGAATTCGTTTACCGTTTGAAATTTCCTGTTAAATATTAGTGAGGAATCCTATAATTTATATTTGCACTTTATAATTATTAAATACATTTAAATTTATTTGTATCGCTCAAAAAAAACACTTTCGTTCGATATGTCACATTATGCACTTGATTTAATTTTTTGAATTTACTATTTTGCCGCCAAAATGGATCAGAGTGATCCTATGAGGGTCCGTTTTTCATCTCGAAAATACCGAACCCTAAAAATTTATTGAAGATATATGTTAAGTTGTATGACGCTAATAACAAACCTCCCCATTTTCAAATGCAAATATAAATTGCTGTTACGATTTTATGCACTAATAGGTACATAAATTTTACTGTATTTTAATTTTATTATAATGTAATATAATAAATAACACTTTATATTACGTGAATCATACATAAAAAACCAAAAGACAGACAGACATCTCTGGTAATAACAAAAGCCTCTTAATTTAATTTAATAATATTTGTATTGCCCATTATGACCACACGAGAGCTTTTGTATTCATTCCCAACTATAGATATGAAAAGGCACTATAGTGGGAAACGGAGCGTTTAAAACGACAGGTGGAATCCAACCGCTTAAACTCTGAATAATGCACAAGGACGCGTATAGAATGGCGTGAATAACTTAATCATAAATTCATATAGCAAGATGACTACAAGTGCCAAAATATCCTCGTGAGAACCAGTTTTTGTAGCTTCGTAAAAATAACAAATTCTTAAATATATTTTTTATAATTTAGGTCTATCGAACTAGAAACGAGAACATTTTATTATCTTTTATAACCAGTTTTACATGTTGCTAAGGAGAGAACTCTTGTAGGCATGATTATTTTTAATTTTAAGCCCTATTTTATAACTAAAAACAAGATTTTTACTGCCACAATTATTAAAACTACCTATGTATTTAGTTACATCTAGATAGATATAAATAACATTTAGGTACGTAGATATCTGCGTTATACGACCATTTGTAACCGAATAAGCATTTTTGTCATATACATATAACTATTTTTGCAAAGGTGTTCAGGTTGAGGAAGAAATCGATATTTCAAGTAAATTCAATAAAAGTCTATAATACAACTACGATGATTTATACATTTAAAATTTCCGCCAGTAAATCTATTAAAAATTAAATACCTGAATTTTTCCTTCCACATTTTCTTCCCTTTTTTTCTGTACTAAGAAAATAAATCACAGAACACTGTATACCGCACAGGTGACCAAACGAAAATGGACTGAGGGGCGACGTAAGGCAAGGTAAACTAAAGACAGGTGAACATAGATAAAACGCATCGCTTACCTGCGCCCGAGACGTGAACAAAAAAAATACCCAGGTAGAAATGCCACGAATTCAGAATTAATTGGCCGAAACGAGGGGGAGCTCTACTCGGGAGCTGTATAACTCAAGTCGAACATTCTAGAACGAAACTTTATTTTGATTTATTTATTTTAATGATTGTGAAAACTTTTTATTCCTAAAATTGAATTTACAAAGTGAACTCAGTGGAGCTGTGACTTATCCAATAATTTTTAAGTAGGTTTGGTTCTTAAAAACAAACTAAATAACGAAAAATAAAATTGTAACAATAAATATTTCATTATATTAAAAAAAACATTTAATACAAACAAAACCACGTCACACCAAACTTTGAATTCGTTAGTCATGATTTATAATTACCTACTAAAATTGTTGATAGATGGTGCGTGCTAATTTTCTTAGTGGGTACCTACGGTCGACACACGAGACAAACGTTCTCATGGGGATATCGTACATTTTTAAATCAATGCTTATAAATACAAAAAAAATACGATTTCGGATCGGAAACAAAAAAAAAAGATATGATAAGATACATGTTCGTTTCGTTGCATAATAAAACTTGAAATTTTAGATCATAGACGTTATTATATTTTACTTATTTAAGACTAAAAAAAGTTAAAGCTAAAAAAGATGTTCAAGTTCACGTCGGTCTTGAAACCCGTCCACCCTTTGTAGAATAAAAGCTTGAAGTTAAAGGTTAAAGCTTTTATTCTAAAAAGAAAAATTAATGGCTATCGAGCGAATTACACTAAACATTCTCGAAGCAGAGCTATAGAACTTAATTTGACTACCAAAAACCAAACGACTTTACATAAGCGGAATATCGTGGGTCGAGGAAACCAATTCTCTTACAGATCATTAAGCCTATTATTTCAGCAAATGGACTGTAATACATTTCTTTTTTAGGGTTTAGTACATCCGACATGAAAAACGAAACGTTTTAGGATCACTCTGGTGTCTGACTGTCCGTCTGTCACAGCCTATTTTCTGTGAATCTATGAAATGAAACAAATTGAAACTCTGTATATATGTACCTATACAGAGTTGTGACCCAATTGTGGACTTATTGCGTGAATAAAATTCTGTCCGTCTAGTGAAAAAGAATACAACTAAAAATAGGTGCTTTACAGGAAAACCAAAAAATTAAATTATGAACACGTATCGTTTTCAGAGTTTTACCCTTTTTAACATTTTTTATCTCCAAAACTATTAACCTAGCTTCATGTTAATTAAACCAACCGAAATAGGAGAATACTTTCCATATTCTACGTACAACAAAATTGCGAAAATAACGATTCGGTTTGTAGGTAACTTTTTTCTTTAGTCGCACAGAATTGTATTTTGGGAGTCATTTTTGGGCTACAGCTTAGAAAATAAAATAAAAATTTTTTACAAGTGCATCGTATAAGATACCAAAAGAAAACGCTTGTTATGAGACATAAAAAAAATTTTTGTATTATTTCGAAAGGCATAGCTTAAAAGATATTAAAGAAAACATAATTAATAATAATAAAAACTACTGCGTCAATTTTTTCTTTTAATGCAAAATTTAGGGTTCTCACTTGTGTTTTAGAGGAAAACCTACAAATGATTATTTTAAGGATTAACTTTGGGAGTTAAATTATATAATTAAGAAACAACAACTTTTTCAAGTGCATCGTATGACATATCAAATAAAAGTACTTGTTATGAGAAATACAAATATGTTTTTTCATAATCATAAAATGCATAATTTAAAATGTATTAAAGAAAATATACAAAAATCGAATATTTTCCCATTTATCTCTGAAACTACCATGCCTAAAATTTCGAGAAAAAAATAATACGGCTAAGTCAACAAATAAATGTAATAGATAACAAATATGAGCACAAATTACAAATGAAAAAAATTCAAATAATTACAGCATTATATTATTTTTATGTAATATAAATTATTTTTAATTACAAGAAATAATTACTGATTATTTTTGAAAAGAAGCTAAAGAATGTAGTTAATAATAAAACTGAATCCTACGTTACGAAAAATCACGTGCCGCGCTGTAGGTGGTTTAAAAATATGTTTCTTTGAATAACTGCAAAAAACACAAATTTTTAAATGGACAACACAACACTTGAAATGAGCAGCAGGTAGTTGCACTCAAAGCTATTGTTTGATAACAAAAATTTAGTAACCAAAACAATACTACGGAAGATTTACCTACCTCCGCTTTTACAGGACATTGCATGTAAAAGAATACAAAGCCTTACAACAGGTAGTTTTTAACAGGTGCCTTCTTAGAAACTGTATTTTTTTCAATATTGTCATGTTATCATCTGAACACTTCGTGATTTAAAATTAATTTATGCGTTTCTTTCTTTACAATATAAAAAAATGTATGTATATCGAGATACACACAGTTTTTAAATTCCGATAAAATAGGAACCGCTTTTTTGACGTTAGAGCGTAAACCCTATAAAGAGCGTATATTATTATACATATAAAATGTTACTAAAATATACTGGATGTTTGTAACTTAGTCACTCTTGACGCTTTCAGATATTACTTAAGCTAAAATTTGACCCATATATATGTGTGGAAATATTATCTGCATGTATTCGAGAAATATTAAGTAAAATTGAAAAATTTTACCAAAATTATCTATACAATACTATGTCAAATATTACTATTGATATCTGAAAATTTGACAAATTATTATTTTGTTTACTCTGAGGCGAACAAAAATATTTGAATTTAAATCTCAACAGCATTTTAAAAATATTGCAATATTTAACTAACACTTGTTTTCATGGAGTATTTATTGTTAAGTATTTAAAATACCATTTTTTCAATATTTACAATAATATTGAAAAATCGTCTTACAATACATTTTTTGTATACCAAAAAACCTCCGTATGAGGTAGTAATGTGATTCAGATTATTTTTCAATAATAAAAATAATCCAATTTAATTAAACGTACGTACATACTCGGTAGTGTTAAGAGAGTATAATCTTGTGGTTCCCGCCAATATGCCTATAAAAAGTCAGACGTCGCACGGAACAATGGTCGGCGAGTTCGCCGCCGTGACCAAACTATAGACGAGTCTTTGTCGCTGTGACCATGGTGTGTCCGTGTGTTTGACCTTAAGGACGACCTACGAAATTTACTTTTTTCGATAAGTTTCTAGGGTGTTCGTTTCCTATAACTGTTTCAGAACTAGCTACGATCGCGACTCTGCCTACGTGTGTGTCAAACAAAGTTTAGTCGAATAAAAGAATTAAGCGAGAGTTTAATTTAGTTTAAGCCTTCGACGGATCTTTTTTGTTTAATTATATCTATTTCTGTTTACTTCTCTGTATTTTGATAAAATGGCGTGATGATAAAAATATCTAAACCGGCTCAAATGAATTTTGTAATGTATAATAAATCGATTATTGAAACATTACCGGCAATGAATATACAAAAAGACATCGAATTCAATCGTACTTGTCGACGTATCCCATCCCTGGTCAACTTTCCCAAGACTAAATCAATGTTTTTCTTTAAACAAAGATAATTAGGGAGCGCGCACAAATTATAGGCAGTTGTTGCATTAGTTTACATAATGACTTTTACGGGTGATAAGACTGAGACGAGACGGACTTTTGCTGTAAATTCATATTTTAAATTATATCTCACCAGTCATAATATAGTTTTCGCAGTGACAACCCGAAAGATCGTAACAACAATTTCGAATATGATAAAATTATACGTACTAAGCAAAGCAAAGGTTATCGACAATAACGACACAATATTTAAATCATTTACCAAAAAGCATTCACTCTTATAAACGGAAAAAATTACGATGCACAAAGCTTTTGTTCTCGACATTTCTGAGTTAGCAGTGACTTTATTTTTTTTAATACATAAACTTAAACGGCAAAGGCATATTTATGTTACAGCCTAATGATGTTAGGTTTCTTAAACGAATGGTTCATTGTTTTTCGGTGGAAAGGGGGCAGCGACCTGGCATCGGTTCGCATTCACACGAGAAATTTACGGTCAGTGCTTATGTAAATTGAGACGCCACCGACTAATTCGACCCACCTAGCCGTATCACCTCTAGGAATGAAATTCATTAAAATAATTTAACAGTATCTATTATCTTTACAAGTATTTTTTCTTGTTATGTCGTTTATTTAAAAAATTATATATATTTTGTTTTAATATTTTTTTATATGTAGGTAAATAAGAAAATCTTTGAATTTACTACTTCTATGGTTATAATATAATATGCATATCTATATTTATTACGAAAATCATGATCCTTATACAAAATATTCGAATTAGTAATCCTGAATCTAAAGTTCTAGTTATTTAGTGCTGTTTGATTTTAAAATGAATTTAATTTCTGCTCAAGTCTTCGGCTTATATGTACCTACAATATTTTGTCATGCTACCCACATTATATGCCACTACAGATGTATTTTTATTTGTTCTAACTTTATGTATAGTTTAATATTTTTCAGAGCATACATTTTTTTTAGAAAACATTCGTTAAGATCAGCAGAATTGTTTCCAATTAACCAATACAAAATGAGGAATTTTAGGCTAAACCGTTTATGGTGCGACCAAACATGGATTATTTACGATAACCACTTGCAAAGAACCCAATAACTGAACTCAAATGATAGAACCACAGGGTAGAACGTTGATCTGAAAAGAACCTTTGTGGGTACAGAAAGGTGTTTGTTCGATAGTTTATTAGTCATGATGTTATCCAATATAGCTTTTGCAGATCCTGTTCATCAATAACAGCTGAGGTCTATATATTCAAGAACTTAGTTAGTTAGCTAGTGATTGGTCAACCGATCTTCGTTATTGTTGCTTCATTATAATGCAAGACTTCTTACTGCTCAAGAGTTACAACGCTACAGAGTTACTCTTATAGGTACTTAGAAACCCTCCGTCAATCGCCTTCATGGACTTTCTTGAGTCTTGCTACTCAGAGTACCATCGTAAAGGCATTCATGGTACCTCTATTAGATGAGAGAAATGCATAGAGCATCAAGGTAATTATATTGATGAAATGATTCCCTATTAAATTTTGCTCTATATAAAACGGCAATTTCGTACAAATCAACCCAATATACAAAAGTTGCCAATATACAAAAATGAAACCAACTAATTAAATAATTTACAAAAAATGCAGGTAAAACATACTTTGATAACTTTTATAATTCCGAATACATATTTTTTGTGACTAAAATTGATTCTAAATATACACGGACGAGATGGGGAGCAGAAAGCTAAAACTATACTAGGACTTTTACAAAACTGTAAAGGTTTTGTGAAGAAGTAATAAGGCACCTCTGAGCCAAAAAAAAAATATTTTTTTTAAATTTCATTATTGTTCTTTTGTGTTTGCATGTTCGTACTAGAACTCAAAAACCATTAAAATATATTAATATTTATGTAGATTAAAAACTAATCAAAAAGAAACGTGAAATTATGCAAAAGAAATCGTATAGAAAAGCTGGTAATAAAATATAATCTCAGCCGAAATAACAATACAAACTGTGTTTCAGTCTCAGGTCTCAAGTTTCACACGAGTGCGATTCACGGTCAATGACTATGTTAATGGGATGTTCGAACTATAGTAACAACCTTATGTTTTAAACAAACAGATTTACGTGACTTTGCTCTCGTAAAAGTATGTTTTCAACTCATGGACTCCTAGTTTTTGAAATTTCGCTTTTTTTTCAATCGATTAAATTTAAATGAATTTCGGTCTTGGTAGTTTACATGATAAAAAAATAATAATAATATCTGGGAAATCCCATACAGCGCCATCTAATCCTAAAGTAAGCAAGTATTATGCTTGTATTATGGGGTATTATACAATAAATATTTTTTTAATAATACATACATATATAGTTACTTTTACCATCACACACGGAACAAATAGACATGCTCACGCACACAAATATTTGTACCGGGCGGGAATCGAACCCGCAACCTTTGGTTTTGTAGTTAAGGTCTCTAACCACTCGGCCAATCAGTTGGTTAATAAATAAGAAAAATTAACTATAATATTCAATAAACATAAATAAAATCAATTAAAATTAAAAATATTTTACAAAGAAAAGCTCGGATATATATTATGATAAAAATACCTCTCCCTAATTGAATAAAATTTTTATTTTAATACACTATTAATAAAATTGCATACTGTGACTTGAATATAGAAGTGCTAAGCAATTGTATATCGTTATTCAAGAATTCCCATCGTTTTTTGAAGTGCATGAAAAATTGCATTTCAAAATAATACCATAGATACCTGATTAAATGTATTTCTTTCTTTTTTTCAAATGTCAACCTAAAACGTGGTAATTTACAAAAACTTTGCTATCAGCTCGAACTGAGTGCACTTCCGAAAAGATAAGAATTCGTTTTTGGGCGTGGGAAAGACATTTTAAATTTTAATAACAAAGACGTAACAAATAATTTGCTAAAACTTCAAAGTACTTTAAGAAAACCTTTATTATATTAGGTAAATATAATAATTTAAAATGTTTCTAACTTATAAACGATAAATAAAAAAGTGAAGTATATTTCTTTAGATGATATATGGAGTTCTTGTATATAGAATAATAAAACATGACAGTACACATTTTTTTTAAATAGAGTTGCATCATGCACATTTTGAAATAATGCATTGGCTGCACACGAACAGTGAACATTAGACATCAACGAGCGGGCACTTAATTACTAACTTATTGGGTTCAACAAAATATTTATGCAGTTATATGTATATTGTAATGTTGTATCTGATATTTACGGTAATATTATTTTTTATTTATTTTTTATATTCGAAATTATAATTTTCACTAATTTATATTGAACTAAATCTAATATGAAATAAAGCTAATAAAAATTTATGGCTTGTTCCGATATTACTCGAATTTCTAAATATGATAATTATGTAGAATTAGAAAAATGCCTTCTTATCGAACGTACGTTTAATCAAAATATTGAGAAAACTAATTTAATATATTTAGTATGGTTTTATATCACGGAAATAGGTACAAACTGCCCGCGGGCAAATTTTATTTTAATATTCTTAACCTCGATATTTTGTGCGCTGGTCGAGAATTGAATTTTTTATCTACCCTCTGAAAGAGACAACTATATATTATCATGATACAAATTGTAGGTAGGTATATACAAGATTACTAATGCTAGACAAGTCATCGTCAGTTAATGTATTCCGTCTGTGTTTGTCCATTAACTTGTGCAGGTGAATAGCGCGAGGCGAACGTATTGAGAACGATTCTGTACAGACAGAGGCGGCGGCCAAGGACTCCGTGGGCGATTTTATGTTGCTGACGGTGCTATGAACCCGGATGTAAAGTGCTCTCAAAGTACACTCTACAATATACGTACAATAACTCAACAGAGATAGTAGGTACTCAACCGTTCGCAATCTCAAATAAACTGTCCTTCGATTCAAGTAAATATTACAAAGCAAAGTAAAGGAAAATGGTTAACCTCGCCGGTTTCCGGGCGACGCTCTAACGAGATACGATCGGTCGGATCAAAGTGGATTTCAAAGATGTAAAAACTGAGGAAAGGACGAGATTTGAAACGGGCACAAAGAAACCGGTCTCGGTATCCCGAAATTTTAACTTAACAAATATAATTGTTAGTATAAAGCTTACCTTTGATGGTGGATGTATAGGGTGGTGGCATCCGGGTTTTCCCGGTGGTGTGGTGGACACTGCGCGTTGGTTTGTTTCAGTATGGGCGGGGCGCATGCGCTAAGACCCGCACAGTGCGCGCCCATGGCGGCGACTGGCGTACCGCATTTCTCAAGCCTTCGGACCCGTCGGACAGGCTCTCGCGCGGCCGCCGCTAATCAATTCACGCCATTGGTCCATTCCAGCAGACAGCCTCGGTGACGTCATCTTACCATCGCGCCATTTAAATTCAAGCCGGCGAATTCCCGAATCGAATAGATCTTATAAAAATATAAGTTTAAGTTAACTACGCCAATATATTGAATAACGTATTACCGTCTAAATATTAGAACCCTATATAGACTGAAATAAAAATATTAAATGAATAGCGCCTTAAATAAAACTTGCTTGGCGTCGTCGGTTTGCCGAAATTAAAATGGCGGTTGGAACCGAAACCCGTTGTTGCAAAACTGGTTTAGGGATATCTGTGAACTGGCAAGCTCTGTCGATTCAACACTAAAATTGACCGCATCACCTATTCAACGCAAATAAGTATTTATCGGGAAATTTAGTTATGTACTCCGATTTTTGATAAACGCAGTTACAATACTCGTACCACAGACAATATGTATCGTGCAAAAGTCGTTCAAATTAACTTGTAACTTCCCGCCAATTTGGCGAAATATCAAAATGGCGGTCGCAATCCAAAACCTGTATATTACTCTGTATTTATTTTAAACTTTTTGGTATGATTATGTATTCAAGTGATATTGAGGCTCTAAAACAAGTTATCTAAGGCTGAAATACTATAAGCGCTTGTTCATTAACGTTTTAGATACGTATGTGCCAAGGGAGTGTAAAATATCCTGCCCAGTATGACGACTCCACATTAAAAATATTGAAATGTGTAAAATTATTTAATTATCAATCAATTTAATTGATTTATTGGCTACCACAGTATTTCAGTTATTTTATTTATAATTTAGAAAAATATATTTATATTTAAAATTCATTGTCATTATACAGAACCAATAAAAATTCCATGATTTCACTCGAACGACTGAAAAGACGGTCGAAGCGGTCGCCTCATTATCGCGTCCGAAATGGTTCTTTTTGCGATTTCGCGGCGGGCTGGTTTCCTGGCATTTCGTTTGAAATTTCATGTTCGCTTTTTTATTTCGAGACAGATAAAATTTTATGTAACCATTTTATATTATTTTACATTGTTATACAATGTTATATTATTTCACACGCGACGCGATATCGAGTAAATACTTGTCGACATTTTCTTAAGTGCGAGTTCATTGACTTAATTTTTTAGGTATATGTATTAGGAAACAAATATTAATATACAAAAACATCTTGTTATGTGCGAACTTAGAAGTAGGGAAACGCGCCCCGCTCTCCACTAGAAAGAACGACAGCACGCTATATAGCAGCACGACAGGGCGGCCGTTCATATACCCCGCTGTGGTAGTGTATGCTACCACCGGCTGTTAGTCGGCAAATGCCCGTTAGTAAGTATTTCATCGTAAAAACGCCGAAATATACAGTGAAATGTTATAAAAACACATCTAAAAACAAGAAACAAGGTTGAGTGATGTAACTTTTCGCGTGTGGACACTTCCCTGCGCAAACGCGCCTCACACCCCCGCTAAATCGAACGCTGCGTTTCGTACAGTAAATGCCTCACCTTGTTTCTAGTAGGGAGGAGAGCGGAGAGCTTCGCTATCTCTATACGTGCGACTATCGACACTTCCCAATCACAAGTTCTGTAGCAAAAAGTTAAGTCAAAAACGCAACCACAAATTGAATTTGATGGTAGGAGAAAACGCTAGCTTCAAATAAAAATAGCACCGTTTCAGCGTGTCAAATCGATGTGAGACATAAGATGTGAAAAGAAATTCCCGCGATAACAAAGGAAACTCAAATGCGGAGAAAGAATAATTGAGTTGTCCGTGAGTGTGATAGTGACGTGTGTATTAACATTAGTGGATTTATTTAGCTATACAACGTTGTTTAGCCAAAAAGAAACTTGACGTTCGTTTGACTATGTATTTCAAACATATCCCCCCAACATGCTCTAAAAACTTCTAATATATGTACTATAATGGCAACAGCTAATAGTCTAGCTAACACTTTGTCGCTACTGCATGCTCGTCATTGTATGCATAAAGGATAGGTAGATTAGTATGGTTACCGAAGTAATTTCTAATAATAAATTTTGTTTCATCACACATGAAGAATGAAAACGACTTATCAGAAGAAAACGAGAAACTTGTTAATTTCTTTGTTGAATTCAGTATCTACCTTCCCTATATGCACGCCACTGCCTGTAGCTGAAAAAAGTTAGAATTTACTATTTTAACTCTTTTCAATAGCTACTGTATAACAGCCCCCAAATTGAGTTACAAACTGAACACCAGTATAATTTTATAACAATACTTACGGAGATTTAATGAAGCAGCTAACGCGGAACGATTTTTAGGATCATGTAAGGAAACCTACTAAAGAAGGTTTTTTGAAAGTCAACCCCTAGGGGCGTGAGTTGTGAATTGAAATTTACAAGCCATAATAAGCAGTCGAAAACAATACATCCAAAATAACATTTTTTTTCAGCATCTCACTAAATTAAATCAACACAAAATAACTTATCTCATGTATTAATATCATTACAAGAAAACTATATTATACTATGAAGGTAATAATTACAACTTGATCCCGTACAGTTCTAAAAATTCTTTTATTATGGGTATATATCAAAAAATAATTTCACCCTACATTTTTAAAGCGATTTATTAACATTTCTTCAAACTGTGTAACTTTTCGAATCCATCTACATCGTAATTTAGATGACGTCTCTTCGAGCTGGTACTCCACGACGATGCACTTTCCACACAGTCAACCGACTTGATTTGTCATCGTGTATGATTGGCTGCAAGTACGGGCGAGTCCAGGTCACGGTGTTAGTTCTCCTCGAACAAATCGCGTGTGTGCATTGACCTTTGAGTTAGTCATAGCTATTTCTAGAGGTGGTCACGAGGAAAAATCATTACGATATGACAGAATCCGCTTTTCTCGGAACGACCTTCTGTTTGCGAATATACCTGTGTAACCGAAGAATATCTTTAGTAATCATCTATTAAAGGTTTTTTTTAATGTTGGTAATAGAACGTTTCCGATTTTCATATTCCAAGCTGTAAATTCACACTTTATTATAATATAATATAATCCGCCCGGGACATATTCGATTCCCGGCCGGGACAAATTTTTGTGTGCATGAACATGTCTATTTGATCCGTGTCTGGTTGTAAAACGTGGCTATATGATTATTTGTCTAGTGTCCCATAATACAAGCATAATACTTGCTTACTTTGGGACTATACGGCGTTGTGTGGGATGTCCCAGGTATTATTATTATATTATGAAATTTAATCTGTAGATTGAAGATAATGTTAGGGAATCTGTTGAAATCAAATCATCTCTTTTAGTATCTACATGATCCCGACCTATCTTGTGAATCCCTCATTTTTTTGCCACCTAATCTTCGGAACCCAAAATACCACTTTAGTGACCCATAGATATAGGTATATAGATTTCGTTCAAGTCACGAAATGATTAGAATGAACTCATCATAAACAAGGAAGTTGTACGATTTAGCCACGATGCTTCTCCAGCAATTATTTCATTTCATTTGTTTAAATCATTAAAGTACAAATTGAATTGACTAGCACTTTTCTGCGCTTACCGTCTAATCACTCTTCTTTTAGTTAGCTGGTGTATCTTTGGCAGGTTTCAGTCCGATTTCTGCCCGCGAGGTCCCCGCGCGCCAGCCTTCACCCCCGCGAAATCGTCTCTAACATTTTCGATACTATGAAGTGGCATTTCTGACTATCAAAACTAATCGCTACTGTCAAATTTATTTAGGTAGGTACTCTGTGGTTTAAATAGATATTGCCGTGTCTATATAAAAAAATACTTTTCCATTTATCTCTTCACAACTAATAAAAATATGTGGTTTACTTCACACGAGTCATTAATCTTAGTCGAACTTACGAACATTTACAATTTAAGTACTTACTGTCAAAAACCTGTGAACCATGAGTATACAGGGTGAGTGAAACGAATGGATCCAAGAAGAAAAGTACCGTAGATATTAAAGATATTATTGTACTTATAAGGAACTTTATTTAATTTTTAAGGATAAGAAACTGTACAAACTTGGAATAAGGAAAACCTTTTGTTTGAACCAGGAATAGAAAAATCTCAACAAAAAAACATAAAATGTTTCATAAAATTATTAAATTGTATTTTAAGCAACAAAATACTTTTAGGTTTCAAGGTGTTGTTCCTTTGATTTTAGACATGATGGTTGTTAAAAAAATTTGATGTCTATGATTCACTCTGTCGGTTGGTGCCATAAAAACACAGGACACATACACCCATCCACACGCAGAGACACCCTCACACACATATACCTACATGTGAACATATACTAATATAATAATGATTTAAAAAATAGGGGTTACATAAATTATGTCTTACTTAAAGAAGAGCGGAATCTTCTGGTACAAGCTTATATACTTTGCTGAAAAGGAGACTCCAAAGTTCTGTTTATTTTATGTAATTGAACCACTAAAGATTATTTAAAGAAAGATTAAAAGGATTTAAAAAAAAATTGTTTAGGTTCGATTCCCGGGTCAGACAAGTGTCTTTTATAATTCCATGATAGCAGAGTTTCTTATCTTTAAAAAAAATAAAATTTTCTTTTACTCAAATTGGCTATCTTTAATATTTACGGTACTTTGTCCCCGGCCCAATTCCATTGACTCGCCCTGTACATAAATTATATTTTGTATTAAAAAAATTAAATAACTAACGTAATAGCTTGTCTCACGTCGAAATTTTTAATCTTTGCTGAATTTACAACTACTTTCAAAGATACTTGATCTTAAGTGAATAATTTTAGTTTCGGATTCATGTTTCAAATAATAAAACACTATTACATACAATCTTAATGTCCTAACGATCTATAAGTATCTTAAAAGTTAGATGTACATCAAGATCGCGCCTAAAATAATAATAATACCTGAGACATCCCACACAGCGCCATCTAGTCCCAAACTAAGCCAAGCTTGTATTATGGGTACCACATAACTGATATAATGATAATAATAACGCATACATCACAACAACGTCTAGGCCCCAAACTAAGCATTAGCTTGTGTTTTGGGTACCAAGCGAATACATAAAATACATATAACAACCAAGACCCGGTACCAGTATCAATATTCATCATATAAATACTGACCCGACCTGGATTGGAACCCGGGACCTCCTGCTTCGTAGACATGGTCGCCACCCACTAGGCTAAGCGGTCGTCTATACATCGGTCGTATATACATACTTAAATGTTCTTTATAATACATACATACTAGCTTTCCGCCCGCGGCTTCGCTCGCGTGGACTACACAGTTGTACCGGGACAGTTACAGGAACGTGACGCTCCAGAACATTGTAGTACTTTCTAGAACATTCTGAAACTTAACTACCTAAGAAATATTTATATTTAATTTCATAAAAATCCATTTAGCTATTTTACCGTGAGGAATAGCTATCCCCAAAGCCGGTCCCAAAATCAGTCAGCCGTTTTAGAGATATACAGACAGATATACTAACAGAGACTGCAATTTTGTATATGTATATAAAAATGCTTTTCACTCCTGACAACGCACCCTTTATGTTTGCAAAATTTCAGTAAAATTTGATCAGCCGTTTTGACAATTAGCCCTAACAAACACACAGACAAAAACCAACTTATGTCACTCTTGATGACCCCTTTTTATGTCTATGAAGATTCATAGAAATGATTTAGTCGTTTTGGAGATTAGCCGGAACAAAAAGACAGACAGACAACCACACGGACGAAAAGTTACCTATTTCACTCCTGACAATCTATTTTTTATGTCTGCATCGTTTCATTGATATCTTTAAAAGTTTAGCTCGAACATACATATAGACAGACACACAAACGAAAAGTAGCGTATGTCACTCCTCACACCCGTCTTTCCCACGTCTGCAGAGTTTCATTAAAATTGGTTTAAATATTTTAGAGTTTAGCTCGAACAGACAGAGAGACGGCCAGACAGACAAACAAAAACTATTGTATGTCACTCCTGACATTCTCCTAGTCACATGTGTGAAGTTTCATTGAAATCAGTTCATCTCTTTCGGATATCAGTTTGAACAAAGAGACGAACGGACAGAAATACAAACAAAAAGTATTGTATGTCACTCCTGACAGTCTTTTATTCACATCTTTTTAAAGTTTCATTGAAAAAAGTTCAGCCTTTTCGGAGATCAGTTCGAACAAACAGACAGACGGACAGACTGACAGATATACAAAAGGTGTTGTATGTCCCACCTGATAATCTTTTTATTGAAGTCAGTTCAGCCGTTTGGAAGATTAATTCGAACAGACAGACAGACGGACAGACAGACAGACAAAATGTAGCCTATGTAACCCTGGTAATGCCCTCTGTACGTCTGCAAAGTTTCTATGAAATCGGTTCAGCCGTTTCGGAGTTTACCCGGAACAGACAGACAGACACTTCAATTTTATTAATATAGATATATTACACCCACACACGCAACAAGTAGACATGATCATGCACACAAATATTTGTCCCGAGCGGGAATCAAACCCGTGACCCTTGGCGCAGCAGTTAGGGTCTTTAACCACTCTGTCGATCGGTCAGTTAATATGTAAACAGTAAAAATGTTCATTATTACATCACCTAATCATTATAGCTCTTATATGTATTATGATATGAACGACAGGGTTACATATACGGTATGGCAGAGTTGTTTCTCTTAAACAATTCTAGAAAAAATATATTATTTGATCTATAATAGACATATGCTGTTGCGGACTTCTTCCTAGAACTGTTTAAGAGAAATAACTTCGCCATACACTATCATCACGTAACCGAAACAGCCCAGACTTGAATAAACGCGAAAGTCAGTGAAGATGGGTGTTTGTTACACGTTCACGTAAAAAAAAACTTAACAGATTTTACTGAAACTTTACAATGATGTTCATACATCAGAACAACATATAAGCTATAGTATATAAAGATAATATGTTATTGGCTAAAATATAATGATAAGTTTTTGCCTAAAACAGTAATGAACATCCATCCTCACAAACTTTTGCGTTTATTATATTAGTATTATTATAGCTCTTATAAAATATTTTAAATTTTACAATACAAAGAATAAGATAAATAGGAGCAGAATCACTAAGGATCTTTATGGAAAAGGATAAGGCAAAGTTACTATAAAATATCGAATAACAGGAGAAAACATACTAAAGGAAAAGAAAAAAAATGGTTTATTAACGGTAGATAACTGGATAAATCGGTAATATAGGTGGAATAATAAAGTGAAAAAAATGATTAAATAAGCAGCATAATTGAAAGATGAGTAGAGACTAGGAGTAAGAAGCAAAAAAAAGTTTAAACCAATATAAGTTTGCGGTTAGAAGTTATGAGGTTATGAGCATCTAGATAGGATTGAAATCAAATGTCTGCCTTAACCCATTGAATATTCACAAGACGTACTAACATGAACAGTATTGGAATTTATACTGTTACAACAATACAAATTTGTGTTTTGGGTAATTTACAGGTTGGTAAATAGTCACTGAGACAGTTATAAATAAAAGAATTAAATATATGTTGATTAGCTGGTTTTTTTTGACTTAAGAACATGACTATCACTGACTTCGTGCCTCGGATAGCACGTTAAGCCGTCGGTCCCTATTGCTATCAATAGATGGCAGTCGTTACAATCCATTAACCCGCACTATAGAAACGTGGTAGATTAAGCTCCAAGCCGCCTCACCCTTGGAAGAGGCCTAACTCCTGCAGTGGAGTACAATGGGCTGATGGAATGGAATGCTTGATTTTGCGTTCATATTTATTTTAACTATGACTATGCATTAAAACTTGTTCATTTTAAATCCAAATTTAGAGACAATGGAGTTAAGAAAAGATAAAATGCATTTTATTTAAATATTTCTTTTCAATTTAAAATTTAAAAAAAAATAAAGAATAATTGAGATACCATATCAGATATATGGGCACACTTTCAACATTTATTTGCAATTTTAAAACATTGAAAAAAATAAAACAATACAGCCATATGTTATTACTAGTCTAGTGGTGTATATTAAAAATGCGATCTAATACGATTAACAAAATCTTTAAGTAGTGAGAGTAATAATACTGTTACGCTGGCCCTATCCTAGAGTTCGAATGATCGAAATTAAAGAAAAGTGAAATATAAAGATTTTTATACTAATATTAGTGTAAATCAAAATTAACAGATCAGTGTAACATGCATTACACCGCTACACTAACATTTTCGTACTGTCAATTTCACAACCTCTATTCGCTTTTATCGCTCACTGTACCACAATTGCCTTCCTTACTCTTTTAACTGACTCCTCGTCGGCCATGCCATGAGTGCACCGCTTTTATAGTAACCAATTAATTTCTAGTATTTTCTATGAATGTAATCATATCGCTCCTCCCTCTTTGTACCGACCATTCCAAAACTTGCGAGATCATTCCACGCTCTGGCATTGTTTAAAGATGGCGTCGAAAAGAGTCCATCATGGAGCGTCTCACTCTTAAACGCTGGACATGGCCACATTGCTACTGATTATTTTCTGTGTGCCACATGATTCTGCTACTAGACTCTGACAGCGCTGATTGTTCACCCAACCAATCAGGGCCCTGTTCTGGCGTTTTACCTGCGGAGGTTTCTTCTGTTATTCAATAATAATGCGTCACATATTAAATAGTTCTCAACTTCAAATCTAAATAAAATATTATATTGTTGTTATATTTAAAGTTCTGACAACAAAGAAAGATATTTTTAATTTGTATTTTTAGTTTTTACTCTACTCACAGAATAAAAAGAATTCTGGTATCAAGAAAATGTAGTCTTCAAATACCGCATATTCTTGGACCAATGCAGTTTGCATTGATTTAAGAATTCTGTTTCTTCTGTGTACACATAAAAAAAGAATTTTTATATCAATGCAAATTGCATTGTTCCAACAATATGCGGTATTCGTATATATTGAAAACTACATTTTCTTCTTAACAAAATTCTTTCTTTTTCCTTCTGTGTATAAGCTTTTATTTCCAATTAATTTAGGTTCATTTTATATATTATTATACAGTGTAATAATATATTCTGAGTAATACGAAATACAAAGAATAAATAACTATTATTTATGCAGTGAAGTACAAAATTTGTTTAAGTCTCATTAAAAGCTTGAATTTTTAATATTTTATTATTCGTTTAATAACTTGCAGGTTGGTTCTTAATTTTATTTAAATTTTTTTAATGAAAATAATATTATTATAGAAAATCTTTATTTTTCTGATATACTTTCTATAACAGCTTTCTTACAAAAGTAACTTTTTTAAATGACAGTTCCAAGTTATGTCCGGGTTCTACAGCAACTTTCATGAGCTAAATAGAAACAATGGTTACTCTAAAATACAAATAAAAAGCAATCCAATGAACAGACAATGAGCAAGCAAGCAATGAACAGACGTACAAGGCTACCTTTTTAATATTTTAATTAGTTTTGAAACTGCACAAATAAGTTGTCATTGCAAATGCTAGACTGTAAAACTGGTATGAGTTCATACTTTTTATTCAAGCATTACTTCATATAAAATTAACCTAGCCCCTGGTCACTTTTCTTTTAATGGGAACATCTAAAAAATTCTAATACTTTTTAATTAAATATTTTTCCCACTCCAATTATTTATTATCTCTTGATTGTAACACCATTGTAAGAGACCATCGATTCGTGTCGGCTCTGCCCTGCGGAATGTCGGGTCCTTGACCTCTTGAATGTATTCAAAGCGACTACAAGGGACGCACACCTCTTACGTGTATAAAATGCCGGTTCCTCTAGAACGTATATTTGTTTGTTCTATGTGTAACATGCCTAAATTACTTTTGTTGTAAACCAGTTCGACTATAAAATAATTTATTTGCATAATGTTAAGTAATTTTCGGAACGTTGCGGTCGATTGGTTATTATTATTCTGTTGCTTATGACAATCTCGTTTAGTTCGATAGCATTTTTCGACTACCAACTTTATGCCTTCTTCTAAAGACTAAAAATCTAAAAACTTGAAACTTGAATCCTGTTTGAAACAATTATCTTTGAAAGTGTTGGTAATCTCTGTTTTGGATTGTTTACGATTGGTGCTTGAGACAAAATGCTGCATAGTTGAGTCACACTAAATAATAAGTATTCTTATTTTTTTAAATTTTAGAGCGAGGTCCGAAAATTTTTGTATTTACAATAATAGGTGCCCTTAAACAATAGAAAATATATGAAATTTTTAGACAAGTGTAATACGTAGAACTTCATGCACAGAAAAATAAGAATTCTGGTATCAAGAAAATATAGATTTCACTATAAACAAATACCGTATATTCTTGGAGTAATGCAATTTGCATTGATATGAGAATTCTTTTTTTTTTTAATGTACACAGAAGAAAAAGAATTCTTAAATCAATGTAAATTGCATTGGTCCAAGAATACATATGAGGTATTTGTATATATTGACGGCTACATTTTGTTGATACCAGAATTCTTTTTTTTCTGTGTAGCTACATTTAGTAGTAGTGACGTCATGAGATATAAATTTCTAACAATCTGTTATTCCCTGAGAATGCGAAAACAATTAAAAAAAATTAAATATTCAAGATTGTATTTTCATAAAAAAGTATCGAAATATGATGTCAAGATTCATATGAGGCATTTTATCTGTCTTTGACATTTAATCAAAATCAATGACCGTACTATGTACTATTTACTATGTACGATGTACTATGACCGTATGCACGGACGGACCGACATGACAAGCGGACATGACTAAATTATAAAACTTTCGGTTTTTATCAATTAGCTATGGACCCCCAAAAATTGTGAAAGGCGTTATAGCAATTTTATAAATGAATTTAAATAAAGTCTTTGTGGAAGATCTTCCTTGATGAATGGCGTCGTTAGTTTGATTAAAAGACTAGTAGTCTGTGCAAAAACCGAATGTTTGTTTTAATCAAATAAAAGTAAAGTTTTTGGTGGCCGTTCGTTTTACATTAATTCATATTAATTATTATTAATTGTATATATTATTTGATGTACTAAGTGTTTTTTATTCAAACTAAGTATTCATAACATTTGATGTCGTTTATCGATAGTTTCAAGCCAAATAAATACAACTTTCTACGTGCGTAAGCACACGATTATTTTTCTTCATAAATGGATAGAAAGACAGGCACATTTGACAGGATTTATATGATTTGATTAAATCATTAGATACAACACAATACATTAGAAAAACTATCTCAGCTGACGGTCTATAACTTTTGCTGTCTAGACCGATTTCATTTCAGACCTAAAATTTACGAGCAAACCAAATTATTAGATCGTATGTATAATTTATTTATTTAAGTCTGTTTTTATTCCGTTGTATATTTTTAGTTACATATACTTATACTATTAAATTGCATTTACAATTTCTCGAAAACTATTTCTAATCGTGAAAACTTTCCCGAAAATTCAAAGTAAGACGTAGAAACAGTCTCATTACGTGATAGGAAATAATGGTAGTAGTTTCACGAAAGCATGGATTTGGCTTCGATTGTTTACATGTTTAGATAAATCATCGGTGTCAAAGAAGTAGATTTAAACATAACTCGAAATTCACGCACACAGACGGTTAATGCTTGTATAACGTGACAGGAGTATAGAACATTATAGTCACACGAAATATGTGTTAGGTTTAATGAACGGTTACACGACTTGTTAACTATTTATTATATTATTTAAATATATTAACAAACAATGTACTCGTTTTGTGAGACGGGCGCGAAGCCAATGGTGACGATAGACAAGTGTCGGCACCATAGACTAGGTATACATATGTATCTTAATCTATGTGCCAGTAGGTATGTAAAAGCTTTCCCCATATTTAGTTGTCGTTGTATCACATGGATATAATATGAGTAACTAGACTGTAAATAATCAAAGGGATAGAGTTGTGTTTTTGTGACATTATTAGAATAGTTTAGTGATGCGATGAAATCATTCTTTAAAATTAAATTAATTTTAAAATTAGTCAATAAAAGTCTTAGGTTGATTTATTGTTCTTATTTGATTAAATAATTATAATACAAAAATAAAACTAATTAAAAATATGTAGTAGTAATAAAGTAGTAATAGAAAAGCCACTGAGAAATTGATTGAAATGATCGATATCAAGTTCAATCAAGATTTCGATATTGGTAGGTAAGGTAAATTTTTTTCTTGTCATAAAGCAAATAAATTTGACAGCAGCTTTTGGTTTTAATAGAGTCACTTCGCAGTATCTAAAATATCAGATGCAATTTCGCGGGGGTGAAGGCCGGCGCGCAGAGATCTCGCGGACTAAACTCGGTCTTAAGCTCGCCATCTCTCTACGGGTACACACCAGCTAGCTAGAGTATGAGTGGTTAGACGATAAGCGGAGAATTCGACTTTTATGTCTCTTGTTGACCTATAATAATAACGTATTAATAAGTTATTAACAATAATTATTATTAATAACTTGATACCAAAAATAGGCATAAGTTTAAAAAGTGTGGTATTGTAGTTTGTTTTAATGTTTTAATCATTTTGCCCACTAGACAACAAACATTATGCATAATGTCGGGCCTATATATTTCCAGCAATATTTATTATTTTGCCCGGTCAATTTGGATACTTTTCATCCGGGCATTATTCAAAAAATCCCATTAATCACACTGTTCATAACATATATACTTTGGATAGATGACTAGAGAATGGCGACCGTGTGTCGACGTGTGAACGCGCACTTTGGCGGCCGATGACCCTTCATCGTACACTCAGATCTATCGAGACGCGATTCGGATAAATTGGTATAATTAAAATACAGGTTTTGGTCGCAGTCAAAATGTAATAACAGTCTATGTATATACATTATATATTTAAAGCATTTTGGTTTGTCTATAATTAAAACGTCTGATATTCGATTTGTTTTTTTTTTCTAGAAAATTCACGGTTATCGGGATATTTTTAAGGTGATACGGGTTTTGCTACTCTCATTAACTGCAGAACTAAAGGTTGCGGGTTCGATTCCCGATTGGGACAAATATTTGTGTTCATGAAAACGTCTGTTTGTTCCGTGTCTGAGGCTGTAAAGTATTTATATAGTATTAAAAATATTTAAATTTGTACAATATCAGTTGTCTAGTACCCATAATACAAGCTGTGTGGGATGTTCCAACTATTATTACTATTATTTTTTATTATAATTATAATTCTACGATTAGCTAATATAGTCCATATTAGGACTAGTTACAAAAGTCCTATACGCATACTCTTAAATGCGATAAGTTGCGTAATTGTATTATATCATCACTGCAATGCTGACAGATTCGTTTATTTTGTATTCTAAACTTGACCTTCACTTTCATGTCAAAATTCAGCTCGAATCAAACTATCTACTCAACTTCTGAGGGACACTGATAGGTTGTTACATTTTAGGGTTCAAACATTCTTGCACCTATAAAAGTACGTCATTCTCGAATGAAAATAGTTCCACTTGACAACCAATATAAACGAAAATGTTTTTGAACAGAATACATAGATATTTTTTTGAGATTTACACAATTTTCAGGTACTAATAATGGTTAGCTGCATAAGTTGTGTACTGACTAGGTGATGGTACCGTCTGCTTGGCATGAAATATCATTTATGATAGTGCCCCAAGTCGCCTGGTTACGGTTTCCGAACGAATTTCTTCTGGTCAAAATCCAAGAGAGGAGTATATCGCTAAGTACGATCCAGGACACACCTTCTGCAAAGTTTGGCCCACGCAAAAGGTCAAAATCCAGAGATACTGTCACACGAGTGACTGGTTTTAAAAGTTTCCATCTTGGACTTTGACCAAAATAAATTCGAAAACCATAACCAGGCGACTTGGGGTACTATCAACAATAATATTTCATGCCAAGCAGATGGTACAATCACCCAGTCAGAAATAACGTAGGCTGCTCTCTAACTATAACAAAATTTCTGTGTAATTGGCCGTTTGGCCGGTTTTTAACGGACTCTTTTTTTTTTAATTTGAGTATATTTTAAGTTAACGTGCTGGCTATTTTTAAGTGTTATATGTAGGTAAGTAAACTTTGTAAGTATGTACTAATAGTACACTCCAATAATTTTGTAGATTTTTATTGTATACATAGTTTAATAAATATAGGTATATTAATAATTTGAAGCGATTACTTTCATGAGTTCTTGTTCATGACTCAAAGATAAACCTATTAAGCTATTAGTTTGAGTGTTGTCTCAACGAAGCTCAACTAAGCTTTCAGAAGTGAGCTTGAGCCCTATTGTTAAAACCTAATAGCCCATTCTTAGTGCGCCCACTGCAATTTCTCGCCTACGTCATTCCATACTAAATTTATTGCACAAATACAGCTTGATTATTGAATTTATTTAGTTAATGAGTTCATAGTATTGTAATTTTAAAAAACCTCATGTAGCAATGCTTAGATCGATTTTTAATATTTGAAGTAAAATTTATATAAATAATTTAGCTGTAACAATAATATGGAATAACGTAAGCGAAGTCCACCTATAATGTCTACAACGCTCCCTATTGCCGCAACGATTTTTTTGTACGTATACGTTAATATAAAACATATTTTATTCTCACATACTACAAACTAAAGAGCGTAGCGTAACCGTAATTTGTTAGTAAAAGTGCTATTATTTGTAGTAGTAGTTTGTGTGCATAAACGTGACTATTTGTTCCTTGCCTGTGTAGAATATCGATATATCTATGCATATATTATAAACATTATTTCAGTATGTATATCAGTCGTGTAGTACCCCATACCTAATACAAGCATACTACTTGTCTATTTCAAGACTATATGGCACTGTGTTGGGTGTCCCAGGTGTTATTATAGTATAAATATAGTATACCGTAAATATAGTATACCATACAAACGTTTATAAATATGTTATTTGAGTTTAAGCAAATATTTTGCTTAAGGGATCCAAAAAAAACTCAAAAACAGAAATCGACGAGTTTCTATTTTCTTACTAATACGCATAAAATATAGATAAAAATTATTTATCTAAAACGAAAAACTAGAAAAATAGACATTTTAAATTAACGATTAGTTAATAATAGACATTTTAAATTAACGATTCTATGGAAGTTTGAGCGCCTAGCGAGACCTTAACTTGAATATTTAGGTTTGATTGGCTTCAATGTGTTTCTAATATAAAAAATTGTTAAAGTGATATTTTTTCATTTAAGTTTAATATCCTTTATTGTAATAATAATAATAATAATAATAATAATAATACATGGGACTTCCCACACAGCGCCATCTAGTCCCAAAGTAAGCAAATATTATGCTTGTGTTATGGGTTACTAGACAACTGATATACATACTTAAATATTCTTTATAATATATACATATATAAATATTTTTTTTTTAATATATAACAACCAAGACCCGGTACCAGTATCAATATTCATCATATTAATACTGACCCGACCTGGGATTCGAACCCGGGACCTCTAGCTTCGTAGGCAGGGTCGCTACCCACTAGGCTAAGCGGTCGTCAGTTTATATAAAGATATTTCGGCGATAAAATCCATAGATTAATTAATATTGGGAACATAATGTACATTGTATTGTATGTATAAGCTTTCTTGAAAGAGCTTTAGCGAAATATCAAAAAAGCGTAAAATTATTTTATTTGGTTCTCCACACATATGTAAAACGTATGGCGCAAAAACTGTATAGCGCCGCGTCGCTCGTAAAAAATACGTAATAACATAGGAGTGTTTCTGGTTCTGGCCATAACTATAGCGACTATCAAATTAAGGTGAAACGAATACAATTTCTACTCGAATCGAGTGTTTTTACACCTGTATATAATTAGTTTGTTTCAGTTATCCCAATGCAGCGTCGTTATCGCTCTTGGAATGACCAGATGGTGTGACTAAATTAAAATATTGTTGCGAAATTTCTCTTACGTCTTGAGAAAATATCGAAAGTGCGGTTTCTTCGAAGGAAATTAATATTATATAATTACACACGTACAATATTTATGTGGGTACTCTATATTTGAATTATTGCTAATTATATGTAATTAAGATATTCAGCAAAGAATCCTGTTATATTAATTAAGAATTCTATTATAAACGTGAAAGTTTGTATGTTTGGAGGTTTGTTACTCTTTCACGCAAAAACTAATGAATAGACTTTTAAGAAACTTTACAATAATATAGCTTATATATCAGAATAATACATAGGCTATAATTTGTCAAGATACTAGCTTTCCGCACGCGGCTACGGTCGCGTGGACTGCACAGCTTTGTATAGATATAGTTTATAAGCTGAAGAGTGCCATAGGCCACTCTTATCCCCTGAAAAAGGGTCCCGGTACAACTGTGTAGTCCACGCGAGCGGGGCCGCGGGCGGAAAGCTAGTATCTAATAATTATTATATTAAATATTTATTAATTTATTTTCATACTTATAAACTACCTACATATTTTTCACGTGTTCTTTTATAAAAATTAAACCTTATATTTGTAAGTGTAAAAACAATTTACAACAACAAAAGTCTTTAATAACTAATCGAAATGTTTAAGTAACATTTCGATTAGTTATTAAAGACATCTTACATTCCGAAAATTACAATTTTTACAATAAATTTACATAGGTCATCTTTGTACCTTTTTATTAGGTATTTTTTATCTCATTCGGATTATAGTTTTCAACTTTATTTTTTATTTAAATTAAAGAAGATCCCCTATGGTCGGTTGGGAGAGGTACATATCTAGTTTTTTCATTTTGAAAAATACAAGAGATATAAATTTAAAATCAAAATTGATATTATTTAATTTTTTTAAATTTTATGTATGTATATATTGTTTCCGAAAAACATACATATGTTTAATCATACGTTAAAGGCCTATCATTGGATACTAAACACGATAAATTTTATTATTATTATTTATTTATTTAAAAACAAGAAGTCTTTTATACATACATATTTATTCAAAAAGACCTTAATATAGACCTAGAGTTTCCTATTTATTCAACATAAATGATACTCGAAACACACTAGAAAACGTACATACACAAAAAAAAACACATGCACAAAATAAATAGCATTTTAATTATTTCTTCTATACTTACATAGACTTAGCCTTAGTCCACCTACTCAAAATAAAAACAAAAAATAAATAAAACTGACTTCAAAAACATAAACTAAAAAGTTAAAAATAAAATTTTCACCTTAAAAAAAGGAGCATTAACTGGCGGCATATAGTTAATGAAGTCGGTGCCAACTCAGACACTTTAAATGGTGTTCTATATTCGTAGTTATAAATATATCATTGTTGTAATTGTTAATGCCTGGTAAGTACCCATTTAAAGTGTATGGGTTGGCACCGACTTCATTAACTATATGCCGCCAGTTAATGCTCCTTTTTTTAAAGTGAAAATTTTATTTTTAACTTTTTAGTTTATGTTTTTGAAGTCGGTTTTTATTTTACTTTTTGAAAATAATTTTATTTTTAAATTTTTGTTGAACGCATCTGTAACTTATTTGTATTTAATATAAATGGGGCTTCTAAACGCGCTACTCAAATGAGACAGCGCCGCGATTACGCAACTTAAATTCAGTGTCAAATTGACGCATCAGCATACCTAGAAGGTAGTGGTATTACTATGTAAACCTTCAATCTTAATTAAGTATTATTTTTGTGCGAACTGAACATTTTGGCATATTGAACCGTATGAAGTAAGCCCAACAAAAGGTAACTGCTGTAAATAGTTGAGGAATTCCCTCGACTGTTTATGATCTTCGTCATCAGACCTGTAATGGCACTTATAACCCATATAAAGCAAAGTTCTCATCAATAGAAATGAATTAAGTCCAAACACCAGGTAATTGCTGTAAATCGTTAAGGAGTTCCTTCGACTGTGTATGGTCTCCATCATCAGACCTGTAATGGTACTTATAACCTATATGCGTGCAAAGTTCTCATTAATAGAAATGAATTAAGTCCAAACACCAGGTAATTGCTCTAAATCGTTAAGGAGTTCCTTCGACTGTGTATGTTCTCCATCATCAGACCTGTAATGGCACTTATAATCCATATGGGTGCAAAGATCTTATCAATAGAAATGAATCAAGTCCAAACACCAGGTAATTGCTGTAAATCGTTGAGGAGTTCCTTCGACTGTCTTTTAGCACCTTCATCAGATCGATTTCCGACCTTCATTAAATAGTACTAGTAGTAGTACTTTATAAAAATATTTAAAATACGATACTTTAAAATACGATTTTCGTCGAAGGTTGCCCTCTGGGACGCCATCATCAGATCCTGGTTTCTTTATCATGGTACCACTCCTGAGATATCTCCTTTCCACAAAAAAAATATCATCCAATTCGGTTCATAAACAACAAAGTTATCCCTGAACACACATGAAAAAAAAATTTAAAAAAAACATCTAAGCGGTCGAATTGAGAAACCTCCTTTTTTGAAGTCGTTTAAAAATGACTAAAAAGACTTTATTTTCTGATTCCTCAAAACTACTAGGGAATTACTAAAAAATCAACACTGCCCAACTAGCAAAAAAATCTATACTAATATTATAAAGCTGAAGAGTTTGTTTGTTTGTTTGTTTGTTTGAACGCGCAAATCTCAGGAACTAATGGTTCAAATTGAAAAATTCTTTTTGTGTTGGATAGTCTATTTATTGAGGAAGGCTATAGGCTATATGTATAAAATAATACTATCTGTCGGTCTGTCTATTCGAACAAATCTCCAAAACGGCTAAATTGATTTTGATGAAACTTCACAGATATGGAAAAGAAATAGTCAAAAGTGACATACACTACTTTTTGTATGTCTGTAGGTACGTCCATCTGTCTATTCGAGCTAATCTCCAAAACGGATAAACCGATTTTAATGAAAATTTTCGGGTATGAAAAGGAGGTAGTCAAAAGTGACATACGCTACTTTTTGTCCGTCTATCTATCTGTACGTATATGTGTCTATTCGAGCTAATCTCGAAAACGGCTGAACAGATTTTAATGAAACTTTGCAGACGTGAAAGAAGGTTGTCAAGAGTGACATCAGCTACTTTTCGTGGCTGTCTGTCGTTTGTCCTCACTGATCTATCAGCGTAGATAAAGCCGAAACTACTAAGTCTAGGAAGTCGAAATTTGGAACAGTGGTTTGTTTTATAACGTATTAATTTTTTAAGGAAGGAATATTTGGAAATTTCAAATTTTAGGAGGGAGGGATAGAGGGGCTTTGTATGAGAGTCTTTGTTCTTGAAATAAATATTGACGTGTTTCGGGGTTTTTGGATTTCCACATTTTAAGGGTGAGAAACGGGAGGTGATAAGTATGGGTGAAGGCGCCCACGAGTTCTTCTTTGAACTTCGTCTGGGCTCACTCCTGAAGCGTGAGCGTTTTAGTGGACTGTATTTATAGGTATAGCGAGGGGCGATAGCGAAAGGAGAGGAAAGACTAAAGGGACTGACCTTGACGCAGCAACACACATATAAGTCTTCGCTGTCAGCCAGGAGCTCCTCCAGTCAGGCGGCGGCGCGGCACCAACACGTAATCGGGCACACTCCACAGTTTATATATTATAGCGTTTGTTACACAATATTATTAGGTTTTTATATGAGTTTTAGGCGATAAGCGATTATGCGTTTAGCGTTTTATATTTTCAGTGCGTCACATAGGAAAGACAACAGCGGACTGAATGTAAAGGAAAAAGCGGGTAGTGCGGAAACAAGAATCAGGGATGCGGCGTAGCCATTGCCCCCGGCCATTGAAAGACTCGCTTTCAATTGCACAAGGAAAAATGAAAGAAAAATATTAAAATAAACTTAAAATTTAACAAAGAAAGCGGAGAATAAATTAAATTAAACTATTTCTATTGCGTGGGTAGAGGACAGAGACGCACGACTGGTCTCTTGTAAATTCCAGTTGCAGTCTTAACTGACGCAACACGGACTACTCCGTCGACTCCTGGGAATGTAGAAACTACTACGCCCAACGGCCAATGAAGGATAGGGGTATCATCAGTCATTACTATTACAATCGTACTGTTAGGATGGCTCTGGGTAGGCCCTTTTTAAAAAAAGAATTTTATTAACCTGAAACTTTTAATATGATAGTTTACACAAGTTTACACGAGTGCTTCGAACAGTTGTCACAGATTGACTGGCGGCTCGCATATGAGCGTCGCCTTATATAAAATATGAGATTACATATGTCAGCATTTACTGCTAAATAAAATGGGATATAACATCTCCCCCGTTAAGACGAAAGTTATCTTTTGAGATAACGAAGTACTAACATCTAAATGAAATAACAAAAGATTAATCAATCATATAAGTATTAAAACAAACACAAGTTAAACATGATATAAAATAAAAATCTTAACTGCTAAAGAAAATATTAATTAAATACATTTAAACAATTTGAATATGACGATAAGATACAGAATTAATAATTACTGACATTTCTATTTGATGAATTTCGGAACAACACTTTATTTTTATTCATTTCTACTTCTGGTAGACTCTTAACAGATTTCTTATCGCATTCAAGTTCGTCAGATTCGTCAGTTATTTCAATCGATGTATTCAATCTCGTATTATGAGTATTTAATTTTCGATTATGACATTGATTGTATATTTGGATACAGCAAGCTGTCTGACAGTTGGAAAATAGTTTTTTATATAATTTATAAATGATGGTACAAATTATAATTACAATTATGATGTAGGTTAGAGCTGAATAATAATGTCCGTATTTCACAATATGGGACTGATTTTCGGCTATAAATATTTGATCTTTCAAGTTATCCAATTTGTGCGATGCTAACTTTAAAGAATCTAAGTCGACATCTGTTAGGGTTATAGGTGAAATTAAATTATGTTCACTAGAATTGACGATTTGGTAGTTACAACAATCATCTTCCAAAATATTAAAATCAATTGACAATTGATTAGGTAAAGTTGTTTTAAAATTACGGGAAGTGCGAAATTGCATGGTTTGAAAATAAGCTATACAATTATAATTTAAGGATAAAATTCCAGTACCTTGTAAAGTATAATCCTTAATATCGTCGATATTTTCACATTTAATTGTTAATTTGTTAGGATTTGATTGTACAAATATAAACTTATCATTATGAAGCTTATGCCATAAATTAATATTACCATAGATTACTTTAGAGTCACAAGTTTCGGGAAGAGATAATGTTACTTCCGTTAATAATTTTGTTTCGCAAGTAGGATTATTGACGGTAGACAATATGTAGGGTAAAGGACATATTTTATAATCATACTTTATATTATTACATTCACTTAGACTATCTAATAATGCATAGTTCAATCTATCATCCGTTACAGCTATGTAAGACTTCGAAGGGCGGATAAGGACATAGGCCTTAAAATTAAGTTCTTCTCGTGGTGTTGGTAGCGGTAACACCTTGTAGATATTAAACTTGGTAGGGTTAATTAATGGTATTTGAATAATGAATATTATTTTATTGTTGTAATAGTATGAAGTTAATTTGGATACATCTATGATGCTATGCATGTTCTCTAATGACAGAGATATGGGGAAATCTAAATTACTACGAGGTAATTTATTACTGGATAATTCGTTGTATAATTTGGTAGGTGTTAGGACATAAGGGTGTAAAATATTAGTCTTAGCAAATAAGATTGAATTTAGAGTTGTATCTAGAATAACAGAGACTGATAATAGAGATCCTTCGATTATAGAGAAAATCGAATTTATCTTCGAAATGTTAATAAGATTTTCGTTTAGTTTAGAATTTTGCGTAATAGCATAGTTTAATTTTTCGATTTGATTATTTAATTTTATCTCGTTGTTATTTAGTTGCCTAATAGAAATATTGAAGTTGCTGATGGTGGATTGGACTACGTGAATGTTGTCTTTCATAAGGGAAAATATTTTATTTTCGTTTTGTTGGCATGACGTAATCGCTTCGTCGTAATTTCGAGCGTCGTCGGCGTCTAATGTGCCAAAGAAAAATTTGAGGATCTGACCTCCGAATTCGAGAGATCGTTTCTCTCGGTTATGAGGTTTTTCGGAAATGAGGTGGGACAAAGAATTGTATTTTAGGTAGTTAGTGTTAATTAAAATTTCCAGCGGATTTAAATTATCTTTACAATGTATATCGATTGCAAAATTCTGTGCCTTTTCGCAGAAGTCGGTTAGTTTTGAAATTGATTGGTGGATTTTATCGAGATAAGGTTTGATCGGTACAATTTCTAAGTGAGTGATTACTCTCCAGTAATCGTTGTAAAAGTACGCTATAGTAGTTGGTTCAAAATATAGTCCAGGACTATGTGAAATTTGTTCAATCGGTTCCGATTGGTTCGGTCGAAGAGTAGATCTGAAACAATAATATTTTTACGCTGGTTTTATTTCGTTAACGTGGTGTTTTACGTGTTTTCTATTAATACATATAGTGACATTGTTTTTGTTATTGACCTTGATGATTTTGAAAGGGCCTTTCCAAATTGGAGACAGGGCCTTGCGTGATTTATGATGTTGTTTTACATACACACGATCTCCGGACTTATACTTCGGTTTTCGAGCGGAAATATCGTAGTATCGTTTTGAAGCTTCTTTACTTGAAGTTATATTTTGCAAAGCTTTTTCGCGAGAACATTTCATTCTGTATTGTAAAGCACGGATATATTCTGGATAAGTTGTGTCATCACTAAAATCATAAACACTACTTGGAATGGTCGGTTTAAAGCCGTATAGTAGTTCAAACGGAGTAAAGTTTGTCGTGGTGTGCGGAGTTGTGTTATAAGATAATATGGCAGGTGCTAGGTAGCAGTGCCAGTCGTCTTGATTTTCGTTAACGAAAGATTTTAAATATTCTTTAAGGGTTGCGTGACTCCGTTCAAGGGCTCCATTTGTTTGAGGGTGATATGGTGAAGAAAATAGGTTTTTTATTTTTAATATATCGGTTAGTTGCTTAAACAGTTCGGATGTAAAGTAAGTTCCCAAATCGGTAAGAATCATTTTTGGGATTCCGAAGAGTGAAAAGAAATGGATTAAGCTTCGCGCGATTTCTTCCGTCGTGGAAGTGAGCATAGGATAAGCATTTGAGAATTTAGTCAAGTCGTCTTGGAGTGTTAATATGAATTTAAATTTTTGAAAACCGGCCTCGGGTAGAGGGCCGATGACGTCCAGTGCTAGCCTTTCAAATGGTTTGGTACTCGAGGACGTTATAACCATTGGAGCTTTGTTTGAAAGTCTTAGAGGTTTGTTTATTTTACATAAATTACAGTCGTTTACGAAACGTTCTATGTCGGAACGCATACCTTTCCAATAGTAAGACGTTTTAATCCTTTTGTACATACGTGAAATGCCTGGATGACCAGCCATTGTACTACCATGATTTTCTTTTAAAATGTTAGGGATTTCGGCAGGGGTAGGGTACTGTATTTGATCTTTATAGATATGTACTTTAATATTCGTACCGTGAAAAACATAAGATATCATATTATAGATTTTAGTATATACTAGTCTGGTAAACGGTTCTGAAAAGTTTGAAATAGCTATTTCTTTCTCATAGTCAGTTTTTGAAATAATTTGATCCCTCAATTTAAGTAATATGTTGTATATAGATTTATAAGAGGTTTCGTCATAATGGTGAATCTTTGTAAATAAGAAATAAATTGTTTTATTATTCGCGTCGATTGCTTGTACGGTGTCTGGTTCGCGTTCGGCAGATAACAGTTCACCGGAATTGTTTATATTAGATAACAGTTCTTCGCAATGAGGCATAGAGTAATCAAAGTCTAGAGAAACTGGGCAAGCGATTATTTTTTCTTTCGCGGAAGTTAAATTTTGGTTGTGTTCTTCAATTTCGGTATCGTTAGAAGTTTGTGCTGTAAATTGTTTTTTGAAGTATTGTTCGTATGTACTTTTATTTATTTGGGAATGAGTGACGGCGTTTACAGGGTTGCGAGATAATGCATCTGCGTTAGAATTTATGCGACCGGGTTTATAAACGATTTCATAATCGTATTCCTCGAGTTTTAATCGCCATCTTAATAATCGTCCGCCAGGATCTTTGGCGTTAAAAAGCCATGTAAGGGGTCGATGATCTGTAACGATTTGAAATTTATAGCCATATAAGTAAGGACGGAAGGTATTTACACCGAAAAGTATGGCGAGTAGCTCTTTCTCCGTTGTAGAGTAGTTACCTTCGCTTTTGTTCAAAGTACGGGACGCATAGGCGATTGGTTTATCTTTACCAATTTCACCTTGAGATAAAACTGCGCCAACGGCGTAATTAGATGCGTCTGTGGTTACAACGAAAGGTTGTGAGAAATCTGGGTATTGTAATAACGGAGCCGTAGTTAGTTTTTGTTTCAAAAGGTTAAAAGCTGCTTCTTGTTCTTGAGACCATTGGAAGGTGATATCCTTTTTTAGCAAGGATGTAAGGGGTTTGGTTATATGGGAAAAGTTTTCAACGAAACGACGATAGTAACCTACTAATCCGAGAAAAGATTTTACGTCTTTAGGATTCATCGGAGTAGGGAATTGAGAAATGGCTTTTACCTTATCGGGATTAGGTGAAACGCCTTTGTCGGTGATGACATGCCCTAGATATGCGACTTCACGTCTCAGGAACTCGCATTTATCGGGTTGTAATTTAAGATTTGCTTCTCTGAATTTAGAAAAAATAAGTTCGAGTTTGGTTAAATGAGATTCGAGGTCGTGAGAGTAACATATGCAGTCATCTAAGTAAATATAGCAATGTATACCTTGCAGTCCCGTGAGGACGGTGTTCATGAGCCGTTGGAACGTGGAGGGAGCGTTTTTCAAGCCAAATGGCATTCTCATGAACTCAAAGTGACCGGAAATACTGTTGGTTGTGACACTGAATCCCGTTTTTTCTGTATCCTTGGGATCAAGACAAATTTGGTGAAAACCAGAAGCTAAATCAAGCGTACTAAAATATTTAGAATGACCAAGTTGGTCTAAGATGTCAGTTATAAGCGGCAAGGGATAAATTTCTGAAACGGTGACGTCATTCAGACGTCGAAAATCAATCACTATTCTCCATTTTTGTTTGCCGGAAGCATCGAGTTTTTTGGGGACCACCCAGACGGGTGCATTCCAAGGAGAGTTTGAAGGGCGAATTATGTTTTGGTCGAGCATTTTCTTTACTTGTTGTTCGACTTCGTTTTTATGAATTTCTGGGAAGCGATACGACTTAACATGAATAGGAGCTGCGTTTCCAGTGTTGATGGAATGTCGAATTGCGTTTGTGTGAGATAAGTATTCGCCATCAAGATGGAATATATCGGTATATTTTGAAATGCAGTTTATTAACGATTTTTTTTCTTGAGGATTTAGATGAGAGCATCGGATTTGTTCGAGGACTTTGTCACAACGGTTGATTTTTGGTGATTCGATTTGATGTATGAGAGTTTGTTGCGTATCACAATTTGACGATGAAATTTCGTATGGAGTCAAATGAATTTTATAATTATCGACTTCAACTTCCGATTCGGTTGAATTTAAAACGGAGACGTTGACTCTATTGTTAGATTTTAATGTTGTTATGCAATTGGCTATGTATACACCTTCGGATATGGTTTGATCTAAAACTAAAGCTTCCTTCTGATTGGAAAATTCGGGAAGGTTGTCGACTTGGCACTCAATGATCATTTCTGATCTGGGTGGTATGACGAACAGAGGTTTGCTAAAACAAATCGGTATTACTTGACCTTCTAAAATAAGGGAGCTAGTAGTATATTGGATATCAATATTAAAATGTTTAATGAGGTCGTTGCCTATTATGCCATCGTAAGAGAGACTTATTTTATCTGAGATTGTATGAAATTTAAACCCGAAATTAATTTTAGTTTTTGGAGAGGTTTGATGTTCAAGATTGAGATAAGTTGATCCGAGAGACTTGCATGTGGAGTCGTTGTCGCTTAAACCCTTTAATGTAATAATATCGGTTCCTAAATCTGGTTTTGTAAGGCTCGAAAGTTTGACAATGCTAATGCTGGAGCCCGTATCGATTAAGAAACATAGGGGTTTGGAATTTAAGTGAGTTTTTAAATAGACGTGAGGAAGTGAAATTTTAGTGTTAATATTGTCTATAGTATAGATTCCTTCACGTGAAATATCTTTGTGTGAATCAGAGACATAAGACTTATCTTTAAATTTAAGAGTCTCTGAATTTTCATTGCTCTGTGTCGAGGAAAATTTAAGGACACGTGCTTTAATTTTTAATTCGTTAGAATTCGGTTGAGATGAAGGTGCATAAAAATCCTGTGCAAGCGGAACTTCACTACAGGGGCGACCTTGAATTTGTAGCTTAACCGAATTTTGTCCCATTTTCGATGATTGTGCTTGGGGAAATTTAAGAGCACGTTCATCAAAAGATCGGGGAGATTTCGTGTCGTTTGAACCGTTAATACGTTTCGGCAGACACGGTACCGAAACATTTATTAGTTTAAATCGTCATTAGGTTCGGTAGAATCTACAAGATGCATAGTAGCACGGTTATGCGTTGCACTTGAATACGATCCGACGGTGTCGGATTTCTGCGCGACGGACGGGTCAGTGCGCTTATCGCTATTTTTATATTTTAATTTGCGACACTCGTCGATGGAATGACCGCGATGTTTACAATAAGCACAACTTTTATTTGGATCGAATGTGGAAACGGGTCGATTAGGTTGAGTATCCGAATTTATGTGATGAAACTTATTAATCGTTTTTTGTTTATTCCTGTAGCATTCTAATGACGTATGACCTGTTCTTTGACAAGTAGAACATTGTTTAATAGAATGTTGTTTAATTTTTGTTAAATTATATAATTTTTCTTCTTCAATTGCGTATGATATCGCGTCAGATAATGTTTTAGGATTTTTGCAACGTACAATGTGAGAAAAGTTGGTATTCATTCCTAGTAAAAATGTATTTAGAGCTAAATCTTCCATAGCAGCTAATCTGCCGGGGAGTTCTTCTTCGATATCGCAGCTGTAATGGATGTCGGACTGAATTCGAATGAGGCACGACTCTATTCTAAGAGAATATTGTGTCACATCCTCGGAAGGCAATTGTTTACAATTTTGTAAATCGAACAAAAGGTGGGTTGAATGTTTTTTCTCCCCAAATGTGGATTTAAGAAAGGATTTTATTTCCTTCCAACTATTAAATTTCTTTAGACAACAAGCTAGTTGCGCTTTGCCTTCGAGTTGTGATAAAATAAATTTACATAAGACGTTCTGTTGATCTGTATTTGCTAGTGTGATTGCATTTTCACAATTTGTTAAAAACGCGGGCAATGATTCTCGGTCACCTTTGTAGGGTTTGACAAACTTCAGTAACACAGAAAGTGAAATTTTTTCGGTCATTTTGATTTTACTTAGTGGTTGGTGTGATTCAGAACCAGACTCTTCATCAACGTTTTGTTTTACTTGTTTGTAAGGCATTTACTTGAAATTGCAGTACAGATCCTCAGAATAACAATTACAACAAAGAAATAAGTAAAAATATCGTTATTATTATTAATATGTGAATCGCAAAATAATATAAGAGTTATAGATCACTTTCACTGAATTTCACTTGAACTTTGGTATTATTCGAATTTGAATGACAAAAATATAACTCACAGTATAATGACGACACACGTGGAAAGTTTGTAGAACATCTTCTGATGATGTTGCAGTTAAATAAACACGTCGTTTCGCAGCGTGCTTATCGCGGGTAGCAACGGTGATGTCACGTAGACGGCTGTACTCGGGACTCGTCGAGTGTGGGAAATTAGCCACGTGGTGTTGTTGGTGGCGAGTCAATCTATATGGTGATGCAGCTTACCCTCAGGAGTCCAGACAAACTGTCGACCAGGTTTTGATGGTGCGGGCTCAGGCTTATGCCTAAGGCTGATCGTCGACCAGGAGATAGATGGTGCGGGCTCAGGCTTATGCCTAAGGCTGATCGTCGACCGGAACTACTCCTTATTCTTCTTAAAGGCCAGGCCAAACGTTAATCGAGAGCGTAGCGCGGCGCGTAACACTTCGATTTACTTGTTTTATAGATATCCAGGAATATCGGTAATTATCCCTGAATATCCCACTTCTGACACCAATTTGTTAGGATGGCTCTGGGTAGGCCCTTTTTAAAAAAAGAATTTTATTAACCTGAAACTTTTAATATGATAGTTTACACAAGTTTACACGAGTGCTTCGAACAGTTGTCACAGATTGACTGGCGGCTCGCATATGAGCGTCGCCTTATATAAAATATGAGATTACATATGTCAGCATTTACTGCTAAATAAAATGGGATATAACAGTACCCTTTTCGATTGGTTTAGAAGGTGTATTCCATTTCTCACGCGTTTGTAAAAGATGTAAGTACTCTAACTTCCATCTTTTTGAAAAAGATTGTACCATATTATCCAAAAGCTTATATCGTTTTACTAAATTACTAGAAAACTCTGTCTCATCTACAAAAGGTAAATGTTTTATTGGACTTGACATTAAAAAATGCGCGGGCGTTAGAGCAGAAGGCTCCGATGGATCAGAACTCAATAGCGTAAGCGGACGCGAATTCAGTACGCACTCTATTTGCACCAATACTGTCAACAATTCTTCATATGTTAAAATCTGCGAACCTATTACGCGAAACAAATGAGTTTTAAACGCTTTGACGTAAGTCTCGACATGTCCATTAAAATGAGGACTGCGTGGAGGTATGAGTTTCCAGGTGATTCTGTTTTCTGATAACTCCTATGCAAATGAAAAATTGTAATTTTCAGAACATAAAAATTTATAGAGTTCATTAAGCGTATTTTTTGCTCCTATAAACGTCGTACCGTTATCAGAGTACATACACGAAACCGCACCCCGTCTGGCAAGAAAACGTTTAAAAGCTGAAATGAATACGTGCGTTGTCAGATCTGAGGCTATCTCTATATGTACAGCGCGCGTTACGAGGCACACAAATATGCACAAATAGCATTTTATAGGACGAACACCGCGTTTTCTATAAGGCGTAATGCTGATTGGACCTGCATAATCTACAGCTGTATGCGTGAAAGCTTTAGTTTGCTGTACACGACAAGCTGGTAAATCAGACATCATAGGAAATGTATTTTTTGGATTAACCTTAAAACAAAAGTAACATTGATGAATAATTTTGCGAACGGTGTTTCGACAAGATAAAATCCAATAGCGTTGTCTAAGTATAGACATAAGTAGTTGCGGCCCAGTATGACAATGTTTCTCGTGATAATATTTTATTATGAGATCGACAATATAGTCCTTTCGAGGTAATAAAATAGGATGCTGCTGATCATAGGATAAGTCTGCATTACGCAGGCGTCCACCAACGCGCAACAATCCGTATTTATCTAGAAATGGGTTTAATTTTCTGATTTGAGGCGAACAGTTTTTATTTGAAATTAAACATTTTATATCGTCAGCGAAATATTTAGATTGCATAACCTTAATTATTTGAGTTTCAGCGAAATCAAATTGTGAACTGGTAATTACTTCAGCGCGAGGTAGTTTCTTTAAAAAGCGATAAATGTAAATAATAGAGCGAAGTAGAGCGTTCCACGAAGAAAAGCGTTGTGATAGCGTATACAAAGTATGAGGTTCTTCTTCGGCCGACGTAGCCAAAGCGATTACCTTTGATTCGGGTACTTCTATATTATCAGAAGGTTTGAACCTTTTAATAGGCCAACTTTCAGGTTCTTGCTGTAACCATGAGGGACCATTAAACCATAATGGATGGTCAATTAAGCGTAAAGGTGTGATACCACGAGACAAACAATCACTCGGATTATCGACTCCATTTACGTGATAAAAATGTCGCGGAGGAAGCGTATCAATAATTTTTGTAATTCGCGTAGCAACAAATGTTTTAAATTTATGCGGAGACGAGTGGATCCAGCATAGAGCCACCATAGAATCGGTGAAACAATAAATATCGTCAATATTATGACGAGGAGCGTATGTGTCGATGACTAGACGCGTTAATTTAGCCATAAGTAGCGCAGCGCACAACTCCAAGCGAGCGATAGAAACAACTTTAAGAGGCGCTACTTTAGATTTCGCGCAAACCAAACGTATAATAGGCGGGTTGTTAGCGTTAGATACGCGTAAATAAATAACTGCGCCATAAGCTTTTTCACTAGCGTCTGAAAAAGCGATTATAGAAATTTTTGAATTTTCAGTTACACCTAAATGACGCGGGAATTTTAATTTAGCTAATTCAGGAAGTTCGGAAATATATTTATGCCAAATTTCAGCAATGTGCGGCGGCGTTGGTTCGTCCCAGTCCAATTTCAAAAGCCAAAGCTGCTGGATGAGAACTTTAGCAAATAATATGACCGGCGCGATAAACCCAATTATGTCATATTGACGAGCGATGACGGACAAAATATTTCGTTTCGTACATAGTCGCTCCTCTATGGACACGACAAAACTAAATTCATCAGTAGACGGTGACCACTGAAGTCCCAAAATCTTTAAATGTTGATCCTGTTCAAACTGAACAGCCGAACGGTAGCGATAAGACTCGGACAACGAATCTAACAATTCAGCAGAATTACTAGACCATTTTACCAAATCAAAGCCCCCGGCCTTGAAGAGACCCAGCAACTCATTCTTAAGTTTGAGTGCGTCAGGTAGCGCGGGAACAGAATAACACACGTCGTCCATATAGGCGGCGCGCGGTACGAGATCCGCGGCGAGCGGGTATGTGTCTTGTTCTTCGGCGGCCAATTCGCGTACGACCCGCATAGCGAGATAGGGACTACTACGTAATCCAAAACAGACGCGATTGAACTCATACGTGACGAGAGGTTCCGTAGAGTTGTAACGATAAAGTATTTATTGAAATTTGCGATGTTCTTCCTGAACCAAAATTTGCAAATACATCTGCTTGATGTCTGCTGAGAAAGCTATACTATAAAAGCGAAACATGAGTAACATTAAAAATAAGTCATTTTGTAGATTTTGCCCTGTATATAATATGTCGTTGAGTGATAGGCCAGAAGTGGTTTTGGCACTCGCGTCTAACACTATACGCAACTTCGTCGTGGTTTTGTCTTGACGCACGATGGCGTGGTGAGGGATGTAATAACCACTTTCAATATTATCATCATAAACTGGAGAGATATAATTTTTATCTAAATATTCTTTGATAACCGCGTTGTATTCTAAGCGCAAAGTAGGCGAAGCATTAAGTTTTCGTTCCAAAGAAAAATATCTATTTTTAGCGATTGTATACGAGTCACCCAAAGAAGCAGAGTCGCGCGAAAAGGGAAGCGCGACGCTGTAGCGTCCAGACTTGTCTCGCGACAAATTATCTTTAAATATAATTTCGCATTCACGATCCTCAGCATTAAGGACAGGCGCGGTATGAACTTCTTCAAGTTGCCAAAATTTTTGTAAAATCGTAGTTGTACAGGGTTGAGTAACAGCGCAACAAGCAAGAGATATGTTACTGGGATTATTTTCAATATCTACATTGCCTATAATCATATAACCGAAGACAGTCTCGAAAGCTGTCGGCATACCCGGAGGCCCCGTTACACGGCCCGACAGTAAAATTTGTGAAAACATCGAACCCCCCAACAAAAGATCGATATCACCCGGAACCGAGTAATATTTATCAGCGAGCGTAACATTATTTAAATAAGTAAATGAAGTAGTATTTATATGAGCGGTAGGTATTTTCGTATATCCGTAATTCGATCGATTACAAAAGCGTTAATAGAATATTTAATATTTTTATTTATTAATGATGACACTTTAAGTGTTAACATGCCCTTAATTGAACTAGCGGAGCCACCTATGCCCTTAACGACAGATCTAGTAATTTTATTATAGCGTAAATTTAATAATTTGCAGCAATCTGTGGTTATGAAATTATTTTGTGAAGCTGTATCCACTAGACCTCTAATAGTATGTAAGTTACCCAAGTTATCTTCAGTGTTTAATTGAACAGTTCCTAATAAACAAGTGTTCAAGCGTTCAGAACTAGATTTAATATTACAAAGAGATATTTTATTATCGTGTGATGCATCCACTGTGGGCGCAGGCGTCTGAAACCGGTTAGCGGGGCCGCCGGCGGCAGCCGAGTGCTTCAGCGTTTCAGAGGATTCCGCACGAACGTTTACGGTTTGCGGTTCCGTATGCGACTTCCTTTTTCTACATAAAAGTGAATGATGTTTGCATCCACAGTAGCGACATAAAACCGTAGATTTACAAGCGAAACTTACATGATATAAACTCAAACAATTAGAACATCCATTTCGTTTTTTAATAAAATTAATACGATCATTAATTGAAAGGCGTTTAAAAGAATCACATTTATATAATTGTGTATGTGTGGTTTGTTTACAGCATACACAAGCATTATCCACTACGACAAATGAATGCGTAGGCTTCGAGTAATTTTGTTCTGCGTTATTTTTACCATACTTCTTTGGCGGGGTAGAAGTAGTAGATATAGAAGAAGGCGTGCGATCCAATATTTTGGATTGTTCATGAAGAAAACCGATTAAACTATTATACGTAGGTATGGATTCGTCACGTTTTAACATTTCAAAGGCGCGCGATGTTTCCGAATCCAGTTTCTTAAGTGCTACGTGGAGTAATATGAAATCCGCTAAATCAGACAATTTCAAAGATTTCAAACTAGCGACTGCGGCGGCGAATTTATTTAAAAATAATTCTATATTTTTTGAAGAAGCGTAACTAGCAGCTTTAAAATTAAATAATTGATCCAAATAAGCGGAAGCGAGACAACGTTTATCCTCATATTTTTTAACCAAAGTTGACCAAATCGTTTCGTAATATTCCCCGATGGGAGCGATTCCGGAGCACACTGATAAAGCACGACCAGAAAGTTTTCCTATTAAGTATTGCACTCTTTCGTGATCTGTTAAGTTTACGTTTACATGAATAGTATTTTTGAAATTTTCATAAAACATTGGCCACTCAACAGGATCACCAGAAAACGACAATAACTCCAACTTAGGTAATTTTATAGTACTTTTCTTGCTTTCAGAATTGTTACCAGTATCGCTGCATGTAGACTCAGGAACTTTAAGAGCGTTAATTTTGCTTTCGACCCGCTTGATACGGCAATATAAATCATCAAACGCGTTCCAAGATTGAAAATTAGGTACCGCGTCAGGATTCACAGTCAGCTCAAGCAAATTGATTTGTTTTACTAAATCAGAAAATTCATCGCGAATCGATTCCAATGTAATAATACTGGACAAAAACAGTTCTTCTGCTACTATATCTTCAAAGGCGTTTTTTGCGTAATTATAGATGTATTGCAACCGACCAAACATTGATTCACGTTGCGCAGTTAGCATCGTTATTTGGATTTTAATATCTGCCTCTTGCAGTGTTACTTTACCTTTTGTAGGCATATTTGAAGTTAAATATATTTATAGAATCAATAGAATTAAAACTGAAAACGTAAGAAACTAGACGATTCAATAAATGTCGCAATTACTGCCTGTAACATGCACACGCGGCACGCACACACAAGGTACGCGCGTAGATGCGACGCGATGTTTACCTACCTACAAAGCGAAATAATTATAAATTCTTAGATAAAACTTTGTTATAAAATAATTTTATATTTATATAAAGCGTTTCGTGCGAGAAATGGAATCTACCTTGTTCAGTAAAGACTGACAGAGTAAGAATAGCGTAGTTTAAAAGAATTGTATGAAGGGAAGCGTGCAGCGAGTTATTTTAAAACTTTTGGTAAAGACCAGAATTTTATGAAGCGAGCGTGTTCAGAAGAACAAATTATTTTTTAAACCTTCGGTTCGAAGGAACATATTATTTTTTAAACCTTCGGATCGAAGGACCATATTATTATGAAGGCGCCCACGAGTTCTTCTTTGAACTTCGTCTGGGCTCACTCCTGAAGCGTGAGCGTTTTAGTGGACTGTATTTATAGGTATAGCGAGGGGCGATAGCGAAAGGAGAGGAAAGACTAAAGGGACTGACCTTGACGCAGCAACACACATATAAGTCTTCGCTGTCAGCCAGGAGCTCCTCCAGTCAGGCGGCGGCGCGGCACCAACACGTAATCGGGCACACTCCACAGTTTATATATTATAGCGTTTGTTACACAATATTATTAGGTTTTTATATGAGTTTTAGGCGATAAGCGATTATGCGTTTAGCGTTTTATATTTTCAGTGCGTCACATAGGAAAGACAACAGCGGACTGAATGTAAAGGAAAAAGCGGGTAGTGCGGAAACAAGAATCAGGGATGCGGCGTAGCCAATGGGAGTATCGGTTTTCTTAAAGGAGTGGGGAAAATGAAGATTGAAAGTTTGAATGGGTATACCCAATATTAGTTTTAGCAAAAAGTACGTATAAACCAATTCGAATGTTAATACTACCTAAAACAGGAATGTGTAGTCTACGCAAGCAAAGCTGCGGGCGGTCGCTAGTATCATATAATGATGGCGGCAACGTAACTCATTCAGCGCTTTAGTGTATGATGTAAGTCATATACACGTAATGATTATTACGTTTATATGACGCCCATTTTATTCAGCATTTCAGTCACATAAACGTCGTCTAAAGGTAAGGTTATCAGTTAAATGGGTAAAAAATAAAAACTCAGTTAATATGTACTGTATGTGTAGCTTATATGTCTTAAGTGTTATGTTTTTATTACAAAAACGAACCAGGATACAAAACATCTGAAAAACTTTAATGTGAGAAGCAATGTTCAATCGTCTATCGTTATAATAATAATAATAGTAACACCTCGGACATCCCATATACCGCCATTTAGTTCCAAACTAAGCGAAGCATGTACTATGGATACCAGACAACTGATATAAATACTTAAATATTCTTTATAATATTCACATATATAGATATTTTTTTTACTCCTAGATACGAAACAAATAGACATGTTCATACACACAAATATTTGTCCCGGGCGGGAATCGAACCCATGGCCCTTGGTTCTGCAGTTATGGTCTCTATCCACTCAGCCAACCGGTGATAGTCATTTAGCAACTAAATTGAATTTATAACTTGCACCAAATGTAGGATGCATGCATGCCAAACGTATGTGATTTTAATTTTCCATTTTTTTGTTTTGTGTCTGTTTATATAAACAGTAAGATGCCATTTTTATTTTCTTGTGACGTCCTATAGCTTATAACTTGTGATACAGCACGACGCTTGCAACAATACCACATTTGTTTAAATACAACTAATAATTTAGTAGATATGAGGGAACCGATGAACGTAGTTATTTCCTTTTTATTGTTATTCCAACCCTGTCTAAAGTTATTCATTTTAGTTGCAATATTTTAATATAAATCAGAATATCTTTCAAAAACTTCTCAATATTACTATTTAAACTTTATTTTTTTTTTAATTTAAATTTAATTTAAAATAAAAATAATAAAATACAAAAAAAATTTAAACATGCCCACAGAAGGTCAAAATGTCGTTTGAGTGACTTTAAGCAACCTTAGAAGGCGAGCTTCGTTTCAATCAGACCATTGTTTGCCTGCTTCAAAAATGTTTTTAGAACTTTTCGGTAAATACGTGCCTAGTTTTAGTTTCGAAATGAAATAATCGATTGTTTGGCGTAAAGTGGCGTGAACCATCGTAAAATTCGAGGAACAGCAAGATGAATATAATTGCCCTTTTTAGTTCGTTATGAATGAATTGTAGGTAGTTCCGGTGAAACCGATCTTACCGTCCATTATTAAAAAAAAAAACTTTATTAAAGTAGGCTCTCTGATGAAACCCATACTAGTCAATAAATTCTAACGACATCCTGTTTTTAAGTGCAAACTGAAATTAAAAAGATATTTTCAGTGCGTTGTCAAATTGTCTGTCTGCAAGTCTGTCTGTTTGCCAAGAACCTTTTCCTAAGGAACGCATGGAGGCATCAGGCTGAAATTAATATCTAGTACTTAAGCCTACTCCTATTATTCCTGAGAGCTAAAAAATTAAACTTCTAGGTCAACGCAAACAAAGAATTAGGCTATAAAACGTGTATATTTTGACACTAGCAAGTAATTCAAAACCTATAGGCTGCTTCCTTTATGAAATTTGACAATCGTCAAGGTTTCACAGTACAAGTAAAGGAATAAATGTGGAACCCCTTGATTTGTAGTTATATGACATAAAAAATATTATTTTAATATTTTAAAATTATAATAAGAATGTTTGTTTTTATATATATATATAATATCCCGGAAATGGTTTTTATAAGGTATTTTGATTACAATTTTCATTTTCAGAATGTAATTTAATTTTTACTTATTATTTAACTGTCTACGCTAAAATTTTTTACGTAAAGATTCAATTTACAGAAATCAAAACATTGTAAAAGAAAGTCACGAAATTATATTTAGACGGATTTTCATGCATTCAAACTTGTTTGGCTTATTTGGGGTTGTCTACTGTATCAGCTCAATTTGCAGTTTATTAAATAATATCTTAGCTTAAAAACTACAAGAAGTTAAGCCCCTGCAGTGGGGACATTATTGGGTTGATGGTCTCTTGGTCGGTCTGGATGTCTGATGGTTTGATAATATCTTAGATAAGTCAATAAATACAACAATTAACTTAGACAATAATTTGAAAATAAATAATTCGTCAATTAGTAAAAACATGGAAAATCTAATAGGTATCTAGTATTATATATTCCGCGCCTTTCCGCGCATATATTTCGTAGCTTTAAGAGCTAGATATCCAAAAATTAAACAAGTTCATATTCAAAACCACTACACATAAAATTATAAATAAAACAGTGTGATAATAGAAATAATATCTAATGGTTTGTGAATTTAATAGTTATTTAAGATACAAGTGTGGAAAGTAAGGTTTTATACGAATAAGTGCCAAATTTTCAACATTTTTCAATGCTTGTTGCAATGCAATGTTACAACATTTTTCAATGCAATTTGCGAGGAAATACAACAAAAAAATAAGTATAATAAAAGTAATTTTATTTCACCAAAGCCTATTTACAACGAAATGGCGCGCTTTCTTTGCAGAGCGCGCGTTTCATAGAGTTTTTTTTTTTCTTGAGGCAAAGGTACAGTATACGTACAGCCAATAATGTGATTAAATTAAATTAAATTAGCGCATATTTATAATAATTGTTTTCTTTTCGAATATCAAAACCTCCTTGCATTTTAGTAATTTTTGAAATTTTATGACTTGCACCATGCACCATAGAGTCAAAAAAATTTAAAAATTACTTTATTTCACGCCTGAAATAAAGAGTCGGTTTCCGCATAATTTTGTTACACAAAAAAGAAAACGTTACGAGCAACTACATAAATTTTTTTTTAAATATTAGAAAATTTAGTAGTAGGTAAATTGTGGAAACAATTTTCTAAATACTTTACCTATCAGAATTGTAATTATAGGCAACAATATGGATTAAGATTTAGGTAATTTTAGTTTCATAAAGTCAATTTATATACACGTAGTATTTGATCTCGCTTTCGCATACGAAATGTTACAAATGAAAATCTCATGTTTTCCTGAGTCATTCTGGGTCTTAAGTAGTTTTAATTTAAAAGTCAAGTGAAAAAGTATATGACCGTAAACCGTATGTGAGAATAAGATCATCTCCTCTCACCCATAAAAGGGATTGGGCGTCAAGATGTTTAGTTAGTAGACTGTCCCTACGAACGTGAGATGCAGGCAGAGCCATTGTGGCGCGTCTTGGCCGCAAGGCCACGCGCCAACCGTTACGCGCCCGAAGTTTGCCTCGTAAAAAATACTTGAAAAATACTAATGGAGTTTTATTTAAGGCTAACAAACCTATTGGGTTTTTATTTGACGGCCTTTTTTCTACTTAAAATGTAACATTAAGAGCAAAGAGAAGAGCGGATATGACAGCGGGAACGAAGACTAAACATAATATGCATAATATATGCAACATCTAGTCCCATAATATGCAAGTATTATACTTGTGTTATTGTTACTAAACAATTCATACACATACTTAAATATTATTTATAATGTATACCTATTTTACACCCAGAACACGAAACAGATAGACATGTTACACAAATAATTTGTCCCGGGCGGGAATCGAACCCCCGACCTTTGGTTCTGCAGTTTAGCCTCTAAGGACTTGGCCAATCGTTCAATAGCGAGCATAACCCATCTACAGATAATCGTTCAGTCAAAATAATGTTCGAGATATCGCTATCTCTTTTTTTCCGAATGCTTGAATATAGCAAAAAATATTTTGATACAACTATTTAATTTGGAGTCCCCACCAAAACGTTAGTTAGCGTATATAAGAATTTAAGAATCGGGTGACCGAGTTTTGCTCTGTTTTTTTTTATCTAGACATATTGCGCAGTTAATCGTGCTCTTCCTTCGTGCGCCGTTTAGCTAATACTTATGTGACGCAAAAAACTGCGCCAAGATCCTCGCAGCCGTTTTGAAGTTACATATCTATTGCAGCGCCCACTTGTGGTCCGTAACCGCAATTCTTATTTATGAGTATGCTCTTGTAGGTGATATTAATATAATGCAAAATAAAAACTATTTAAGATTCTCCCGGTGGTTTTATCTATTACAGGCATTGCAGCGCAGCGCCCTGCGGTGGCGTATGACTTTAAACTTTATCAAGAGCTTGCTCATAGGTATCGACTTATATAACGCAAAAAACCGCGTAGAGTTCCTCCCCGCCGTTTTAGAGACACATATTGTAGCGCCCCCTGGTGGCGTATAATACACAACTTAATTATCTACGCGTAGGTGATACCTATGTAATACAAAAATTGGTATCAAAATAAGTCCAAACGTTTCGAAGATACACATCTACTGCAGCACCCCTGGTGGTTAAGTTACAAAACTTATTTAAAAACTTGTTTTGAGATGATACCTATCTAAATACAAAATTTCATGCAAATCGTTAGAGCCGTTTTCGAGGTAGCTGAAATATATACCCAAGACTACTATATGAATTGCTCATATTATAGTAAAAGTCAAAAATATTTTAAGGTAGCTAAGTAATGAGTATAAAATAAGTATGAAATGAAATTATATTATTTGCATTTTCACGCATACTCTGAACACTTTGAAAATATACTTTAGTTTTAAGACTTGACGTTACTATGCATATTTAACGTATCTTATTGACATTTCCCCCATTTTGCATCACCACTCCCACCGTTTTTTCGCTGGTGTGATTGACTTAGGACAATAATAACAACTCATGACTTCGACCTAAGATACACGAATACAGTACTATAATCGCCTACACTTTGTTTTATTTACACGTAAATTAACTTATGATTTTGGAAAGGAGGGTGTGGTGAAACAGATGAGGCGGTTGTATCAAAATTCATTTAAAATGTGAAAAGGAAAAATATCGATCTACGAATATAACAAACGATTTGCAAAATTATTTCAATTCAATTCAATTCAAATCATTTATTCAATGTAGGATTACAAAGTAAACACTTATTGATTGTCATTCAAATACAGTATCAATAGTCCAAAAAATTGAAATTAAAATTACATTAAATTAAATATTCGTCAAGTTGTGAACAATTATTTAAACTAAGTGGAAAAATTCCTTAAATTAAATTAAAATGTCATTAAATAAAATAAAGAATACATTAAATCAATCAAATTAAAAATCTGTCAAGTTGCAATTAAATAATTCGTTAAGTCCACACATTCTTATCATCTATGTAATCGTTAACCTTATAGTATGCCTTTTCTTTCAGAATCTCTTTAATATAAGATTTGAATTTACCATCTGTAAGATCAGTAATATTAGATGGTTTTTTATTATAAAAACGAACACCGTTACCTAGAAAAGACCGATTAGTCTTCTGTAATCTAAATTTAGGTATAATCAATTTATCCTTGTTTCTCAAGTTCTTATAGTGAACATCGCTATTTTTACAGTGCATATGTAAGTTTTTTCGTACATACATTATATTTTCAAAAATATACAGCGTAGGCAAGGTTAGTATATCGCTTTTTTTGAAGAAATCTTTTAGAGAATCGCGAGAACTCATGTTATAAATGGCACGGATTGCCCTCTTTTGTAGTATAAAAATGGTTTCTAAATCTGCCGCTGAACCCCACAACAGCACACCATAAGACATAGTGCTATGGAAATATGCAAAATATACCAACCTAGCAGCAGTCTCATCGGTCAATCTCCTAATTCTCCTCACTGCACGGCCGCTGAGCTTAATGTACTGGCTAATGCCTGTACATGCAGACTCCATTGCAATTTACAGTCTAAAGTAATCCCAAGAAACCTAGCAGAGTCTGACAACTCCAATCAATTTATTTATGGGAAACAAAACAGTTATGACGACCGCTTAGCCTAGTGGGCAGCGACCCTGCCTGCGAAGCTGGAGGTCCCGGGTTCGAATCCCAGGTCGGGTCAGTATTTATATGATGAATATTAATACTGACACCGGGTCTTGGTTGTGATATGTATGTGTTGTCTTCGCTTGGTACCCAAAATACAAGCTAATGTTTAGTTTGGGACCTAGGCGTTGTTGTGATTCTGTGTGTTATTATTATTAAAAAGTTATTAAACATAGTCATTATTATATCAATTAATTATAATATTAAACCATGTTGTTCTTTGTATAATTACTGCTTTCATGTCGTCACTTGTATCAAGAAGATAAATCAAAGGTTATCCTGAACAAATGACAAATAATCCACGCGATATACTCGCCATCCCTCGATCGAATCCGGTTTAAAATTAATAGGGCTCAAAGGGTCGCGCTCCGAATAATGTTTGGCCATAATTAATTTTGGAGCAAATAAATCGGTTAATATTATTTTTCGGTAAAGAATTTATATCCTTTTATTTGATAATTTCGTACATTTTATTCAATTTAGTACACGTATGAGATCCCGACCTATCTTGCGAACCCTTCGTTCTTTTCGCAGGCGAAATACGTTCTTTAATATAATAGTTATGCATTATGTTGCAAGTACGGTAAGCTGGATATTATAGTCGAGGTGTTTATAGGCACTAGGTGAAGCCAAGTGGTTTTAACAAACCGAGACTATATTAGCCAACTTACTGATTACGAGCATCATACGACGTTTTTCAGTACATTTGCGATCAAAATAATTAAAATAATACTTCAAATGTAATAATGGCGGAAGCTAAGGGCGTGAGCGGATTGCTTTTTGCGGTTTACACATGCGTTACAGATAGAATTCTCGTTTGTAATTGGTGTAAAGTAAAAAGGCTTAGTACTATAAAATACAACATTATGGTACAAGTTTCGATGTCATAAAGACCGTATTATTAGCAAAAGTATTGAAAAATATATTAATAAGCATTACAAAACAGGTTTGCCACCCTAAATTCGGTCCAAACAATTTTCAAATCAAATTGTTAAATTAATTTTCTTTCTAATAATTACAACAACTCTTTTTCCCTACATATTTTTGGACCAAAAGTTATTGCATATTCCAAAACGTGTAAATTCCGTGGTATATTCCGACACCAAAAAAACTATTAATTATTATTATTGTTGTTCAAATGGGAAATAAATTTTTAATTTCACCAGAATTCCTCAATATTTTTTTTTTACAAATATTCAGATTTTTTTATTCTAATATAATTACTTTTATTTTTATATGGTAAATGTAATTCAATAATTTTAATTAAAATAAAGCCCGCATCGAATTTAGGGTGCCAACCCTCCTTAGTAATGTGTATTAATATATTTTGTAGCATATGAACAATATTTCGCCTGGGATGAGAATAAGAATCGTAAGATCGATTTAGATCTTAGATTAATATAGTGATAAGAAAATATTCAAACTTGCAAATGTTAGAATATGCAACTTAAGTTTGAATAACATTAATTCATTATCTCGTTCATTTTTCGCGGCAAATTCGTATGCATAAAAAAAACCAATTACGAGTCGGTTCGCGTAAATTTTACATATACCGTTTATATACCGTATAAGTAAGTACAAATATAAGCCGCGCCGTGCGAACTCGGCTATTTAGGCGCCTTCACGTTTCGCTACGTCGGAATATTTGTGTCTTCGCGGTTACTAATTATTTTATTTAATCTATTTATTCATTTCCTGATGTTGTGATATTTATCATGACCTCAATTAGCAACACAAGGCCAATTTAACGTCTTTTCCTTTGTTTAACTATTTTCAGTTATTTATTTATTTATGTGTAATAATAGTTAGCAATGTTCTTACTAATATATGAAACTGCCTTCCGCCCATGCTACTTCCTCCGCGTAGTAGATATGTATTTATAGATAAAAGTATTACATTTTAGTGTCCTCATATGAATAACTATTGTTTTAAGGGATAAATGTAATTCGTAATTTCCCGTTTCACTGTTAATTATTTACAGTATGTCTTTTGTATTTGATTATGTCATATCGGGATTGACAATCGGCGTCAAAGAACGTAGATAAAAATATCGCCTAGCTGTTCGGTTACAATATACGCACAGAAAGACTGTTTGTACGTGGTTTAATATGGCATAGCGAGAGTATGTAGTCAGTTGAGTCACGCACACAAGTATATAAACGTTGGCCTGTCATTTATGTTGTATTGCGAGAGTTCATCCAGTCATTATATGATCAAAGTATCGCGTATAAATGTTTTTTTTTTATTTAAACGTGGTTCTATTGATTTTCGCGAATAAAATAATAATGAGACACTTGAATCAAAAAGCAGTGACTGACACCGAAATCATTAACATCAATTTAACTGTTGCGAAGTTACGAAGAAAGAAATGTATTTGCGGATGATCCATTGGAATTTCAGATTTGCCATCGGAAATGCTCAAGCACCTTTGGAAGACATGATGAGTTTCGCATATTTTCCGGACTTTGCAATTATAATTATTGCAATTGTAAAATTCCACAAATTTGCTATTTTCCGAACATCATATTCTCTGAATATATTTGGAAGTGCTCCAACCCTAAGGAATGCGGCTTTAAAAAGAAATAAGTATATCTACTACAAACGTTTATGAATTTTAATTAAATAAAATAATTAATAATTAATTGCATGTAAAGAGTATAACCCAGTATAAATAATAAAAAACAGGCCCAGTGCGAGTCGGACTTGCACACAAAGGGTGCTTTACCACAGTGCAATATAAAAAAGACGTTTCTTGTATGGGGACCTCCTTTAATTTTGTACTTTATTTTAATTTTATTTTTTATCATAGCGACCACAGTAATACACCCTGTGTGATAATTTGAAGTGTCTATCTATTACGGTTCAGACGATACAGCCCTATGACGAACGGATAGATGGACGGACAGCGGAGGTTTACTAATAGGGTTCCCGTTGGTAGCCGTTGGGCACGAAATCCTAAAAGGACGCCCATTTTTATAATTTACTTAAAATTACTAAACTATATTCATCGTATACGCAATAAACTATTCCCCTAACAATCGGTTACGAAGAACTGCGTACACAATGCTGTGCGATGCGTAGGCAGACATGCCTTTGTCTCGCGTACCCTGACTCATCTAGTATGCCTAACACCTAGATTATCAGCTTTCACTTGACAATAGGAATCGTGCACGAGAATCGCAGCGTACAATGAGCTCAAGAGTAAATCTAACTTAAGCCAAACTAACATGTAGTACAGACGCCGTAATAACAGTATGTCTGCATGTGCATATTATATCTAGTCATTAGTCTTAAACTGGCACTACTGCATTATGCATACACCAATGTCAGAGATTCTAGATTGGCCTTCTGGGTATATTCGCACTGGAAGCGAAGTCCCCGTGTTTGTTTATGCTACCGAGCTTTGAACTAGTTCAATAGTAATGTTAGTCGTTTAGTTCCAGAACCAACGTTATCCCTTACTGCGGAGTCAAGGGTAGCGGGTTCGATTCTCGACCGAACCAATATTTGTGTGTGTATGAACATGTCTATTTGATCCGTGGCTGGGTGTACAAAAAAAAACTATATATTATAGAGGATATTTAAGTATGTATATCAGTTGTATAGTACCCATGATACAAGATTTGCTTAGTTTGGGACTAGGTGGCGCTGTGTGGAATGTCCCAGGTATTTATGGGATGTGGATGGAAGCCAAGCGGGAAGTACGTATGGCCCACGCGATTGGATACCCTAGATGTTTGTGTTGCGTTTAGTGTCACAGCTATAGTTACATACCTACCACTGACAAATTTATCGGCTTTGAGTCGTTGATTTTAGCAAACTTGCGCCTTCTAGTCTGCTGCATTCGAAGTTCGATGTTAACGCTCTCAAAAAATACGTAAAATTAAATAAAACTTCTTGCGATGAATTAAAAAACTTCAGCTTTTTTAGATGTCTATAACAAATGCCTAGTGTAGTTTAATTTGCATATATAAAATCCAACTAGTGTTATATCACATCTTTAATCTAATATATTTATTTAAATTAAAACCTAATTAAAAAATTAAAAATACTTACAAATTAAAAATACTACCTAAATAATGATTAAGGAGACAACGGGTCCAGAGTCCCAAGTATATATTAGTGTGATATTGTTCCTAGGTAACTGTTACGTACCTGACAATTCCTGTTACATTGCCAATTTAAACCGACTGACGAAATATTACATGTATGTTGTTACATCTTGTTCACATCGTAATATTGTTATAAATAATGTAATTAATATAATTTTCTGTAATATATGTCGATACATTATGATATAACATTCCTTATAATTTTTTAACCAACTTTTTTTGTATGTTACGGATAGCAGAATATTTCTAGCACTAAAAAGGTCGCTACTCTATATCATCATATCGGACCGTTATTCTCCATTGCAGAGGTTTAGGCCTCCCCTCGGGATGAAGGTACTTGGAGCTTAATCCACCGCGCTTTTCCAGTGCGTATTGGTGGATTTTAAAGACAGCCATCTAATGATGGCAAGGTAAATAAGTAGCTCACATTCCCTAATTTTATTATTTACTAATAAAAAAATCATTGTAAATATCCATAATCCTTCATAAAATTACAAACTGTTAAAACTTACCTACACCTTCCAAATTGACGCTATTCGTCTTTTTTCTTAGAAGCTTCCAGAATTGTTTTTCTCTTTCCTGCCATGAACAATTTTCTTTGAAAGAATTCGAAATATGACTTCTTATCGTTTTCCGCTTTTCAAATGTTTCTTTTTCATACACTTTAATGACTTGCTATCTTTTTTTAGAAAATTCTGGAAGCCCATTCAAGTTTCATATATAAGCAGGAATATTCCGATATAGGTGGGTTTCAGTTCTGGCTAGCCCAGCTACAAGTTTCGAGAGCAGCAACTATTACTGCTGGCTGAGCCTATTTGAAGGGCTAGATTCGGTCAAGTTTGTTAGTAGATATTGTCCCATACTGCTGAAACAACTGTACTAGACTACGCTGAGGTATCGTTACTGTTGGCTTTCCACGCTGTTCGTGGCACGTCTCGCTTTTGCCATCTGCCGACCCGATATCTACTTTGCCTCTGCAACGACATTTAGTGTAAAATTGTCCTGGTACTACACACTGCTATAGCGACCCTTGTATCACGAGCCTGCGCCTACATCGGGCGTCGATTGGCCTGCTCCTGCTACCCGATTGTTACCTGACACTGGTACAGTTCCAATCAAACTTTATGGCGGATGTGAACACAGGCACAAGTCGCGTCGCAGTAACCAGTTTAAGGTGTAGTGGGACGCAGTGGAGTGAGGGGCATATGACTGAACCTGCACAAGCACGCATAAAGCGTTGTATTCCGATCCGGCAAAAAGTTTTATTGGAACTATACTGGCTGCCGTATTCTTGGCCTCTCCCATGGCCTGCCACCTGTCGGAGCTTTGAGCGACACTACATGTTCTGTGTGTGGCGTTCAAGCCTTACGCTATATATCTATGGTGTCAACACTGAACTATTAATAGTCTAAGAGGTCACGACAAATTTGATCACGATCTCCAAAGTGGCCTACTCTGGGTTGACATGATAAAGGGCAACTCCCTGATTGATATTACTACTAATTGATTTTTATTGTGAAAATTTACTTTATGTACTCACAACTAATAATTATATTTAAGTATGTAGTAGTAAATACATGTAAACTGACGATTAATTGCTTTCATTTCAAACGCACTCTTTTCTTTTGACCGTCACCTTTTCTTTGGAGTAAAGTCTTGTGACGATACTAAAGAAAAATGTATTTCATTATTTTCACCAAAGATCATATAAAAAATTGAAAGATGCCGAAAAAATCATACGGTATATTAAATAAATCCAAAATTTAAATTTAATATATCACAAATGACTATTTCATGGCGACTATTTGGTTAGAGCTTATGTATCCAGAAGATACTTTAGGGAAGTATAAATATTAAGGAACATTGATTTAGGTACAAGTCAACAACAAGTTTACAAATAATCTGCAGTTTAAACATGGACGTACTGTACAAGTAACCTAAACAATTGAATATGTCAAATACTTGGCGCTGTGTATACTAGATAGAATTATGGTCGTGTTTATATCAATAGGACCATTTGTATGGCCGGGCAGAACATTTACTTGAGCGTCGTCGCGTAGGCGCGACCAGTTAGTGAGTCAGTCAACCTTTATATGAACTTATAGATACATATATAGAAGTGAATAGATATTTCACGTGATCCACGTAATAATTATTTTTATTTATAACACAAATGGTCATATATGGTACGTATGGTACGTTGTTTTGTGTCAAGAGCTCCGTATTTACTGTTGCCTATTATTGAATTGATGCATGAATATTTTAAATTCTCTACAGTATCTATACAAGTTAACATCTGCTCATCGAGTACCTTATTATTTTCAAACCCATTTTTTTTTTCAGACGTACCGTTTCAATGAAAATAGTTTTTAATTTTTCTTTAAGAGTGTCTCAGCTGATAAAAATGCCAAGTAAATAGTTACATAGGAATCTACGAACAATGATAGGTTGAACACATGACAATGCCGTTTTAACAACTAGCATTTTGAATAAAAATTATACTTGTTTGGTGAAAGTGTTCAATTTGAAACAAAGAATCCTGAAATTTAAATACGCAACCTCCAATCAATTGTAAATTATTCGTACGGATAAAGACACTACGATAAATAAAATTAAAACCCGTTTCATAGATTCAGAAAAGATCGATACGAGCCTTAACAATAACTTAAACCACGTGACACTGTACGAGTCTTAACAATATATACATTACAACAACGTCTAGGCCCCAAACTAAGCATTAGCTTGTACTTTGGGTACCAAGCGAAGACACCACATACATATAACAACCAAGACCCGGTACCAGTATCAATATTCATCATATAACTACTGACCCGACCTGGGATTCGAACCCGGGATCTCCAGTTTCACACAGACTGATGATGATGATAATCTCCAGTTTCGTAGACAGGGTCGCTACCCACTAGGCTAAGCGGTCGTATACAATATTTCGTATATTTTGTTTCACTTTGTTTTTATTATTTAGAATTAAGTTCAATATTTTCCGAATGAAAAGATAATTAACAATTAAGTAATCACAAATAAAATATTAGGTTAATAAATTATTGTGAAATTATAATGAAAAAAATTAAATTACCCTTTTGGTGCAGTATATAGGCAAACTGTACCGCAGATGGGGAACTTATCAAAATGTAGTCGCAATAAAATTTTGTTCAAGTATCTACGGAACTTCTGGCTTAATTTTCCGAGAGGTTTGTACCACAAAATAGCAGTGAACGTATCACAGATGCGATAACAGTGTCGTTCCTCACAGAGTTATTATTTTAACCCACGCATTCTTTTGCATGATCTGATAATTACAGTATCAAATATGAGGAAAAAAAACAAATTAAATTTCTAACTAGAGTTCTTTTACTATGTCAAAGTAAATTAATGTTTAATTAGTGATCTTACTAGTGTAATAAAACATGAAAAGTGATAAAATTGGTGAAGTAGACAAAATTGATAAATTTATTCTTTGGTAATACCTGTTATACTTGTGAATCAGTTTAAGTGCTTAGCACAACAACTTCGGTAATTCGAAAATTGAGACTGCACCGATATTTAATTTAAATCATTTTAAAAGTAGTATAAAAATTTAAATCAAGTTAAAGTTTTTGTAGTTTAGATATATTATATTTAACAAGAAAATATAAAAATACACTTTATACGAATACAACATTTATAAACAAAATTATATTCGATTGAAGAATATGGGAATTATAAGCTTTTAAAATTTTATTTCTGTCTCTGTCTTGCAAAACGATATTTTAAACAATTAACAATATTTTAAATGGCTTGACTTCACACGTAGGTATACCGAACAGTATTGCCTTCTCTGTCTAACAGGACATTATAAACATTCATAACTTTGATAATAATGATTTATTTAAAAAACTTTACCATATAATATAATTTAAAAATAATCAACTAGCATATTACGTACGTGAACCCCATACGTGCGCCCTTTTTGAAAAAGTATCCTAGTCCTTAAGAAATATGTTGGCTATAGACAATAAAGTTCTAGACCTGCATCAGTATGGAGCCAAGCGATGCGGTGCACGGGGATCAAGTTTGAGACACTCCTAGTATTTTAGTCCGCCTCGAGACTAAACATGGCGATCCACATTGGCAGTTTAATGTTTTTTTTTAAATTATCATATTTACCTTATTCTATTAAAGTCCATATATCAAATATCATGAATCATCGAACATTATAATTTCTAGACGCTAAAAAGAATTACAATATTTCGCGGGTTTTGTTTTTTTTGGGTTTTTTCCAAATATTTGGCGTAAATCAAAGCACCCACTATTTTAATTTCCCTACTGATGATCGGCCATAATATTGAAGACTACTTAGGATATGCTCTGGATAGTACGAATCGCAGGAGTAAATTAATTGTTACTCACAATTCACAATGTGAACACTGTCTAAGCATATTAATACTTTAATTTTTTAGTCATCAGTCGTCATGTTATTAGAATAGTCACTCACAGTCATCACCCTTTAGTATTTCATTATTAGAAATGAGTAACCAATTTGATGCCATAAATCCCATTCTTGTAAATCTTCTTCATAGTTATTTTTTTGTTATCATATTTTTTTGTGATCTTGCAATTTGTCCGATATTTTGATACCTCGTTGCATAGCTATAATAAAAAAATTTTTTTTTTGAAAAATACAATATAGCCAAAGTGCATTTTGAACAGCTTTTCACTGGTTCATCATCATCATCATCAGCTCATTTTTACCCCACAGCATGGGCTTAGGCCTCCCCCAGGGTGAGGAGGGGGGCTTGGAGCTTAAGTCCACCACGCTGCTCCACTGCGGGTTGGGAACTGTAACGACCGCCATCTATTGTCAGCGTCCGGGACCGACTGCTTAGCGTACCCTACGAAGCACGGTGTCAGTGATATTGTGTACTTAAGTTAGAAAAACTCATTGGTACACGCCCGGATTCGAACCATGGCCCTATGGGGCCTTATAAATTTGAGACAGGTTCGTTGCGCTCTGGGCTATTACGACACTGGTTCACCACACAATTTCCATCTTCTAAGAATCTCATAAAAAACAGCCTCTCACCGACCACATCCATGAATAGTAGCAAGACCAATTCTTCAGCAAAATTGACAAAGTTAAAAAAAACCCAGCCCAGATAAAAAAGGAAGACAAGAATCTATGGATAAAATTGTTAATAAAACTGATGCAATCCTCATTCATATAGCCTATCGTATAGCTATTACAATATGAAATACATATTTTAAAAACTTGAAGCTTGTACGTCATGTAAGTAATGAATACTACTTTGAAACTTTCTATTTAAAATGACGCCACAATCTTTTAAAATATATATGTCGTGTATATAATTATCCCATCAAAAACAATACTTGTCAAAAAAACCAAGTCTCGCAACTCAGTTGTTCTGCGGTAAAAAGTTGTGAGATCCATGTAATACCAAGTCGGTTATTAATTTATTCGGTTATAAATATATTGAGACTTGGCCATCGCCTGAAAACACGTGTAAATTCAATCGCCTGAAAACACATGTAAATTCAATTATTTAGTGCGATGGCCAAGTCTCAATATATTTATAACCGAATAAATTAATAACCGACTTGGTATTACATGGATCTCACAACTTTTTACCGCAGAACAACTGAGTTGCGAGACTTGGTTTTTTTGACAAGTATTGTTTTTGATGGGATCTCATTTCTTTTTGTATTTTGTAGACAGTTCTATTTTTTTACCTTTTCGGTACCTTCTACTTATTGTATATATGTATATCTATATGTATATAGTTTTTCTAAGATATATTATACAACCTTACGCACTCGTAATAAGTACGAATACGCACGTAGGTACGTTTTTTGCATTAACAAATAATTTAATACACGTGTTTTCATGACGGGAATACCCATTTTTTGCTCGATTTGGCAGGGGCACTACCATGCGCCTATATTTATATGGGACTAGCTTAAACCCGCGGCTTCGCACGCAATATAATAATAACTGCTGTAATAAAACATCGTTACGAATAAAGCCAATATTGAAAAATTTAACTGAAGACTTGACTGTATGGGCTTAATTTTTTTTTTGCGGTCTTTTCTAGATTTTTTAGTTTTTCCTTGATTCATACACCAAACACTACTTATATTCCAAATTTGAAGCTTCTAGGTCTGCTAGAAGTGCCTTAGAATTTTGATGATCGGTGAGTGAGTGAGTGACAAAATGAAGAAATTTGACCCGTTATTATTTCTGAAAAATACTGGTTCCAATTGAATGAAATTTGAAAATATGCTTATATAATATGCCTGCATGGTTACTGAAAATTTCAGTCTTCTAGTTTTATCCACAACGAAGTTACAGGGGGTCGAAAATGGTCTGAATTGCTTCGAGAAAAGCATGGTACGGCCGTGACGCTTTTTCGCTCGACTTGGTGGGGGCACGGCCGTGCCCCCAGATACCACAGGCTATAATTTGAGATTTAAATGCGGACGATTGTTTTTAAATTTTCAATGCAGTTTTAATAAATGAAATTATGTTTTTAAAAAGGTTTTCTCTATTACAGTGAAGTACCTGTAACTTATTAACTATTAAGTAATCAGTGGCAAAGAAATGAAACATTAACTACATGAGGTCATTTGGTATCATGATACCAAGTCACTAAGTAGAAATATATAGTATCTGCCTACCCCTTATGGGAAATAGGCGTCGACAAACATACATACATCCCCAGGTCGGGTCAGTATTTATATGATGAATACTAATACTGGTACTGGGTCTTGGTTGTTATATGTATGTGGTGTCTTCGCTTGGTACCCAAAACAAGCTTAGTTTGGGGCCTAGACATTGTTGTGATATATACGTATGTTATGTTATACAAAACAAACACTCGGAGCCCGAGATCGGGAGGACATGAACAACCAAGACAGCTATTATCACTTCCACATTACGACAAGGGTAGATGACTAATTATTTTAAATATTTTATTTAAAAGATTTTTCTAAATATATCATAATATTGAAATATATTTGAATAATATTTAAATAGTAAATCATTATTAATATAGTTATAAATGTTTAAAATGTTCTGTTAGATAGAGAGCAATTCCGAACGGCGTACTTACCTGTGACGTCAGGCCATTTAAATTTCGTTTTGCCAGAAAGCTTGCAGAGATAAAATTTTAATAGCTTCTAATTTCCACATTCTTCAAACAAATATAATTTTGTCTATATTGAAGGCTATTTTTAAATTTGCTTGATAAAAATTATATATTCAAGATTAATCACATAATAAATAAACGTTTTGAATTTAACCATATTGAGATATGAAGATATGTCATAACAATGGTCTGTGTCATAGTTTAAAAATATTTAGAAAAATTATTTTCCTTGATTAAGTTGTTTATTTAGTACGTCATACAGACCGGCCCTAAATACAATTCACGTGTTCATCATAAAAAAGTCAATTAGCGTTCCCGTTTGCAGAGACTCGCAACCACCTTAAAAGTACATTTGTTTGTTCTGACGAAATAAATCATTTCAATTTCGGAATTCATTAACCACCACAATGTCAAAGAGTCGAATTCGATGCCCTCTTTGTATATTTACCTTTTAAATAAAAATCTATATAGAGGTACTTCGCATATACCAATCCGTACTGTAGTAGCGTGGTGAATTAAGCTCCAAGCGGCTGCATCCCGAGGGGAGGCGTAAACTCTACAGTGGAGCATAATGGGTTGATATGGATATACTAGCGTACTGAAGGAACATTGGAAATGTATTTTACTAAAATACATATTTCGTATTTCGCGCATTTTACTGACGTTTCAGATGTTTCATATTTCACGTATTTTATTGACATTCTTGCCATCACAAATGAAGCGTTTCCGTAATTTTTTGTAATAATATTCGCACAATTCACGATCGACCGACCAAGTGTCGCGGTAAGTTATCTTCCGCACAATAGGTGTCAAGATAAAATCTCCGGCTATACCTATTTGAAATATGGCGATAGCTTTGCTACCCAGAAAGAATTCGCAGTTAGGGGCGTGGCGGACGAAACCGACATCAACTTAATATTATTTATATACTCGAAACATTTGAACAAACTCAAATGTTAAATTGTAAAATAATAATGTAATGTCCTCTGTATTTATCATAACACTGTAACAAAATTTGATTTACTGTCATTTGATCCCAAAGTACAGATTTTTATGACAGTATTTTCGTTTGAACGCTTTTAACTCCAAAGTCTTTAAACATATTTTAATCAAATTTTCTCGTTTACACATCCACATTTTTCCACATTACAATTCTTAGGACATGGATTCTAATATTTTCGTTAACTTTTGTGACGAGTTGTCACAATAATTTTATAGTTCAAGTCTAATTCACACGCTTTATTTGTTTTTATAATATGAAATTTGGTCAACACGGAGCTATTGTTACAACTTATCTATACATCCATATCTATGTACAATACACACTGCAACGATTATTGTGGCAAATGATTGTAACAATCGAAAACAAATAAATATTTGTTATTCAAGGCGGCATTGCCATGCTTCGTCAACTTTTTTATAACAATTACCTAATTCATCTCTAACAGTCAATATTTAAACACCCTGATAAAAAAGTTTATTATCATCAGTCGAGCAACGGATGACCCCATAATAAAAAACGAGGAATATAAAGAGGAAAAAAATATGCTTCCGCGGAAATTATGGTTCCTGTAACGTAATTATGATGAAGGGTAGTTTTTTTTCCTTTGGTTTTTTCGTATTTATGATTATCTCGATCATCAATTGTTCTACTGATAGTGAAACCACCATAATAAAATCTGAATTCACTATAGCAGTTATCTTAGTGCGTATTTTGTGAACATAATTCTGAAATTAATTTATAAATTATTTTGTGGAAATTCGACATTTTTATTTAGCCGAATTCGCAAAATTTCTCAATATTAGTGATTCCTGTGAGATATACGCATTTAATTTCAATCATTGTTTTTTTTTTAATTCATAATGTTAATTTATAAACTAACTAGCGACCCGCCCCGGCTTCGCACGGACAGCAGAGCATATAAGCCGTATAGCCGAGTATATAACCGAGTTAACTTAATTTGTTTCCAATTCTGCCTAAGTTTACATCACGCGTGTCAAGTCGATATCATACCGATATGGGGCCACGCCACGCGCCGCCCGCCGCGGCGAGGCGCTTGTCGTGCGATAGTTTTTATTTCACAATATCTCCTAAGATATTAATTTAAATTGTATGGTGTAAAGGGCAATCATAATCTGTACCAATATATAATGATTAATACTGTATCCGTATAAATTGCTTTCGAATTACCTCATCATATGACACCATTTTTTTAAACATAAAATTAGGTATAGTAAGCTATCCATAAAAGATAGACATATGCCAGCCAAGACTTTTCTTTAGTCCTATAAAAGAGAAGCAATTCCTCCATACATCATTTTGTTATATCTCAAAAGGATTAGGCAGCGTTTTCGATGAAAGCTCCCAGTTGGCATGATTTTTTTCCGACTTCTTCGACAATAATCGTCATATTTCAACTAATATGCATAAAACATTAATAAATTATACACGTTAACCTTTCTCTTGAATCACTTCGTCCATCGGTACCACCCAGATGCCAATTCGTTTGGTAGTTTTTGAGTTTATCGCGTTCAGACAGACAGACGCGGCGGGGGACTTTATTTTATAATATGTAGTGATGGTCGTTTCTCAACTCTCGAATGTTCGAATGGGTTCGGTTTTAATTGGGTTCGGTTTTAATTCATCATCATCATCAAGCTTTCGTGCCTCTACTACTGAAATACTGAAGCCCAATCCAGCCCAAAATTAAATAATTATTTGGACTAAAAACTCACCATGCTGAACAGTTTTAGATTCGGGGTCTGTTAATTTCCACCTTCACCAAAGTGACATTGTCAGCGAAACTTATGATTAATTTGCATTTAATTTTCATAAATGAAATACTTATTGCTCAACACCCCTACGGCGGGAATCGAATCCACTATCTTTGCTAGGTTGCTTAGCATCTAGGTCACCACCGCTCTTTTAAACGGTTGTCTATATTACTATAAAAATGTACCTAACTTTTTTAGTAATTAGTAAATACCAAGTATTTTTTTTAGTTTTCTTCTCTTTTATTGAAGCCGAGCAGTAAGATATAAAAATTCAGTTTTTTTTATGTTTTGTAACATAGTACTTATAAACTAATAGATGGGACTCTCCATTTATAGCCCATTGGGTACATCTCCGTGTAAAATAAATAATTGATTGAATGTTTAGTTTTAACTTTTAATTGTATTTATTTATTGTTATAATTTGTTAGTATTTTATTATACTGTTTTATTTTAATACATAATTCATATGTAAATGACGTGTAAAAGTAACTATGGGGATAGCACCTGACAATAAATTTATTATTTTAATATATGAATTGAATAAAATTGAGTAAAAATATAAAATAAATTAAACTTAAATTTCTGATTGTATTTAAATGAAATGTAATTTAGAAACATATGACACACAAAAGTGTTAGGGCTTCAGGACTGGGAAAAAGAGAGCATATAATATTATGCGGTTATTATATATGTCCACGTGTTATAAATGAGCTTTTGGTGAACGCTAGTAAAAAATTTAATTACGTCATAAATCTTCTATTAGCCCTTTTAAATTACAATTTATTAATATTATAATTAAAACCTGTTCAAATGACGGCTTAGAGTATTTCGAATTAAATGACATGTATTAAAAACTAAGATAAATCTTTTATATTTGCTAAAAACAGAAAGCGGTAGTTATTATAATGTTGTATTCACATTTTCGCATATTTTTTTAAGACATCAAATTAATAAAAAATATGTTACGGTTATAGATGTTTGCCAGTTATATCTTGATATTTTTATTAAATCATATTTATAGCTTATAATAAATATCTATCCACATTGGCCGCTTAGTAGATACTGTATCTAATATTTCATAGCCGTGGGCGAACGACGCCTGGTGTTTTTATATAGTCGATTTAGTTCCGGGTCAGTGTAACGGTATCTAGAGTCGCTTGAACCTTCGCCGAGGCTAATCGGCTTAGCGTGGGTGGTACATACTCGCAAATGGGTACCTAAATGGGTATAAATTACTAGGAGCTGCCTATAGCTCCGCCCGCGTCGATTTCTATATTATTAAGAACTGCTAACGTTGTTCTAATATCGCTGTAATCTTCTCTAGAAGTATTGGAAAAGTGCAAGACACAATTTTTATCAAACCTTAAAAACCGATAGTCCACCTTTGAGTGCCACTACAACAAACTCCAGCAGTAGCAGTTGATACAAACCCCCTTTTTATACTGCTATTTTTTATATGCAGTAAACTAAGTAACTGAATATAGCATGGCAGGCTTAATTAACATCAGACAGGTGACGCTCTGTCACATGACGACCGCTTAGCCTAGTGGGTAGCAGCCCTGCCTACGAAGCTGGAGGTCCCGGATTCGAATCCCAGGTCGGGTCAGTATTAATATGATGAATATTGATACTGGTACCGGGTCTTGGTTGTTATATGTGTGTGGTGTCTTGGCAAAATATTTATATATGTATATATTATAAAGAATATTTAAGTATGTATATCAGTTGTCTAGTGACCCATAACACAAGCATAATACTTGCTTACTTTGGGACTAGATGACGCTGTGTGGGAAGTCCCATGTATTATTATATTATATTATATTATTATATTACTTGTGCGTGAGGACTATGTTTCATTATTGACCCCTAAAGGAGAGAGGTAATATGAGCTTCAAATCTTCATCTGTCTGTATGCTTTCTTTGGCATCGTAACTCCCAACGGGTGAACCGATTTCGATGTGGTTTCTTTTTGTTTCAAAGCTGGTTTAATAATGGTGGAATCCTAAATTGTTAAAAAAAACTTCACCGATTTACGTTATTGAGCATATAGATTGTTTACACTCTTAACCATATTATATAGTGATAAATGCTAATCAGTTGCTCAAGATCGTTGGCTAATGTTAGCGTCTTAATTACATAAACTATTTTCCATACATATATCGTAGTTAGAAAATTCTAATTTTGTTCCAATAAACTAATAATGACCGACCGTCATTCGTCATCTATATTTACACCCACAATGGTGACGCACCTACAAGTGAATATTTGCGTCTTTTTCACTCGTACCTAAATAGACAGTGGTAAGTGAAAGCCGCTACTCAAAGTCGATGGCTGTTGCCAGCGTCTTAAGTTGGTAATGCGCACAGTACATTACGAAAACAAGATATAATAAATGTAATAACCTTCATACAAATGCAATAAATGCCCGATCTCAAACTACAGCCTGTTAAAGAGCACATCAGTTTCAATTTCTAACTCGTGAAACTTTAAAGTAATTACTATGACGATTAAAATTAAACGCTTTCTGTAAACTGGCAGTTTGGTAAATTGTGGCATCGAATATTATGAGAATACTCGAGAACGTTTCTATATGTAATTATTAAAATTAATTTGAATGTCTTAGGCCGCTAATCGTACTAAACGCTTTTAAACGTTAATTAATTTTTGCAGACGGTATTCACCAACTCGTTTTCATGATTTCTAAATTTTCTACAATTTCGAAAGTATACAAAAACTCTGGATATTTCAGGAATAAAACTAATAAACGGTTCAGCCATTTAGACAAACAGACAGACGAAAGTAGTCTATACCACTCAGGACAACCTACTTTTTATTTTTGCAAAGTTCCAAAAATCGGTTCAGCCGTTTTAGAGATTAGCACGAACAGACAGACATACAGCTACGATTTTATAGATATAGATAATTCTATACTGAATTGAACGGATTTCATAACCAAACCCAAGTTAATTCCTGAAATGAATTTATAATAAGCTTCATAGCTACGAGCAGCGGCTGTATAAAGATTAGAGTAATTTTCCAATTTTGAATCAACGACGTATGTAGAACCATTATTTGTGTATTTATGTATTTTTGTGTATTTCTTTGTGTATTTTTATTGTGTATTTGTGTATTTATTTGTGTCTAAGTATGTAAGCATGTATGTGGTATATATGTGTTTGTGTACGTATGTATAGTACTTATGTCATATTTAATTATGTCTTATATGGGTATTTATGCGATTATGTACTTAATATTATTTAATGGTATGTACTTTATGATGTTGAAAATAAAAATCAATTATAAATTAAATTAGGTTTAGATTTCATTTAAGTGGTCTTTACGCTGGGATAACCTGTAATTGGCTATTTATATAATGTAATATTTTTAAGTAATTCTTTCTGTTATAGCTGAAGGTTTTTCATAAATAAATAAATTACAACATTTATATATTTATAACATTTTTTCTCCGAAAGATCCTTTTCAACAGACTATATATAATATTTGTGTTACGATTAACCAAAAAAGTGTGGTTTTTATTATTAGTTGTTTTCTTTACAATCTGCATTATATCACACCGTTTAACGCTTTCATGTATTAACCGTTACTACGATAGAGTAAAAACAAAAAAAAAACTCTTAATTTATTGTACTTTTTTATTCAATATTTATTAAGATATCAACTATAATCATTCCGTGAAAAATTTACTACCTATTACGGTTCAAAAGATACGGAAGAACGGTAACATAGATACATCAACTTGACAATTATTTTTAGTATTTTTCGAACGGTTTGATTAATCGATTATCTAAGTTCTTTTACCAATCAGATTACTACACCAAGCACGTTTTTGTATTTGAAGTCCATCTATAAACATCTATGGACTTAAATTACTTTACGCTGTTAGTTCAACTCGTAAACGCATGTTGGTCTTAGTTCAGACTACTAACTTAGTTAATAGAGAAATTGCTTCCAAACGGGCTTCATTTTGTTGGTATAAAATAAAACAACGCTCAACTTTGCGTGGAACACATATGCGCCTACTGTGTTACCTAACGACTTGAAAATGCATTTACTAAAACTGCATATTTTAATTGGAATACAATGTGAATTTTACAGAATAAAAATCGCTTATATATATTACCTATATATCATTATCATCATCAGCCCATATCGTTCCAGTGTAGGATATGGCCACACACGGCCCACCGCCTTTCGCATCCTACTACCCCCGCTATGGTGCTTCAGGCCATCAGATACTGGGGTTCATTTTGTTTTTGTATGTCGTCGCATAGGGAGGGTTTGCCAATAATCACAACGCTTGGCAGGTGGCTTGGTGATCGCAGTAGACTGTTTCACAGAGAGATACTGCTGCCCATCTTATGGTAACCAGGTTTAGTCGTCTCTAATGACACGCTTCCCGGTGGCGGTGGTGGGAAATTATATTCTTTTCTGTCACCACAAAGCACGTACTATATATACTATATTAATAGACTATACTATACTTTAAAAATTGATGCACCGTTTAGGCATAAAATTGTATTTAGATCGCTGATCTTTGAATCGCGTACGACCGGCCACGGTGTTCGTTTTTCTCAGGGTTAGCGATAAAAAGAGGAAAAAACGGGTATAAAAACAAGCTTGCGCCCGCCGGGGGCCGAGACGAGACGGAAGGGACCGACTCGGCGTACGCACATATTTTTAACTCAAGGTTAATATTTCGCGCTTTACTATAGAAAGATACACATAGTATCTTCACCCGTTAAAACTTTTACAACATCGTTTTTGTACTAATCATTTTTTTTTCACTGATTATATATATTTCTGCATCTAAAATCGATAAAAATGTTTCATTTCACTTAGTGAATTACTGTAGTATTTTATAATCTATTCATATTTATTTTTTATTTAATATGCATTTTGTTTATGGTTTTTAACTTGTGTAGTTTCACTAGATGATCTATATGTTAGTGTTTTTTTTTAAATTTCTTTTCCAATGTACACGTTATTTGTTCCCACTCTTGTCTATTCTTCTTTCTTGTATATTCTGATTCTGAATTGTATTGTCAGACCATAATTTTTATTGGGGTTAACTAAAACCTACGCATCTCTGTTACGATGTTATTTTGTTCTCTTTTTAAAAATCAGATCTTTGAAAAAGAAATTTTCAAACTAGTGACCTATTTGTTCACCTTGTTTATGATCGAACCATCGTGGGTTTATAATAGTATCACATATTAACCAGAGTAACGGATTTTTTTAAACAGAACGCCAATTCCGTTTTAGGATTCGAGTGTCTACAAAACTTACAAAAACAAACTTCTAATCACGATGAATAAATATAGGTTTAACCGAAAAAAATATTATTGATGATTTATTCAGAATCTTGCATTATTATTGACGCAAGAAATAAATTCCTAAAAAATAGTTTTATTTTTTTTTTATCTTGATAAAAGTTAGTTACTTACATATAAGATTGTTATTGAAATAATTAAATATGAATAATAATTTAAGTGTTGTGATAGCTCGAACGCAGCGAACCTGTTTCAAATCTATAAGGCCATGGGGCCGTGGTTCGAATCCGGGCGTGTACCGATGATTTTTTTCTGACTTAGGTTACATTAACTATCACTGACTCCGTGTCTTGGAGAGCACATTAAACAGTCGGTCTCGGTTGCTGTCAATAGATGGCGGTCGTTACAATCCGCCAACCCGCATTGGAGCAGCAGCGTGGTGGATTTAAGCTCCAAGCCCCTCATCTTGAGAAGAGACCTAAGCCCTTGCAGTGGGGTATAAAAAGGGGTGATGGAATGGAATGGAATAGAATAATTTAACTATTTATAAATCATTTGATAGTGTTGTCATTTTCACTATCACAATAAAATATGTATGAATATTCAAAAACACCTAAATTAAAATGAATGAACCCCATCGATTATCAATTTCTATAATTTTGCACTTAAACCACAGACCAGTCAACCTATAGACCACGCTTTAATAAACGTCAGTATGAAAACGAAATCGCCAAAAAGTGGCGGGGTGCGGGGAGAAGTCGGCTAGTTTTCATTGGCTCGTTCAAAATTGACAATTTAATAGCTTCCTACCTGCTTCCAACTGACGGCTCACTAGTGACGTAGTTATGTAGTGTCACTACATAGCCTTGGCGAATGCTACTCCCTGTCAAAGCGTGGTCTATAAGGTTGACTTGTCTGTGACTTAAACAAACCGCATGTAAGAGCATCTTATGGATATTTTTTTAAATTGTTTTTAAATAGAAATTTCTATGATGTAAAATTATAAATATTTATTATTAATAATAACTAGTTTTCCTAGTATTTACCTACCTAACTCTCACTTTGGATTTAAGTTGTGTTTTTTTTCCCTGCTGTATTTTCTACCTCACTATTTGTCATTTCCCTTTTTTTGATTTCAGGATCAACACAGGCAAGTCAAAATAAATATTTTTCAAATATAAAATTCTTGTACGCTTATATAACAGTAAATTCAATTTTTTGGCCTAAAACAGAGCGACGCTGATGTCTGTTGCGTACGTCGGTGACGTTATTAACTACATACGAAACGCGCTGCTGATCGTCAGCGGAGCTCTGTGTGGTTGTAATTGATATCACAAGAAGCGCCAACGTACGCAACCGATGTCAGCGTCGCTCTGTTGGAGGCTTTAAGTAACGGTGACTTAAAGATAATCCCCAAAAGTACAAAGATCAACTCGTGGGACTGCCGTGACCTTTGTTAGTGAATCGTTGATCAGAACCAAACGGCCTTTGTGTTGTATGTTAAATTTCTTTCGACGATGCGTTTGAACTATCATTAAACATGTTTTTTTGTACTACACAACGAAACGCAAAATTTATAGAATCCTTGTCGAATGACTTGATTGTCTATAATGTCTAAGTATATTTTTTGATCGAAATCAATATATATAAAAATTAAAAATTCATAAACTTAAACTCTAATTTTATTACTAACGATATTTGGAAATCAACGAAATGAGCAAAAAAATTTTTGTCGAAGTCATCGTTTAAGGGACTTAATAATAACTTTATACAATGACATATTCCTAACAAGAATTTTGGATTAACAAAAAATTTTAAAATACGTCTTCTAAAATATGAATGTGGAAATCTAAAAAATGCGTAAAATGTAAGAATAAAATACTAATACTTTAAAAAAAAATCTAAAGTATACGTGAGACAAATGCTATACCATGAAAAATAGCACTATCAGCAATTCTAAAAGTTGTTATGAAAAAAATTATTAGGTGCTGTATATTCGATATATTGTGATTTATATAAAACTTCGACAATAGTCACAACATAATAAAATAAAGCCGCCGTCTGTCTGTCTGTCCACGATAAACTCAAAAACTACCGAACGGATTGGCATATGGGCAACACTAATGGACGGAGTGATTCAAAAGGAAGGCCTGTGTGTAAATTCATTTATGTTTTGTGCAAATTGGTTGAAATATGGTGATTATTGTTGAAGACGTCGGAAAAAATTTAGTCGACTGGGAGCTTTCTTCGCAAACGCGGCCTAATTCCTTTGAGATATAACAAAATTATGTATGGAGGGATTGTTCCTGTTTTATAGGACTAAAGAAAAGTCCGTGATGGCTTATATCTGTCTTTTATGGATAGGTTACTATACCTATTTTTTATGGTTAAAAAAATGGTGTCATATGATGAGGTAATTGTAAAGCAATTTATACGGTTACAGTATTAATCTTTATCAAATTAAACACGTTATTTATCTTCAGCATTTTATGCACATTATGATTGCCCTTTACAACACACAATTTAAATTGATACCTTAGGAGATTGCCGCCGCGCCGGGTCACGATGCGACTTGCGTGATGTAAAATTAGGCAGAAGTTATCAATGTCGTATACAAAGAAATATTGTAGTTCGTTTTCTATTCTTTACTTTTTCAAATATTTTTAGAATTGGAAATAAAATACATTAAAAATACTCCGAGTAGAATGAATTCACGTTATATTTAAGTCTAATTAAATCCAAACCACATGTTCGACGCAACAAGCTGATAAGACAACAAGCCCATTTTTACCCCACTGCAGAGGCTTAGGCCTCCCCGGGGTGAGGGGGGCTTGGAGCTTAAACCCACCACGCTGTTCAACTGCGGCTTGGGTAATAAGACACTAAGCTGGCTGATAAGACACTACGACAGAAGAAAAAAAGCTACGACTTATATGCTCTGCTACCAGTGCGAAGCCGGAATGGATCACTAGTAAATAATAAAGGCATAGGACAAATCCATCAAGAATATTAAAATAAATTACAAGAAATATAAATTACTCATCTACTTAGAAACTATATAGACATAAAACAAGTGCTTAAAGTATTTGACTCGAAAATTTGTTATATTTTTATACAGTCATATCAATCTAAATTTCAATACAACCATGTTTTGTTGTTTACACTTTAAGCGCGTTGAGGTCTTTTCTATTGGGACACACATGTGAAGTGACATCAGATGCTTATTGAATGTTCCTTTAATATCAGTACTCAGTTTTTAATTTTATCGTTTAACATATTACATATTTTATTATTTACAAAACACTTGATTACACAGTTTTTTTTCCATTCCACCAGCCCGTTATGCCCCACTGCAGGGGCTTAGGCCTCCCTCAGGAAGATTAGACATTAGACAGTACTGTCAAAAAACTCTAAAAGTTTTTGCATATTCTTATTTTTACCTTGCCAAGCTACACTTACTACTTTCGTATAAGTTTAGCACTTATTACCGTTTGAACTTTCATTTACTAAGCTTATACGCAATTGCAATAGAACATAAAATTAATATATATGTATTTGTACATATCTATAAAAAAGTGTAGCGTAAAAATAGTGTTCAAATACGACGTCGCTCGTAAACAATTCATAATAATACTCGAGTGTCTAAAGCCGTGGCCATAGCGACAGCGATCACAAAAGTGAGATGAGCACAGACACTATCGTTCTTATAAATTAAACGATATCGAACATTTTCTTTCTCTGTGCTGCCGTCGTCCCAAAGCAGCAACGCTACTGTTCTTGGATTGACTACAGGATATGATTGAATGATCATACATAGTCGTTACGAAATTTCTCTCACGCCTTAAAAAATGATCGAAAGCCCAATTTCTTTTAAAGCAGTTTAATTTAATTGTACGATATATATTCAGGTATTCAGTATTCGAATGATTGCTAATTGAATAAGCATATAAAAAGTGCTGATGGAGTGTGAATCTAATATTTTTTTTAAAATTTATATCGAAATTAACTTGCACCTTTGATGAAAACTCAATTGGAAAATGAACCTCAAATATAGAGGCTGATTTAGTAGGCGTTTTCTACGTCTGTCATTTTATTTTGGTTCTACGCTTTTTTTGAAAAAGTAATAAGGTACCAATATGAATAATAATATATCGGATCCGATCCTAGATACGAGACATCATTTGAATCGACTCAGCCTATTTCAAATACTATACATTACCACGATTGTCCGATGGTTGGGTGACCAGAGAAAAGTCATGGATTTGATTTCCATTCGGGACAAATATTTGTGTGCATGAACGTGTCTATTTGTTCCGTATTTGGATGTAAAATATAGATATATGAATGGATTATAAAAAATATCTAAGTATGTATATCAGTTATCTAGTACCCACAATACAGGCTCTGCCAAGTTAGGGACAATATGACCGTATGTGTAATGTCCAGGGTATTATTGTATAAAAAATTTGACTTTCGGGCCATTCTTAACACGGTACCCAAGAATTTATATAACACACTGTAATCGTAAATGCAAGTAGAATTAATGCGGCGCACCTATAATTATAAATTATTAAAAGGAATTCTCAGATATCATTCGATCTAGTCAAAAAGATGACAATTTTATCGACTGTGACTATCTCATTTTCATCTAAGTACGAATTGCCGAAACGGTCAAAAGCGCCAGAGGCGTGATAACTGACATGTCCTCAGTATATTAATTAATATTTAAAAAATTTAATTTCTCTAAAAAATAAATTTTGCGGCAGAGTATGAAGGAACACAGAAAAGAGTGTATGATAAAACAATATATAATCTTTTTATGTTATTTCATCTTAGGGAGGCTCGCAAGGTGCACTTTAACAGCGGCCATTGCAGTCAAGTGCAAAGGGAATTTGCATCTAAGGTATGTTAGCCCGGTACAGCCGCAATCGTAGTAAAAATAAAACAAACAAAGTAAAAAGAAACGTTTTGTTGAATCGTCCTTTTCGTGAGATATTTTTGTAAGAACTCGAACATTTTATAGCACACTTTTAACCAACGACGGAAAGGTTATATGCATTTGGGGTAAGAGGTTGTGTGTTTGTTTGTGTCTAAATCTGTACCAGAAACTACTGGACAGATTTCGATGAAAGTTTTTGCATTATACAGGTACAGAACATATTTTTAGACGTGTTTTACGGTTATGTGCCGCCAAGGGGTGCTATAGTAGATGATTTTTTCTATAAGAACTGAACCAGTATTGATGCAATTTTATGAGTTTTTAGGTATCACCACAGAACAGATTTTTAGACATGATTTTTATTTTAGTAGTTTTAGGTTATTGGTCACCAGAGAGCACTACAAGAGACGTATTCCTATTAAACTGATAGGCTGATTTTAGTACGGTATTCTGCATTACATGGTGTCACTGCGGAGCAGATTTTTAAGCACTAGAGGGAGCTGCAGTAGCTGGGTTCTTTTAAATCGGGGAGCCCATTTTTGAGATTCTTAGGCATGTTTTATGATTATAAACCACCAGGGGGCGCTGCAATAGATATAGTCATGAATGGCGAGATGATCTTCATGTGGTAGTTTAATAATTTAAAGTGATAATTTAAAAAATTAAAAATGTAAAACTAACGCCGAAATTATTATTTGTACTTACCTAACAATGTCAAAACAAGACTTTGGTTAAGCTTTTATTTTTTTTAAATTGAGAGGTAACCCTCACTTGCATAAGTATTTCACTTATTGTAAACGACCGGCTTTGTAATATTCTAATACTATAATTTTTCATTTTTAATTTTGTTCCTTAATTCATTAAATTCAGTTAAATTCATTTAACTCTTCATTTACAGCGCTTTTGAAGCAATATCTTGATTTTTTTAAATTGGGTTTTTAATTGGGGCTTCAGCGTTTCATGGGGCATTTCTTATCGTCTATTATTACGGATATTTTGATATTTATAATAAAAAATATCTCATATATCAAATAATATTTATATTTCTAAGCTATTAAATCTAATTACAAATAAAACTAAACTAAATTTTTAAATTTTTTATCACGTGAATTTTTGACCAAATCTTATATGAGAATAATTCATACATATAATTTTATCACAGCATATATTCTGTATTCCATAAGCACACGAATATGTATATAGCATCCATCGTGTTATTGTACCATACGACTTATAATTCATTGAACTTTGAGATTCTTAAATTTCAAGTCGAAATTTAAGATCTCCCTCGTTTATACAAAAAGCGAAATAAATGAGGGAGGAATTAGCCGGAGAGAACGCGGTACAGAATAATAATACCTGAGACATCCCACACAGCGCCATCTGGTCCCAAAGTAAAGAAATATTATGCTTGTATTATACCCATAAATATTACCCACTAAACAACAGCTATACTTAAATATTCTTAGTAATATGTCCATAAATAGATATTTTACACTCAGAGACGCAACAAATAGACGAAACGTTCAAGCACATAAATATTTGAAACAGGCGCGACTTTGGTTCTGTAGTTAGGGTCTCTAACCACTCAGTCATCGGTCATTCAGAATAACAGAAAACAGAATAGCTCTGTTGTCTGAAGCACAGGTTCTCCTAGTTCAGACACAGAGGTCCTCCATTTTTCTTTTCTCTCTTGTAAAACATATTTATAAATTGTTATGTTGTTGTTGTTGTTAATAATAAATACTTAATAATAATAATAATAACATTCAGTTGCTATAGCAACTAGCTATGGGTATATATACGTATAAAGAATCTCACCGAGACTGAAATTACAACCACGCTCTTGTTTTAACTGTCATATATCTAACCTAGTGTTTTCGAAATTTTGTCTTAAATGAAACAGTACTAAAACAACATTATCAAAACAATATCTACATAATACATGTATCTACAAAGCTGGTGCGTCCGAGAGGGGTTTCGAGCTTTCACTAACAACCTAGATCCAAATGAACGACTTTCACAATACCTACACGAAATCCATGTACTTGTCCGATATATAAGTATTTCATTTTCGGCTTATATAATTTTCGAATAAAGGAGTACTTACAAATACAAAGTAAATCATAATTTTAAACTTTATGTACAATACCATACCATTAGCCCATTAATGCCCCACTGCAGGAGCTTAGGCTTCCCTTCGAGATGAGGGGGCTTAGAGCTTAATCCACCACGCTGCTCCAGTGCAGGTCGGTGGATTTTAACGATGGCAAACGGGACACAGAGGCATAGACAGCGATAGTTATGTACATAAGTACAAAAAAAAACTCTTTGGTACATGCCCTGGGATTCGAACCACTGCCTCCTAAACAAGAACCGGCCACTACCACTACCACTTGGCTATTACGACATGTAGTTGTAAACTTTATGTAGTTGGTATTAGTCGATTCTACATACCAAAGAAGTACAATAGGAACTCCAAAAACACGCCAATATTAAATTCTCAATGAAAAAAGATACGAAATGTGAAACTTTCGTTGCGTATTACATGTATCACCGTTACGTTTCGTCTTATTTTTGAGTAAAAGATGGTTTTCAGTAAATTTTGGACTGAATATTGTAATGTAATAATCTATATTCTACTTTTTTTTAAAATTATATTTCTATAATTTGTTTTAAATACTCCTAATGAACTGTTGTTGAATCTGGGTGTTGGTATTGCACCAAATGCCAAATTCATACGAATGTTAGATGCAGTAAATAAATATTTATTTTGTCAATTTTATTCCTTTTCGTTAAAGTTCACAATTGAATGGCTCTTTTTTAAGTCTATCTAAATATGTGAATTTATTGTTCTAACACCGGTAATGTTAAGGCAAATTGAAAAAATTACTTGTTTATTTGGTAAACAGTTTAACAATTAACATTGTTTGGAAAAGTTGGTTTAGACAGAAGGGCCACAAAACTCAACAGTCATGTTTTTGGACCCGAATTGTACCTAATTGTTTGGACCCCCTTCCTTTAGACCCCCCTTTTGGACAGACATGCAGAGTGGGAGAATTTTAGATCTTTGTTGAATATACCTATTTAGATATCGTTGTGAAACGCGTTTTAATGAGTTCGGTTACTTGGCTTAAAATAGATTCATCATTCAACTAAAACCACACATAGGTCAACTAGTGGCTAATATTATATGTGGAAGCGTTTTTGACCATATTGGTATTTGATGCCACAAATATAAAGTAATACCTACCAGCCAATTTGCCGAGTGGTTAGAGACCCGAACTGCAGAACGAAGGTTGCGAGTTCGATTCCTGCTCTGGACAAATATTTGTGTGCTCGAATATACCTATTTGTACCGTGTCTGCGTGTAAAAGTATCTATATACCTATGTACATATTATAAACAAAAAAAATATTTAAGTATTATTTATGTCAGTTATCTAGTAATAACAAACATAATACTTGTTTACTATGAAACTAGATGGCACTGTGTGGAATGTCCCCAGTTTATTATTATTATTATATCACAAAGTAAATGAATTTTAGTTTGCCCCAAAGCAAGTATTAGCTCATTTAATTACAGATTAATTTTAATATTTCATGAGGAAATATTTTACAAAATTTTAGGTAATTTTGCTATTGACGCAGTTTTATATTTTCGAATGTTTTTCAAATTCAATAGTCAAAAGTTTTCTTCCGTAGTCCATCCTCTAGACACGTGAGCTCGTTCAGTCCATACGCGGCTATTTTTATTTTTACTACTTTTACTACCCGACTGACCTCCGAGGCTGGCGAGACGTACAAAAAAACTTATGCAACCATCACTACCATTTCGAACCTATACCGTGTTGTTATAATAAAATGTTTAATTTGTCCAAGCTATTATAGTTAAACTTGAAGAATAGTTTTATTTTACATAAATTCAGGTAATACGATTAATTTAATTTTTACCAATTAGATTTCGTTTCCGACTTCGCCTGCATAATTTTCACGATTCGCAATATTCGAATTTACATAAATATTAACGCATATTTCTTACATCTTAAATTTTCTTTTGACGTCTTATCTATTTTATGAAATTCGGTGAATCATAATTGTTTTTCCTATTTTTTTTTCTGTTAATATGATGAAGTATTAAGTCATCTGTTTAATTGTAAAAGCTCAATCAGAATCGGGTATGGGTCTTTAGGGCTATACCTGATTAAAATACCTTAAGTATTGATGTACATATTCATTATTAAGCATTTGTAAACTCAATAAAATGTCGATAAAACTGAACACGAACAATTAACTGCGAATAATTCTTCTTTGTTTTGATTTCCCAATGGTCCTATTTTTCTCGAAAAATGGGTATCGTTTCCGGTTTTATTATTTGAAATTTATTTTACAGATTGTTTGTTGAACAGGAGTCTGAATAAATTGTTGAAAAGGATTAGTTAAAAAATTAAAAAATATATAACAATTGATATTAAAATGTCTGCGATATAGTTCCGATGAAAAAATGATGTTAAAAAGGTCACAAATAGAAAAGAAAAAGAAAATTTTGCTTAATTTTTAATTTGCCAATTTTCTTGAACAAAGAATTGAACAAATGAACATTTTGTCATAATTGTAAATAATGTGATTGAAAACATTTAACGTATTCTTTGATAACGAATTCTATTTCATATTGTCTTATTTTTTTCATTTGTCCAAATGTATCTTAATTTTATAAACAGAAAAGATTGGTTGCGTAAAATGAGTTGCTTTAAAATGAGTTGCTTTAAAACAGAAAGTACATAGTAACGAAATTTAATAAAGTTTGAAAGCTATCTTAAATATTAAACCTGGCAAAATCACAAACACCAAATCGTCTAATTGTTCTTTTAGCACTTCTGGCATTACTACCGCCACGTTTAATAGACGGAGGATGGGAAGGAAACAAAATTTATTTCTACAACAGAATTCCTTTCCAATTAAATTTTCTACGTCATTTTATTCGTTATTATAGTAATTTGTAGTCGAAGACACATATCTATAACCGAGTGGTTAGAAACCCTAACTGCGGAGCCGAGGGTCGCGAGTTCGATCCCCGCCGGGGACAAATATTTGTGTGCATGAACATGTCTATTTGTTCCGTGTCTGGGTGTAAAAGTATGTATATATGTACGTATTATACTTAAAAAAAAGAATATTTAAGTATATATAACAGTTGTCTAGTGCCCCATAATACAAGCATAATACTTGTTTACTTTGAGACAAGATGGCGCTGTGTGGGATGCCCCAGATATTATTATTATTCTGTAACAAAAGTTGACATAAATAACTAAACTAAAAAATAACAAAAACGTCGACGTATCTACTGGATTTACTTTAATTTTATAATGTTATCCAGCATTTTAGAATTTCTTAAAGTTATATTATAACATTACAGTATAGCCCTAGCAACAGGCTTCACACAAGGTTATGGTACAGATGCGGGTAGCGGGGGCAGAGGCGCGCCTACCTGCCCAGACGCACCCTAAAACGAACAAGAGCGCCCGCATTCCTGACCAAACCCCCCGCGCACCCGCTGACAGTCCTTAACCCAACCTGCGACTGTTATAGGGTTGACAGGACCTGGTTGTATTTAATATACTATCTGTAACGAAATTAACTAAAAAATAGAAACTACGTTGCTCGTAATCACGAACTGAAAGCATTTCAACTATTTTTGATGTATGTTACATTTCTTCAAAGAGTTTTCATACAGTAGTAGGTACTATTGAAAATAAGTTACAGGATCGGTCCTATGTGGGGATTTGGTAAGCACCGGTGGAGGCTTATCGCATGACCTTATCACTTTAAGTTCTTAGATTTATCCAATTAAGTCCGAAATGAAAAACTAAAAGTTAAAAGGATCCTATACCAAGTTTCAAAACAAAATCCTTTGCAAAATAACGACGTTTGAACGCAAACGAACAAACAAACTACCATAAATAATAAAAACTAGTGGACTAGAAGACTTAATGAATTTCAAACAAAGCTCGGATTTTATGGTTTACGAAATAATTAAAACAGATGAGTACATTTCACTGATTTGTGACTTCTAAAATTGTGTAATTTAGTTAGAGCATATGGATTTGGTGTTACGGCCGAGTGACTATCAAAGGTTGTAGATTCGATTCCAGCTATTGACTCATTGACCCATTAATTTTGGAGGCATGAAAGTCTGAAAGCATGAAATAAAGTATGAATTTAGAAATACAAATACATAGTAATAAAGCCAAAAAACCAGAAGCGAGTCAAAATAGTGATGTTCATTGAATACATAAATTGGTATCGATTAAGAATATTATTATCTGTTAGTGATATCATTTACTCAAATATCCGAAACAAGAATTTCGGATCATTATTTTTTGTATGTCAAAACAAGTTGTGTTAGGTATTTATATTTGCAAGGTTATCACGGTTATCATGAACAAATAAACACTAGAACGCAAAGCGTGGTGTCGTTAGATTGCATATATAGCATAATATTCGATTTTGAACATAGATATATAGCTTATGGAGAGTAACAGATCTTTCAAATCTCTGATTTTTGGAGTGTCTAGACTATTTACAGACAGATTTCAGGCGGATGTGCGAACCAATTTCAGTGAAATAGATGTTTATACAGAATATAGTATGATTTAAAAACCGACACTCTCAGAATTTCAATATCGGTGTGTATATGTAAATGTGACACGAAAGAACAAACGTTTTTATGACGCCAAGGAAAGGGTCAAATTTATAAAAACAGAATACTAACTCACCAGAATAAAAGAAATGAGCAGCTATCGGTGCTCTCAGAAAGATTAACTCGATTTGATTTGCAATCAAATTTCCAATCGATTATAAACTACTTTCCGATGAGCTTGAATAGCTCAGAACTGGATGTTAAATTTCATACATACAAGACTAAATAGCCAAAAACAATCTTTCAAATTAAAAAAATAATAATTTATCACTACGATTTTAAAACGGATTAAAAATTGTGCAACGATTCCACCTAAGATTTATAAAGAAAAACTTGGGGCGCATTTTGTACGTTTTACAAACGTGCAATTTAAATTCTTTTTTTTAATACACGAAATTGACTACTCTGTAGGAAAAAACTGATGAATATCCATGATGTCAGGTGCGTCCATAGTATCTGCTTACTTTTCCAAAAACACATATGAGCTTTAAGCATTATTGTTTACGGTTACGACTTTCGTTACACATACAAATAATACTTTCTTATAACTTCAGCATAAAGTTACTTATGTTCAAGCAATTTTCAGTGCCTTCTAATATCTTTTAGGAGAGAATATGCTATGTGCGTTCTTAATTCATTAAATTGCGCGACAATACTAAATTTATTATGGGTTGTATCTGCCAACATATACTTCCGTCATGGGAAATCTGTGGTGACAGAGTGGTTAAGCACCCCGCATATAATACAAAGTCGTAGGTTCTATTCCCGCCACATATATGACTTTATAACCACAAAAACTTAAATGAAAGGAGTAAACCCACCGAGACTTTAGTAGATTTCAGCCCCACACTACCTGCTGATAGCACACGCAACGGGTATCTGGCAACTCTTCTTTTCCGTAAACGAAAAAAGAGCTCCGCCGTCAACGTCACCTGCAGGTGAACGGCAGAGAGATTAACAGCCTCAATCCACACGGGACCAGCCTGGTGACTATCTAAACTCCTTAACCCAAAGGGATGTACTATAAGTCAGCGAAAGAGTGAAAGCTTGATAAAAAAAGTTCAGTGTTTTACTTGGTACAACTATATCTTTTTGCCAGAGATTTTTTTTTGGAGTGGTTCCTGCTTATTTTAACACTACTACTATAACGTATTCTCAGCTACTGTTATATTTTGACGGTAGATTTCTCTGGGACTTTCGATTTGCACTTTGTACATATAATTAGAAGAATATGTAGTACAAAAAGATACTTTGAAAAAAAAAAATTCTTAATATTCTTTTCTTATATTTTTTACCAGGAACTATCTGTGACAAAACTACTTTGCTAAATAGGGCTTTTGGCTGAATATTTGTAATGCTTCCCTCTTATTTTGGTCCAACGGTATAAATCTATATGTATGCTATCTAAAACAAAAATATTGCGCTGCGAGTTGATGATATACCACATTCACTCCAACGTGTCTCCAACGCGACTATAAACAGGAGAAAAAGAAGGGATTAGCCGCTGCATTCTAACTCATAGGTTATATGAGAGGAGTGATTTCACTTAACATCGCGCACTCATACGTCGTTGCTTTGGGCAATAAAAAGAGAAATAAGGCATAAGTATTCCGGGTATCTAGGTCACTGTTTCTATTAATAAGAAAAAAAAAAATTTTTAATAAAAATCCCGCATGTGGCAACCCTAAGTGTTCCCGCTGCATCCCGAAACACAATGAGCCGCCGAACCTGCACTGCCGGCACAACCACTCCATGTCCCTTCCCCGCTCACCCTTTGTTGCTCCTATCTGCCGACGCCATTAATCGACTGAACAAAACCTTAACAATCATTCTTCGAGCCCTTTCCTCGCGAAAAAAAACACTAGGTGTTTTTAAATACATTAATCTATAATTTAATTTAACCGAAAAAAAAATTGAAACTACACCACAAGAAGAATCTGAATTAATTCGTCAGTACGTCGCAAAAACTAAACAAGTCAATCAGTCAATCAAAAAAGTAGAATTGAGTTTTATGAAAAAAAAAGCATCAAATGTTACAGGTGTTAAAGATAAACCGTTTGGCTTCGGCCTTCGTTGCGACATATTTAACTGTCACATGTCAGGAAAGGCCAATTTTAAGCTGTTTACCTTCAATTCCGTGTGAATATATTTTTAACTTTTCTTAAGCAAATTTTATACTTAATAACTATTTATTCACTTACCAACTACTATTTACCAAACCAATATCTTTTTTTCCAATTGTATAATAAGATTTTGCTTAAAAGAAGTGGACATAAGTATCAGGTGTTATTTTACCTTGATTTTTGTAAGTTACTAGGTAGGTATGTGTCGGTTTTGAAAGCTAAATTCTAGCGTCAGCATGACCATTTCAGCAATTCCATTTTTATAAAATGTACACATTTTCACATCTATGTAACCGAGTGTGGTTTGTGCGAGTGCGTTAATTTGACATACAGGTAAAACCACACCTGGTAGGTACATATGTTCACAATTTAATTTTATATTAATATTATATAATTTGATATTTTTGTTTTGTCGTACATGTTATTTTATATTTTACTTATTGCATCTGTAGACAGGATAACGTATGAGAGATGAACAGTGCCTAGAAATACCAAATTGTGAATCAGTAGTGATCTAAGAAAATCAAATAAAATAATAAAAATCTTTATTGTCTGTTATTCGATAAACCATTACCAAATTTTGATTTAGCCATCGACTTTACTATATTTCATTTCTTCATACTGATTTGGTCACTTTTTACCAATAAACTAAGATATTTCAAAGAAATATTGTTATAAATTTAATATATATTTCAATAAAAATATGAAGATATTATAACCTCTTAAATTTAGTAACAACAAAAAAATATACATTCTCAAAAAATATTTTTCGTATTTAAATGTTGTTATTTCGGCGTAATAATTGAGAAGAGGGAGTAAATTCAAATCGGACGAAGCTAAATCTACGTCTTAAGAGGTCGTATCCTGGTCGTAATTAACATTTTAAATTAGTGTCTGTATCTTCTGTCTGTCTGTAGCTAAATGTGCGTTAAATTACTGTAGTAAATGACTGACCTAAATTAAGTCTCATTTTTCCTTTATCTCTTTTTTTTTTATGTCACAACCCCTGAGTCTTTCTTCACATTCTAGTCTTAACGTGACATAATGGCATTATGTCACGTTAAGAATAGACACCTTCACGTTCTAGTCTTAACGTGACATAATGGCATTATGTCACGTTAAGAATAGAATGTAGGAAGACTCAGGGGTTGTGACATAAAAAAAAAGAGATAAAGGAAAAATGAGACTTAATTTAGGTCAGTCATTTACTACAGTAATTTAACGCACATTTAGCTACAGACAGACAGAAGATACAGACACTAATTTAAAATGTTAATTACGACCAGGATACGACCTCTTAAGACGTAGATTTAGCTTCGTCCGAGTTGAATTTACTCCCTCTTCTCAATTTTCAAGCTCTTCATATATTATACATGATCTAGCTGCTAGATTTCCAGGTCTTTCCATAGAACTTACGTAGTATTTCCTGGTGTAAAGCTTGCTTCAGACTTCAGACATAAAATTTTTGTGTAGTTTATGTACTTCTTCTAAATAATCGATTTAGTTTTCTTCGTCCCCAGATTCCCCAGAACATTCATGTTCTTCAGTTCCACTCTCGTCTACTCCATTATGTCACGTTTAGACTAGAATTATGTCACGTTAAGAATGAAAATAGAAAGACTCAGGGGTTGTGACATCAAAAAAAGAGATAAGTAAAAAATGAGACGAAAATTTAGGTCAGTCATTTACTACAGTAATTTAACGCACATTTAACGTACATTTTATTAAATATTATTATTTTATTTACAAAGACGCACTTGACAACACCGCGAAGGTGGTCCTATATTTATTTACTTATTTATGTTAGTTAAGCTAACACAGCATCCCGAAAGTCCCGAAACACGATACGCCATCGAATCTTTCGTAGCCAGTACTTACTCGCTTTACACCCTCTACTTATCTGTCTACCCACACCATTAATGAATACCAGTAGAAAGAAAAAAAAACAAGTTTATAGAACAATTATGGATACAGGATAAACTAGGTATCAATATTTTTTTAATGTCATTTTATATTTTTATTTATTGTATTCGAAAATCCTTTTTATAAAATGCTTCCGATGTAACATGTTTTAAATTAAAGGCAAATAAAACGACATTGCACATTCCATTGGAGAAACATTCACAAAGAGCTTTTAAGCTCGATTTCGGCTACCAATATTTTATTGACACTATAAATGTACGAAATTTCCTGTTAACCATATTTCTTTTTAAAATATATGACTGTATACTGTACTTAAAGTTTTATCTCTAGATCGAAAAAAAAAACAATTTCTGAGTTATATTACGTTTGAAATTCCGAAGATTTAACATTCAAATTAATATTTTTTATTTTAATCAAATAGATAACTACTTCGTTATTGTATAAATACGAATTTTTATTTTATGATTAATAACATCATTAGATCTATCATCTCGAATAGTTCATTCTATTTCATAACTAATACAGATAACTTGTCTTTTTGTCAGCATTTTTCGTATGCTACATTAGTTACAACCGCGTATTATACATACGTATATGATACTCGTGTGGTAAAGTTCATTCACCTAACCGTTCATACCAGTTCCTAATGTCTGCGCAAAAAATAGACTAAAAAAACTGGTCTTTGAAGTCTCGAAACCAGTACCAACTCACGAACACCGCTTGATAATCTTAGAGATACAAAATTGTTATGTATAGATATTATATGTAATACCTAAGAACAAGATGAATGCATGCAAAAAAATAAAGTCTGTTTTAATCTTTATTAACCAATAACCACTTAGCTGACATTTTTTAGCGATACGTGCACCAAAGTCTCTAATAATTTATACCTGTGTTTTTCTAGTGGTTTGACCTTCATTCTAAGACTATCACAAACGCAAAATTGTACTTCTGTGTTTGTTTTTCTCCACGTACGTCTTGCGGAGCATCGAAACGAGGTGATTTTTGGCACGTGGATAGTTCAAGGCACAGTTCGTATCTAACTAGACTACTGTTTTTCCTAGCCAATGGTTTTTATGACACACAAAACGAATAAAGATTGTAAATACAAATTAAAGCTAAGAATAGAAATAAAAAAGAAGAAGTGTTAGGCTATGGTAATAGAAAAACATTATATATACAGGATGAGGTTTTAATGACCAGCCAAATTTTAATATAATGACCTTTGATAAAAATCCGTAGGCCGTCTTGTTTCTTTTTAGTATCGTTTGATTGGAAAATATTCAATTAAGATTACGCAGACCTTTCCCAAAAACATGATTTTAGGTTATAATTTCTTTAGAAATGCCTTTTTTTCTTTAAGAACATTTACCCCAGTATCGAAGCTCCCACATTATGCTACAATTTCAAATCGAGTGCAGCCGCAACCCTATTGGAGTCTCGGCCCATTTCTAAAAAAATGTCCTAAATTCGTGTATTTAACTTACTAGTAATTTTTTTTAAGTTCTTTATTTTTTCTGTAGGTTAGTAAATTTTCTAGAACCTACTTACAGAGGACGTTGATCTGGTCTTGATGAGGACTTACACTTTCAACCCCCGACGTCGAAAGCAAGAGGTGTTATAAGTATGAGGTCTATGTGGTTCTATCTGTGGGTTTGTGTGTCTATATGTCGCAACGTAGCTCTCAAAGGGATAGACAAATTTTTATATAGCTTTTTTTTCAATTGTTAGTTGGTTTAATCTGGATGGTTATTACTTATATAACAGCTAAGATTCTTTTTAAATTATAGAGTTTATTAAATAAATATTGTCAAGTGTTTAAAGCCAAATATTTACAGTTAAGTTTAAAAATTTAGTACCTACTTAAAATTGATTACATTTAAAAACCATCCGTTAGAAAATTTGAAATAATTCAAATTTATTAATTTGTAAATGACCTTTGATCCTAAAAGGAGTTGGGGACCGCTAAGTAACCTAAGCACCTATATTTTTTGTGATGTGACATAACATAGTAACAGGTTAGAACTGAAGTATTAAGGTTACTTAGCGATCTCTGATAAAAAATCAAATTAAAAGTAATAAACCTATATTATTTCATATTAGTAAAGCTCCCTCATCCTGAGGGGAGGCATAGCCCCTGCAGGGGGTCATTAATGGGCCGACGGTATGGTATGATATTTATTTTTTTTTTTTTGTTGTCGCGATGTTGTTTGTGGCGAACCCAACTTACGTAACGTGGATTAAAGCCAAAACAATAAAAATAACTGGGACTTTCCCTAAAAGCTAATATCGGCGCATCAGGAAACTTCTCGTAGGGTTAAGTCGTGATGTTGCGTTCTGTTTATCGAAGAAGGCCATCTTGAGACGGGCACGGGCAGTGTTAAGGAATGCGCTCGCTTGGCTGTGGCGAACGACGCTTTCACCTATGATCGATCGAGTTACAGAACGCGACCCACTGACATGATACTTCACATGCGGTTAAGGGTGGAAAGAGTCGTGTTAACCATCCATCTTCCTATGTCACAAAGCTGGATAAAGTACAAAGATTCTACAAAACAAAGAATTTTAAAAACAGCCTCTTTATTGCGAGATCTCAATTAGGCATCAAAGCACCAAAACGTAAAGAAACGACTGAGTGCGAGTCGGAGTCACGCGCCAAATATACATTAAACAATATTATGATAACATTAATACATGGGACATCCCACACAGCGCCATCTAGTCCCAAATTGAGCAAGTATTATTAAGGGGAAATCTACATTTTTGAATAACAAAAAACAGCCTCAAATTTAACATATACATTTCAAAAATCTATTAAAGATTGACGTTTAGTAGAAGAAGTCAATGCCTTTTTGAATATATAACTAGTTGTGCCCGTGGCTTCGTCCGCGTGGACTTAGATCTAGCAGCCGGTTATACCGACTCACCCAGTAACATCTCTGGTACCTTACACCGAACACGCTTGGCGCGGCGCCATGCTAAAGTGTTTGTAACTAAAATTAAAAATTGATATATTTTGATTGTGGTAATCGATCTTGATCAAATAAACACTAAATTTTACTCACAATAAATTTTGTTATTTTACAGTAATGAAATTTTAGATCCAATTAGTGTATTCTACGTGATAAGCGTACAAAAGTTCAAAATTAAAAAATATAATTACGTTCTATTACAAAATTTCTCGCATCTTCCAGTAATTTTTTTTTTGCAAAAATCGTTAACGTACAGACACGGAAAGTTTACGATTCTATTATATGTAGGTACAGAATAAATAGCTATTTAACAGATGTTCATAATAATGTTTAAAAACCTGGCCAAGTACAAGGCTGGTTAGACTTGCTTGCCGCGCCGGCCGCGCTAATATAATTTTTGATAAATAGCCTTTCAAATAAAAAACTGCTAATTTTAAATTTAAATACGACTTACTGTGACCGTGGTTTGTTGGAAATATGCGTTCAAGCGTCGCTTTTTTTAAAACAAATTAGCTTTATAAATTGTTCTAATTTCTTATCAATATACCTACGCGTCAGTTCCGAAAAAAGTTTAATTAATTTACCAACAATACCTTACTTTTTTACGTATAGTATTTTTTTTCTTGTATTATTTATTTATAACTATAAAATTTCTTAATTAAACGTATCCAAAAACGGAGTCATTTAAAAAAGGGGAATTTTAAATGCCGACACCCAGATTCGATACCCAAAAAGGAACGGAGAGTATTTTCGAATTGGATTTACATGTCGCGATTTACCGCCCGATAGTGGCCCATAAGCGTGGATCGGAGAGAATTTATTTACACGATTATTTTCTTTCGTGCGCGTCCTGTCCGCGACATACATAAAAGCGTGTTAAGCAGTTTTTCCATGTGAAATAAGTGTATATTATGTATTGTGTATAAAAAATAAATATTCTATCACCCGAGTACGACACCGAACGTTTTAGTAAATTGGTTTCCTGTGGAAAGTTTTATATCGAGAATACGCATTATTAGAATTTATTAATATATAAATAATAAAAATGGATATGACAAAAAAATTATAGATACGCTAAAATTGGTTAAAATTTTTATAGGTACTCGTACAGTGTCCGTTTTTGTAGGTTAGTGCTTGTATATCTGTAAGAACTTCTCATGACAATCTCCGTAGTGCTGTGTGCAAGCTCTCTGGCTGAAGTTCCGAATGGGTATAATATGTATTTTCGGTAAAAAAAAAGCCTCAGAAGAACTGCAGTGATCAAAACAGCTCACAGAATTAGTCAATTTGTAGCGGCAATGGGCAATGAAGAAGTTCTTTTGGTGACCCCGAGCCGGAGGACGTCATCGACATATATTGTACTTATATGTCGGTGCTCTAAATGGACAGACAACTTTATCAAATGGTGGCGAGCTATAGTCGGTTACAGTTAGCCTAAGACTATGTGTTGTGGAAATGGAATGGGAAACTATTGTGTCTCATAGTATGATATTCAGCGATTGAGATTACAGGCATTACTCTTATCGTTTTAATTATTGAAAGTAATCGCGAATTATGTTTTTTTTTCAATTTAAATTTTTCAATATATCAGTTAAAATGCTTACATCCCATGGCCAACCGTCGCATACAAACGGTTTGCATCAATAACGAGTGCCCACAACCTCGGTCGGTACGGCTGCCTCTTTTAATCCAATTACCAGCCCGCTGTGCGACGTGACTGGCGATTTTTCGTTTTGTCCTTTTTTGAATTTTAAAATAGGTAGTACTTCAAAAAGATTAAGCGGCAATATGTATATACGTACAATGTTTGTTTCACTGTTAAACTGTTTGAAGGTATGACTTTTAAGATTAAGTGAAAATGAGGCAGTGTGAATTAATTAACTCCAATTGTGACATTTATTTTTTAAATAATTACCTATCGGGCGTTTTCCATTGGACGGCACGGCAACGGAAAAGGCGCCAGCACGGCGACGACCCGACAACGGTACGGCACCGTTGTTAGATTTTCTACTGAGCCCGGCACATCATCGCTCCCTCCAATCCGCCCCGCGTACACACACACATAAACAGCTACAGTACGTACACAATACATACGTAGTTGTGCCGGTCGGCATCGAGCGAGAAGCTTGCTGTCGTTGTTTCACCGATGGGAGTCATCGCCGTACCGTCGCCGACGCCGGCAAGTGGAAAAACGCTTATCTACTGAAAGACAAAAATAAGTAGAGTTCTGTAACGCTAGCTTTGCAGAGGCCTAGAGATTGTAGAATTCAAAAATTCTTATATGGTATCCCCAAATATGACGCGGAAAATGATCTTCTTACTAGTTTGTTTAAAATATTGATTCATATTTAAAAACAATTACTTTGATAACATATTTATGTATGCATGCTGTATAGGCAGGAATGGGCTGTATTGCAATTAAAGTTATTTATGTAACCTCTGCATAAAGACTGTTAAATAAATAAATAAAAATATATACAGCTCTAGTAATAAAAGAGTATATAATGAAAATTTGTTTTATTACGTGCAGTTTTATATCGAAAATTCAAACGAAAATGAATTTAATTATATATTTGTATGTGGAAGTACGTTCCGTTATTACTGGTGCACTTTAGCCATTTTAAGGTTACATCATAAATTCTTTTGCTAAAAAACTTTTGAATTCTTTGAAGGCGGTTTTGAATGCCCCGTTGGAATTGAATTTTTTTCTTGCATGAAGTTGTCTAGATTCCAAAAAAAAATTACAGCAAGGTCTGGGAGCGTGGTGAATGGCAGAGAATTTGAATTCAGAGCTCCTCTAATTTCTCGATAGTGCAGCGTGCCTTTTGTGGTCGAGCGTTTTCCTAAAGAAGTAATGCTGAAGCGATTGATCAGTCTCGGGTGAGCTTTGCCAAAACAAACGCCAGATATTTGAGTTCCAAGTTGCCAGTCTTGAGAGTAGGCAATTTCATAGGTCGGTGCATAATAGTTTGCTTTATTTACGTAGTTACTACATGAAACATATTTTTTTCAAATTGGTCGTCAATTTCGTCTTGGTGTCTCAGTTTTAGTTTTAAATGAGGCTTAAGTACGTTGGTAATACCACCTAAATAATAATAAAAATACCAATAAAATAAGTAGCTCTTGTGTTTGAGTAATTTTACCAAAAAAATACCTGAATTTATTACCTAACTAAAGTAGGTATGACACTTTTCCCGTACATATATTTTTACGTGAAATTAAAATACAAAGGATCAAAACTCTTTTGGTTGGCATACCTGCCTGTCAACACCACAATTTCTTGAATACATTGTCGTTTCTACAAAACATTTAATTTCTATTGCACATTCAGATGACCGAAGCTATTCGGAATAGTATTCGAACATCATGTTTACATCGCTTTTCTATATGGGTTATAATTACTGACGTTATAATAATAATAATACTTGAGACGACCACACAGCGCTATCTAGTCCCAAATTAAGCAACTATTATGCTTGTATTATGGGTTACTAGACAATTGATATAAATACTTAAATATTCTTTATAATATATACATATATATAGATACTTTTACACACAGACACGTAACAAACAGACATGTTCATGCTCACAATTATTTGTCCCGTATGGGATTCGAACCCGCGACCTTTAGCTGTGCAGTTAGGGTCTCAAACCACTCGGTCCATCGGTCAATCGATAAATATTGATAGTTCTAGAATTGCAGTAGCAATTGGTGTGATCATAGTTTTAATTTATACACAAACCGAAATATTTTTTAAGATAAACTGACATACAATGTAGATAGATACCACGTATATGTCAGAAATTACATCTAGTGAGTGTTTCCATAATGAAATTTATTTGGGGTTCCTACTTTATCTTAATTATCTTTACACTACTATACTATAGTTCCACAAATCTAAACTAACGTGTCCTATGTCCTATCGTTACGAGGAGCAAACTATTATCAACTAATTGACGTGTTTTAACAGATCGTTATCGTCCTATACCGTAGAATCTTTATATACAGTTCGTATTTATACAGAATATATAACAATCACCCAAATATTTATAAACATACCAAAATCAAAACATGTATCTAAACTGATGGGCATAAAGAATACAATGCAAAAAAAATTTTATATATATAGCTAATGAGCATACGCCTCGAGGAAAATATTTTGTGAAGTTTGTGAATATTCTCCCTTGCCTTTCGATAACCAAAGGGTGTGTTATAATGAAGTTGTCTGTATATTTCGATATAAAATTGTTACACGAGATTGTACGACCTAAGCATTTATATACTTTAATGGGCATGTAAAGGTAATGTAATCAGCTTTAGGAAATATAATAGTTATTTAAGATACACGTGCGGAAAGTAAGGTTTTATACGAATAAGTGCCAAATTGAAAACACGAGCACAGCGAGTGTTTTCATTGGCACGCATTCGCATAAAAACTTGTACGCTCAAGTAACTTACATTTTTAAATGCATTTTGCGAGGAAATACAACAAAAAAATAAGTACAATAAGGTAATTTTATTTCACCAAAGCCTATTTACAACGAAATGGCGCGCTTTCTTTGTAGAGCGCGCGTTTCATAGAGTTTTTTTTTTCTTGAGGCAAAGGTACAGTATACGTACAGCCAATAATGTGAAAAATATTTTTGTTTGCGGAATCAAAACACGTATTTTTAAATGGGATAATCAAGAATCTTATGTGTCATGGTGTTTATCATCATTTAACTATAGCTAGAGCGCGCACACTTATAAATAATTTTTTTTTCCAATATCAAAACCTCCTTGCATCTTTGTAATTTTTTAAATTTTATGACTTGCACCATGCACCATAGAGTCAAAAAAATTAAAAAAATACTTTATTTCACGCGTGAAATAAAGGATTTCAGTACTGTTTTATTTCACGCGTGAAATAAAGAGTCGGTTTTCACATAATTTTGTTACACAAAAAGGAAAACTTTACGAGCAACTACATTGAAAAATATATTATACAACAGTCTGCTTACATTAAATAAAACCGAAAAGGAAACTATAATATTTTTCAAAACGTTTGCTATTAATACGGTCTTTATGACATCTAAACTTGAACCGTAATGTTGTATTTTACAGTACTAGGCCTTTTTACTTTACAACAATCACAAGCAAGCATTCTGTTTGTAACGCATGCGTAAACCGCGAAAAGCAGTCCGCTCCCGCCCTTAGCTCCCGCCATTTGAAGTGTCTACCTAATTTTAATCGCAAATGTATTGAAAAACATCGTGTGATGCTCGTACTCAGTAAGCTGGCTACTATTATAGTCTCGGTTTATTATAAGCAATCCGCTTCGCTTAGTGCCCATAAGCACTTCGCCTATAATATGCAACTTACCGTTTTTGCATCATAATGTACTATTAAATACCGTAGTAAAATTTAAAAAAAAGTGTTTTACGTAATGTGACTACAAATTAACCGTTATCGATATTGTCCTTTAGTTGTGTTGTAACACCTTGCTTCTTGCTAAATTTCATAATTCTAAGTTATGGGGAAGTTCCCTACTAGTGGGGAACTTCCTCTAGGAAGTAGAGAAACGCGCTCACCCCGCTCCCCACTAGAACCACAGCGCGCTATCGACAGGGCGACCGCTCATACACTCCACTAGTAGTGTATGTCCCCATTGACCGGTAGTTAGTAGGCAAATGCCCTTTTACAAGTATTCCATTGCGAAAGCGCCGAATCAAGCAGAGAAATGTTGTAAAAACACATACAAAAACAAAAAACAACTTTGTGTGGTATAACTTTTTATATGTAATTATGAAATTGTGTGGACGTTTCCTGCTCAAAGGCGTCTCACCCCCTTCCCCTACCAACAACGCTGAATGGAACGTTTCATCTCGTACAGTAAATGTCTTACCGTCTCTCTTGTCTCTACTGGAGAGGCGGCGGGGACCTTGGCTATCTCTATGACCCTACAGGTGTTCATTTGCGAGTGTCCAAATATGCGACATAAATCGCCATATTTTTTGATTGCATCGACTTAGAAGATTAATTATTTTACTACTTCACGGGATCGTAGACCTAAGTATTCGAAATTGGTTTCAACTTGATACATTCATGCATTCCTGAAAAAAAAGGGTCTTTACCGACAAGCAGACGACGACGTAGTGACCCTATAAAAGTTTCTTTTTTCCTTTGAGGCACGGAACCCTAAAAATAACTTGTATTCTATAACAACCTCATTGAAGTATTGTAGAATAATGTGCCTTTTCGCCTGGTGTATAAATTATTCAATATCAACAAGTACAATGTAGATAGATATTCGGGGTCTCGAATCATCGGGGTCGATTTTATTCATATACACATCAATCATTGTTATCATTTATTATAGGTATATAAATTATAAAACGTATCCTGTGATCCTTAAAATAAAAAACATAACGATTCATCTCAAAATAGTCGGATGGTGGCGGTGTCAAAGCACTTTGAATCCGACTAAGCTATCATAGAACAATAAGTAGTTACGGACCAAGAGGCTAGACAATACAATCTTCCTATAATCTCTGGCATGTTCGTCGTGACCGAACTTTTGCGTGTGTGTGTGCGTGTGCGTATATTCGTGTGTATATATCATATATATATCTTATACATGTGCATGAATGTTGTATACAGCCTGCGAGAACGGGTGTGCGGTCCGAGTATCCATTACACATTATATAAAAACGACTAAATCGTTTGGTTTAATTTCAGTCTGCGTTAATTATAGTTATTGCAATCTACGAACCCGCGTCCTACTCTCGTCAGATCGCGTAGATACTTTTACGTGTGAATACAGTCTGGCTGTAGGTAATAATTCTAGTAGAGTTTAAATCAAGCTTTATGGCGGATGTGAACATAGGCACAAGTCGCGTCGCAGTAACCAGTTTTAAGTGTAGCGGGACGCAGTGGAGCGAGGGGCATATGACTGAACCTGCGCAAGCACGCTTATAGCGTTGTATTCCGATCCGCCATAAAGTTTGATTAGAACTATACCACCTTGCGATGAAAGTAGCTTTACTTAAGGAACTTATATATTTAAGACTAACCGATTGGCCGAGTAGTAAGAGACCCTCAGTCGCGAGTTGGGTTCCCGCCCGGGACAAATATTTGTGTGCATAAACATGGCTATTTGTTCCATATCTGGGTGTAAAAAGTATTCATATACGTATGTATTACAATAAATAATATTTAAGTATGTATACCAGTTGTCTAGTATTCCATAATACAAGCATTTACTACTACTATAAACAAGTGTTTACTTTGGGACTAGATGACGATGTGTGGGATGTCTCAGATATTATTATTATTCTATTTAAAAATGTGCCAGACAACAATAAGTAAAGGTTGTTTCATTTTAAAGGGTAAATGTCTACTAAAGTTACCCTGGTAAAAGTAAAAGCAAAAACTATGTCGTTTGTCGATCTAAGTTTACTAATATAACATTATAAGTAAGCAATGTTCCAAAATATATAATATAATAATAGATGTCTCAGTAAAAGTAAAATCAAAAAGTACATCTTGACAAGTTCGTGACAAATCACACGTCAAAATTTCTTATATTCTGTCAAAATAGCCAAATTGAAATTTTAGAATAACCTTCTTTTTCTTTCATTGTCAAAATTAAGTAAAAAATACATAAATTGAAACTAAATTGTCATTTAATCAATTAACAATCAGTCAAAACAATTAACAAATCCAAAATTATACATTGATACATTGATACATTGATACATTGATACATTGATAATAAATATAAGCTGGATAACAAAACATTTTAAAATATGATTACAAACCTACAAAATTTATAATATTTTTTAAGCTGGTATTAGTGGAAATGAGACAGTATTCTTCTACCTTTGTTGTCTTCCGGTTAACGAAAATCGATTTTGATCTTTATGGAAATGGATCAAGGATCCGTTTACTATATCTACTCAAACCCAGTGAGCTATCCATTAAGCTACGAATGTACACTGAAAGGCAAAATTGATTGCCAGTATTTTTAAAGATGTGCGTTTCAGAGTGAAAAAATGTGTTAAAAAATGCGTTGTATTACATAAGAACAACAAATTCGGTTTTCTTTTTTAAACAAATCAATTTATATAATTAATTGAATAAAATACAAGAACATGTAGTTACAGAAAATAATTTAAACAGGTAATGTATTAAATGAAAATTCTTCAGTTAAAGTATTTAACTGCAGTAGGTTTTACTTTGTAATTGTAAAACATGTACTAAAAAACGACGAGTCAGATGTCTCATATCCTCTTTTCTATTCAGAAACAATTCGTTTTTCTATATCATACGAACGAAATTGGATGACGTGTGCCGCACCACAATGGATATGGACGCAAAACTTGTTTGCCCGTACATAAATAATAATAAGAGTGGCGGCTAAATGGTTCATCCCGGCGGAGTCAACGCTCGCCCTGAACTGCCGAATCGACTATTGCCATTTTTTACAAATAAAACGTATCTTTTGCATTTATATCTTTTATTGTTTACATCTAGCTAACTGACAGGTTCTAAATATGGAGATGTGTCTCATTAAAATTCCTATTACATAAAATATTTGGATATTTTTAGTAAATATCAGTTACGAAATAGGTAAAATTGTTGACAAGTGAAATATAGCCCATTGTGAGTTGGGACTTTGGCGCCATTTTTTTTTCTCAAAAATATTGAAATTCGAAAAGCATTTTGTGAAAATTCACCCCAACTTTTTGGTTCCTGTGAAATATAAAGGAGTAACAAATAAATCATATTGCACAGCCAATTCACTAATTTTGAGATTTGAATGAATGATAAATTTTTTAAATATAATTGCACTTTTTAGTACGTTTTTCTATGCGCGTTACGCCAAATTATAGAGATCAGTGCAATAAAAATTGTTTTATTTCGGTTAGCCCTACAGATATTTATCAAAGGTCGGAAATAAAACAGAAATAAAACCTACTCCTGGAGAAGTCATACATGTGAAGGGAATTGACTGTTTTTACCTATATCTGTGGAAAGTTATTAAAGAGTCGATTACTCCGACGATTTAAGCGATCGTTAGCCTAGTGGGTAGCGACCTTGCCTACGAAGCTGGAGGTCCTGGGTTCGAATCCCAGGTCGAGTCAGTATTTATATGATGAATACTGATACTCGAAGCCTTATTTTTACTTACTGAAAAATGATATCTTAAACATTTTATGGTTGCTTTATTTGTATGTCTCAGTGAATTTTAGTACTTAGTTCAAAACTTATGTTATGCATATGATAGATATACAAGAGACCCCTCTCCGAACGAGTGCGACTCACATTTGAGTGATTTTATATATCAAATGTAATAATAATAATACCTAGGACATCCAGCGCAGTGCCATCTAGACCCAAAGTAAACATGTATTATGCATGTATTATAGGTACGAGACAACAGACATACTTAAATATCCTTTAGAATACATATATAAATATTTTACATCCAGTTACGGAACGAATAGACTTGTTCATGAACACAAATATTTATCCAGGATGGGATCGAACCTGCAACCTCTGATTCTGCGTTAACATCCCTAATCACTTAGTCAATCGGTCACTCAAATGTTATTAGCAACAGAGAAAATAAAGCATGAAATTGATTTTTATTAGTAATCGATATTTTGGGACACACAATGTCGTACTAAATGTAATATAATAAATTGAGTTTTCAACTCGAGTGGTTATAAAAGCATTTCACGGATATTCTTTGAGATTTTCTCTGAGACGGTGCTATGGACGCAATAAAATACCTCCCGACCGGCTACCGGTTATTCCGCTGTATGGAGCCGGTTTTCGAGTTTTTGTACCGGCCAATGCCCGTCTAAGGATTGATTTTGGACGTACGGGTAATGAGATAAAGAGTATATATCCTTATCTATAGTATTATATAATAAACAGGTAATTTCATTTTGGGCGTACATATCTGGATGTTAATTCCGTTATTAATGGACCGATTTTAAAGTAACTTTCAACGATGATTCTTTCGTTCGTTAGGGCATTATTACATTGTCTAGAAATAATGTAAAAATCCACTAACTCACACTGGAGCAGCATGGTGGATTAAGCTCCAAGCACCCTCATCCCGAGGCTAATATCGATGGATGGAATACAAGAATAAATATTATAAAATATTTGACATATGTGGGCGTATCGTTAAATATTTTTGACATCTACAAATCCTAATTTATTATCAAAACGAGAAAAATAAATCGTTGCAGAAAAGTTGAAACACTAGACGGGTCACCGGCTGACGACACTGGCTTCCTACTATTTTCGTTCCCTAGCAAAACTAACACAGAATTAATACTTACAAAAGTAGGTACCGGTGGCTAAATATTCATAAAAAAAAAAACGATCATATGCGTGTCGGATCGTTCAAAAGTCCTTGTTCGTTGCATTTAAAACTCTTTAATGTAATAAAGATACAGCATGCCCGAAATTAGTAAAGTACCTACATATACTTTTCGATACCTTTTTACTCGTATCAATAAAATTGTGTTCTCTATGTTAAACAACAAGGAATAAGGAATAAGGAATAAAGTTCAGTATGGACCCATACTATTGATTATTTGTTTAAAAATAAAAGGACTGCAATTTAAGAAAATCAATATCATAGCTAAAGTTACACAAAAAAGGCTTTAATTTCGATATTATTTCGCCGCGGGGTTTAACAAACTCTGAAAAAGAAAGTTGTGATATTCCGAAGACGTAGATATCCAGTGTACTCAGCGAAATACACTTAAATCCAATCAATTGCTATATTTTACGATAGATGGCGCTGTCTAACTAGTTATTATCTTTTACTACAGAGAGCGCTATCAATAGAACTGCCTTGCATAAACTTTAATTATCCAATTTTGAACTGAAATTATAAGCTTTCAAACACGTAACATAAATATACTATTTCGGAAAAATGCGTATTGCTTGATAATAAAACCATTCGAATGCAACTGTGTGATAATATAAAAATGACGCCACATGTATAAGTTTTAATATATGATATCTCAAAATCGCTTCTTTCTTGAAAATATGAAAAATTATCAATAATTTAATAAAAGACGTTCTTTTCAATGACATATGTTTCAATTCGACGCAACTTATAGTCATGTAAAATAACTTGGGTTCAATTTCATATGGCGCAATGGTCATTGTCTATTCTTGTTGTCTGTCTGAAATTGTAGAAAATTTAAGCTGTGACAGAAAGACAGATGGTCGCCGTGACGAATATACAAATATTTCCAGTTTAGTTTTAGTACTATAGAAAAATCCACATCAATATTCCAATAATACATTCTCTCTTCAATTATTGTGTTTTAAGAATAACAAAAAACTTTTTTAAAGAACCGACCAAGTGCGAATCGGACTCACACACGAAGGGTTCCGTACCACCATACAATATTAAAAAAAAAACGAGCGTGACGTTAATATTAACTTAACCATTAATCGTTATTATTATGTAATTTAAGAATTATTGTATAAATATATTTCATTTTTATGTCGTTAGTTATTTAGAAAGCGCTCGATCCTCTCTGGCTAATCTGAAAAGTAATATCATGAGTGCGCTGATGGCTAGAGACAATTTTTATTACTTATTTTATTACAGTGAACCTTTGCCTTTTAGTATCAATTGTGAAGAGAATAATCTCTGCAAAGAAAAACGTAAATTTATAGTACCTAGTAATACAATGTAGTTGTCTTTATAAAAAGTTTTTTTTTTTTATTATCTTTTACAATAACATCACAAAGATAAAATGCATGGGTTAGTTTTCGCTTATTACCTAAACGCTATCTGTCATTTTCTATGGAATTTTTACAAAATTTTTACTTATAAAAGTACATTTTATAAGTTAATCTATAACTCGTTAAATAATACAGTCTAGTTAGCTGTGATAGTTTTCCTTTTAACTACGTTATATATACTCCGGTCATAAATTTTTTCCACGTATCCAAAAACAACGGTTTAGCTGGTAGAGGGGCGGAGAAAGGGGGGGACACATGACTTTATCAAAAATTTGTACTTTAAGAGTCCATATCTCAACAACTGTTGACTTACATAAAAAAAATTGTTTGAAACCTTGATATAATTTTTAAGACCTATCGTTTGGTACCTCTAGCGTTAATATACGACGAATTTTTTTTTCGTACTTCAATTACATGTATGGCGACCTATCCCAAAAAAAATTTTTTCTTAATTTCGCCACGCCGTTGTGTAGCGGTTCATAGATTACATCTGCCTTCCAAATTTCATCCATATATTGCTAATAGTTTCCGAGAAAAACCACAGACAGACAGACAGACAGACAGACAGACGGACGGACGGACATGGCAAAACCGATAAATACAAAAAGTCTTAAAAATAACACATATCATTCAGTTACTCGAAGGTTCTTACTCTGAGTCAAGACATATAGCAGTATTAGTTTCTCTGAAACGCAAAGGGTTTGGGGTGTGCCGAGTTAAGTAAGAATTCGTGTCAATGGCATTACCTATTTTTAGGAAACTTTTCCTCGAAGACGTAAGAGAAACAATGAGATCACGGCTCTGTTCTGGTTTTTTACGCACGTCTCAGATACATTTTTTCAAACTTTTTTGTCACCGTATGCCATAACATAGGAATCATAGGATGTATCCGTTTTAAATATACAATATACATATTTTTAATTTTATATAATTGTCCCGTTGATTGACCGAGTGGCCAAGTGGTTGGAGACCCTAACTGTGTAGCCAAGGGTTGTGGGTATGATTCCCGCCTGAGAGAAATACCTGTGTGCATGAACATTTTATATATTTGTTCCGTGTCTAGGTGTAAAAAGTAGATATCTATATATGTACATATTTAAAAAAAAAGAATATTTAAATATGTTTACCAGTTGTCTAGTACCCCATAATACAAGCATAACACTTGCTTACTTTGGAACTAGATGGTGCTGCGTGCGATGTCCCAGGTATTATTATTATTATTATTGTGGTAGACTTAAGTAAACTTTAATATTTTATATAATTTAATTACCGACGAAAACAAATTGTGTAGTAAAATTCGGATTTTTTGTGGTAGTTTCATGTAACCGGGTTGCGAAAAATAATTCCAGCGTGTACTGATGATTTGCTTATATTTGCGGTAAAAATAGTCTATGTCCTTATTCAGGCTGCTATCTATCTCCCTACCGAATTTCATCAAAATGGGTCTAGCGGTTTAATTGTTGATTCGTCTTCAGGATGTATTCCATCTCCCTACCTTTCATTAAAGTCGGCTCAGAGCTGTTGTCAGTTAGGGTGCTCATTAAAAATTTACTCCCATATTAACTCCTGTGGACGCTTTTGAGCATTTCTCACGATATATTGCACTAAAGCTTTGAATTTATTAATTACATAATATTTACAAAAGTATGTTTATGCTTATAGAAAACTAAAAATCTAAAAATTTTGATTGATCTTAAGTTGATGGCTCATCATCGTAAAATAATATGAACATACTAGACATTATAAATTCCAAGAAGCATCGTATGTGTAAAAGAGGTTCAAAATCTTATTGATTTTTTTGTTAAATACAGGTCAGTGTCGTAAAAACAACATTTTGCTGAAAGACGCAGGAGTTTTCTCAAACTTTTGCTATTTCAACCGACGCGACATGGTTACAAGCCACCAAGTAGGTATGCGCTGCAATAAAGTGTTCCTCTAAAAAAACCGGGCCGTATCCGATGCGGTTTTTTGCATTATATAGGTATCACCTCAGAGGAATTTCTTAGATTAGTTTACGTTTATGTTTGTTTTAAACGATTTCAGCATTATCATCAGCTTATATAAGAATCCCATAGCTAGGTTTTTTTTTTAAATGATAAAGCTAAATACAATAATTTAAAAAAAAAGCACTACGAGTGATTTAAGTAATAAAATATTAATAAAATGGTCGTTTAAAAAGACAGCAGAACCTAATTAAATAACCTTATAATCCTAAGACAATAACATTTAAGATTTTAATTAACTGTCGTGGGATTATGCAGGCTCAGTTTAAGGATTTACGGGCTTCCCACCGCCGAGGCCATGCAACTCTCTCCTGTATATTCCGAACTGAAAAATGTCGCCCAGCGATTCTCCTTAATGTTCGGTTTCGTTGCAAACAAGCTTTCGGATTGAAAGCTATTGCCGAAAATTCGTATTTAAGACTGTAGCCGCGCATTGAAAGCTAGTTTCGATATTTATCATGATTTTTTTAAATAACTTTATCTTGCTTTACTATAAAAGCTAAATGTAAGAAACATGGGTCTAAACAGCGTTTAATCAATTCAGGCATTCAATCTCCGAAAAAAAATATAGACGCAAAAAATTTCCTGTTCAATATCTATCATACGTAACTGGTCAACCGCAGAGATGTGGTCTCTTAAAAATTCGACAAACACATGTCGATGGCCTTTTGTGTTCTTGATGTAGGAAGCGCAAAGTATAGTCAGCGCATGGACGAGGCAAGATCGACTTGACTTTGAACTATAAGGCGTCCATGTTCAGAGATATTCTTTGCAATAGAACGATCATTGTTGTAGTAAATTTATTATTTTAAAATATTAAAAGATCGGTTTTATTTTTAATATCCCACCTTATTCTATATATGCTGGTACAATGAGACAAATCTTTTGACTGATCAGCTGACGTATTTGGCACATTATTTTTTCAAAATCGCAATTGACATACCCATCATCAATTAAATTGCGTCATCTATTTCATGTCTATAAAATAACACTCTTTCGGCATGTCACCGGTTGGCGCGGCGGCACGCGCTTAAAGCACATGACTTAAAGTATAAAACCACAAATTATCGTACCATACCGTTATAGAACTGCTCTTCATTGCCGAGGGATCGACACGTGTCGGCCTTCATCCCTATTATAGTCATACGCCTACGAGACGGCGCCTTTAAGGCACCGCCCGTCAAAGGTATTAACACACCGAAGCATCTTCAATGCGTCTGGTCGTTGTTCATGCCAAACCCTATACACTCTCCGGAGTATAGGTTGAGGATGTCGTTTACCCGGTCGGGCTGCACCTTCTGTGTAGAAATCCCAACCCGGCACTATCTGCGCAGTAGGTCAGGCGCGCAGGTGTCTGTATGCAGATTCGGCCCTCACTAAATTAAAAAAAAAACCATACCATCTATGCCGGTTACGATAACAATAACTAAAATCAAATAAACATGACAAGCCCCGCCAACGTCGTCACTTATGTGACGGTGGTGGTTAACAACCCAAGACTCACACCAAATCACTGAAGTAGGCTTGTTAATTAAAGAAATGCTGTACTCCATTAGTGGAGATATGAACACTTCGTGACGAAAATTACGTTCTGATTGGTTAAAATTTTCGTTCTTTTTGTTTCAATAGACAGTTTTTGTTTGCTATCTACGTGTGGTATTAGTTTCACAAACTAAAATTCGCACATAGTTGTGTTTCATAGGTAATCTATTGGACATATATATATATATATATATATATATAATATATTGACATTTTAAAAAGATGAATAATTTCAAATCAGGCAAGGCAAAGTGCAATTTTTATGCTCACATTTTTTATTCTCTGTGTAATAAAATTTATAACCGTTTCAATGTATTATTAACTTGTAAAAAATCTAAAAACAAATTTTCTTCATAGATCTTTGAATACAACCGCTATAGTCGATTAATAGCGGCCGCCGCCGGCTATCGAAGTACATTATGTGATCAAATTTCTTTTAGTTCAGCAATATATTGTTCAGTAAGTACACGAGTAAAGTTATTTTTTGACTTCCTAGAAATATATTTCACATATTCGGATATTCTGGAAAAAAATAACAATGTCCCTCGAAGCGGTAAAATGAAATCAATTTTTCGATTACCTAAAATATTTCGTTTGAGCTTGGGCTTCCCCAACACATAATGAGCGCGTCCTCTTCAACAAAATTATGTATCAAACGTTATTCTACACGTTAAAGTATAACAAACTGATTACTACACTTCTTGAATTTTGGAAAAATACCGGTTATTACCAGAGATATAACTAATGCTCGTGGCGTCATTCAGTGCCACTACAATACGCGCCACCGATGTAAACGGCCACCGGCTGTACACACTCGCCGATCGGAGGCGAGTTCAAAATTCAAAATTGACAGAGGCAGGGCTATGCGGGTAAAAGGTAAGTGTACAACCGGCGGCCTTTTACATCGGCGGCGCGTATTGTACATATAAATGATCCACGTTAGCCCATTAATATGACCGAGTGACGACATAGCACGATTTACTTTAAAAATTTGTATACTCGGCATTTTTTAAGATATCAACAAATTCTTTCACTGATTAGTTTTTCTTAATAAATGTAACATATTTTTATAAAATGCAAAATTACAAGACGTGCTCATTGACACAAGTGAAGCCTACACCGCAAAGAAGGAACAAAAACAGTCGGCTCACTCCTTATAACACACATTACACTATTACACGTGTTTCACCTATAACAAGGTGTAGTGTTGCCTGTATCTACGAGATAGCTGTCTCAGAATAATCGTCCTTTTACAATTTAATCCACTAGAACTAATAATAATACAAATCACTTCAGTCCGCTTTCATCAATCAGCTTTGACATGTATGAGCACGCCGTCAAGGGCGGCCAACAAAGTAACTTTAGTGGAAGACAATTCATCAAAAGTTTATTCCACTGTATTCTAATGTCATTAATTTTTACGGTGAAACACCACAGACAATAGACAGAATATAAGTTGCTTGTTTTCTGTTATTTATGTTTATTAGTGTGAAAAGTCGTTCAGCGCATAGCGCTTTATGGATGATCTGAATATTTTTTATGTTTGCTATTTATTTAAAATGAATATAACCTGTTGGGTTACTTTATATACGAATATTGCAAAAACTCACTTCACTCTACATCTTTGTAGGAGTTTGTCACAGACAAAAATGACATTATACATTTATACTATTATTTGTGTCGTCTACCCAGTCATGTCATATAAAATAAGTTAAACAGTTTTGATAAAATTCAATGAAATTTTTTTTAGGTCCTTCAATATTTTTCGGCAATCAGTTGTCCCCCTATATCTCGCTGGGGGTTGGTCACAGACAAAAATGACTGAAGTCATTTGTACTCCTATTTGTGTTCTCTATCTTGTGATATCAAAAATATTAAGTGTAATAGGTTTGAAAAAATTTAATGAATTTTTCCCGTTACCTTCAGAACGGCATACCTGCTCAAGATACCCAAGTTAGACCCGTACGGAGGCTTTTTGTTTTTTACCACTAGATGTCACGTAAATCTGAATACAACACACATTAGTTATTGTCATAATGCTGGTAAATGTTCTAATGACTTTAATTGTTAACCATGCCAAGAAGCGTTATTTTCATTTTCTAGATTTTCAATTAATTCAAATCTTGGTAGTATCACGGTATAATAAAAAATGTTCCATTGCACAATCAGTTGTACATTTTTTGGACCAACTGGTCCACGGGCAAAAAAATGTTCCGTGGACAAACTGGTAGTACAACTCTGGTAACACGGGCAAGTCATACAGTCATCTCCGTAACCATGTGGAACCCGTACAGGCTTCCCATCTGATTTTCATATGGCCTACCCGTACGGGCATTCACGTACGTATGTAGGCAGAACTGTCAGAAGGGGCCCTTACGATCAAGCATTATCATTTCGATACGGCACCCATACTGGTTGCTCGTATGGTACCCATATGAGCCCGTATGGCTCCCTGGTGATTTTGCTGCTTGGGTGGTTAAATTTTGTTCAATAAAAATGAACCGCGAAGTAAATGGAGTCTTTGTTACTTCATATGAAATAATAGATAGATAAATAAATAAATATATACGAATACATATATTATTGTGTTCTTTCTTCGGATGTTCATACGTGTATTTACAGATGGGCTCACATACGATGGGCCATGTTCAGATAACAATCTCTTGTTTTAAATGGCTTCACATGAACATAAATTAATCGCAATATGTTTTTATCTTGATAAAAGCATTGTGTTTTATTTTGTATGTACGTGTTTACATAGGCTCTTGTGCACTAATAACTTGCTGTGTCGACGTTCACTTTGAATCAGGCTGAGTAAAAAAATTTACAACAACGTATAATAGATGTGCAGTTTCAATATAAACAATGTAGTCTGGTTCACAAGTTGCAAATGTATCAATTCTTGCTATTTCAAGTTAAAATACGTATGATAGCTCATCGGAATCGATATTACCTTTGGAAACAATATTTCAACTCGTTGTGAAACCAGCCTAATGGAAGAAATGGGAACTAAAATGCTGGATCCGCGGAATTGTCAGAGTTTATTGTTTCGCCTCAAACTAACTCGGTCAAAATGCTTAGCTGTCAATATTACTGTGAGCGGTAGGTATTTGTTTTATTTCTACTTTGTTCTGCTGCGACAACTGAAGGAATCGTGGCCTCTAAAATAATATTATGTTGGATTATGAAGACTGATAACTAGCTTATTTGCGTACAAATAATTTAATCGAAACTATTTAATACACTGCGTTCGTAATTTAAGCAACGTTAATAAACACGGAATAACGAATGATACGACCAAATTATTATGTCGACGACTCGCTTAGACATAAATTTTCATAAGTAGCTCGTTCGGGTCCTTTCTGGTTGCTGACCGCCGAGCTCCGCTATGCGGTTAAATAATTTTCAAATTTTTTTCCTGTGGTAGTCAACCGTCAAGCTATGTCGTCTTACATGGTACCTTATCGACCGCGCTCCGATGTTAATCTGATTTTAACTGAACATACACACATTTGGTTAACTGGATCTCTATTATACTATAGCTACAGAATTAACAGACAGTTACACGGCTAATCAATTTCCAAAGCTATACCAAGGGACAAAACATAACGTTAAGCTTATACAAAATATTTTAGGCATATGTTGTTACACGCTTCTTCTGAGTATAAAGTCTACAAGACGCCAGTGAATACGGTCTAAGTAGAAAATACAACACATCAATTAGAATTCCGGGCTATGATTGCCACAAACAATGTTTAAATCTCAATACGAAACTACATGTAAGAGCTTACGCGTTGTCTAGTGTAGTACACTGACCAAAGGTTTAAACAGTTTGTCTTTATTTTAAACCTTAAAAGTCTTAAAACTGTACTTATAGTGTCCTTTAGCATAATTTTATTGTGATTTTTACAAGATTTAAAGCTGTAGTTTAGTAAAAATCCTATCGAAACCCTTTCAATTGTACGTGAGATATTTGTCAACAAATAATAATTTCACATTTAAATATTTTTTTTTATTAAAAATGCGTTTCAAGTATAATTTTCTAAAGCGTTACCAGTAAATTCATATTATAATTAAATTATTATATAGTAATATATTATTTATTTTTTAAATGTAAAAAAAATACTTAACAGGCGATATCGTAGCAAAGTTGCTTATTTATCGACACCTAATGAATTTTAGCCATACCTAAAATATTTTTCTAAATTAAACTTTTACTGACTGTACACTAACCTGTTAACACTAGGCGTGAAAAGAATACGCAAACACGGCGTACTACGTTGACTATATCTTTTTTTTTTACACTCAAAGTCAACTCTCATCTTTTTACTAACCAAAAAACGATCTCTAAGGTACATTTATTGCATTTCATTTAGAAAATAAAAACCGATACAGCTTTTCATTTACAAAATTTGACAATATTCTCAGTTGCAGAATTTCTTCATTGGTGTCTGTGTGTTGCACAATAGTAACTAATAAATTATTTTAGCTTAAGAAATCGACGAGTGGTGACTGTGTAGAGGTAATACGGGCATGCATGCAATAATGTTATAAATATTTAATTATACGCTCTATATAGCCATTATTTATACTACAGTCTATTCGTTTTACTAAGAAACATCGTATAATAACTAATGGCAAGCTGTATTATGTAAATAACTGTAAATTTTATTTGTACACTGACTCCGTGCTTCGAAGAGCACGTTGTAAGCCGTCGTTCTCGGTTGGCTTCATCAGATAACAGTCGCTTAAATCCACCAACCTACACTGGAGCAGCGTGGTGGATTAAGCTCCAAGCATCCTCATTCCGAGGGAAGGCCTAAGCCCCTGCAGTGGGGCATAGCGAGCTGATATATGATAAAGACTTACTGAGTTGATCAGCTCAGTCCATGTGTGTGTTTAAGCAAACGAACACACAACGAATATATTTAAAAATAATATGAATTGATTGTTTGTATTTTTTGCTTTTTAACGCTTCAAGGCTTTAAATTATTTAATTATAACTAAAAATATTATCATCACTGGGATTTCGATTATAACGGCACCGAATAGTATATTAATTATTAATACTCATAATTCAACACTTTTGTTTTTTATGAGGTAATTTAAAAAAATAATTGTAATTTGTAACGTATACACGCAACAACGTGTAGGCTCCAAACTAAGCATTAGCTTGTGTATTGGGTACCAAGCGAATACACCACATACATATAACAACCAAGACCCGGTACCAGTATAGATGTTCATCATATAAATACTGACCCTACCTGGGATTCGAACTCGGGACCACCAGCTTCGTAAGCAGGGTTCACTACCCACTAGGCTAAGTGGTTGTCAAATAATAGCTATTTAACTTCTAGAAACGTTATAAATGTTCAAAACATAGTCTACCCATACAATTAAGACGTCACAAATCTGGCTGATGATCTGTCGTGATAGCCCAGAGCGCAACGAGCCTGTCTCAAATTTGGCCCCATCGGGCGATGGTTCGAATCCGGGCGTGTACCAATGAGTTTTTCTGACTTAAGTACACAATATCACTGACACCGTGCTTCGGAGGGCACGTTAAGCAGTCGGTCCCGGACGCTGTCAATAGATGGCGGTCGTTACAGTTCCCAACCCGCAGTGGAGCAGCGTGGTGGACTTAAGCTCCAAGCCCCCCTCCTCACCTTGGGGGAGGCCTAAGCCCCTGCAGTGGGGTGAAAATGGGCTGATGATGATGATGATGATGATGAAATCTGGCTGACCATAATATTAATCTAGACACATATTAATAATTTGTGTCATCGATAATGTTAATCTATAAGGTCGGGTCAGTATTTATATGATGAATATTAATACTGGCATACCGGGTCTTGGTTGTTATATGTATGTGGTGTTTTCGCTTGGTACCCAAAATACAAGCTAATGCTTAGTTTGGGACCTAGACGTTGTTGTGATTGTGTGTGTTATTATTATTATTATTATAACAAAAAAAAACGTGTGTGTGTGTGTGTGTGTGTGTGTGTGTGTGTGTGTGTGTGTGTGTGTGTGTGTGTGTGTGTGTGTGTGTGTGTGTGTGTGTGTGTGTGTGTGTGTGTGTGTGTGTGTGTGTGTGTGTGTGTGTGTGTGTAGGATATGCACAGTGAACGTTTCGTTAGTTTGGATGGGCCTTCATGTTTTTAAAGTTGTCCGTACGTATTTTTTTTTTAATTTTCCAATTCACAGTTGAAAAGTTAAAAAAGGGTGGACACACTTTTTAGGACTTTAGAATCGCATATCTCGACAACTATTGATTTAAATAAAAAAGTCATTTAATAACTTTATAGTTTTTATATACCTATCTATAAGTAGGTACCCCACATTTTAATGTGCGCTGGGTTAATTTTTTCGTCTCTCATCTATAACTACTTATTACACAAAATGTTTACCTGATTTCAATTTCAATTTGAAATTTATACCCTAAAAATACTGACATGGCCGCGGATTAAAAAACTTTTTTTTTTAATTAATATCTTAAGCGCAGGAGTCTTTCGCGATGATACATTTTAAATATCAGGATTGTGGTGATTCACGTCGCTAAAACTAACTTTGTTTTATATTCAAAACGACAGGAACCAGAGTTTCTTGAATGTGACTCACCTCACAGATCCGGCAGGCGATTCACACAGAAATATACCTGCAAGGCGTATTATTTCTTAGCCGGTTATCGAAATGTTTTTATGATAACTTTAAATATATAAAATATTCGCAAATAATTTACATCGCACATACTTGAACTTATTTAAAAAATGTTTCTTCTCTAATGACCCAATACGTATAATGTGCCGACTACTAAAAGTAACCACTTTTAGCTGGTATCACAATGGTCAACTGACATCTTGGTGAAAACTGTAGTTTATTTATTAATTTTATGGGCACTAATAATTGTACAAATGAAATGAAAAATCATTGACAATAAAATTTTATCCGGCAGAATTACTACCTAATGGTTTGAAAACTTAAATGAATATTATTATTTATAAAGTTAGATTAGGTTTGTTGATGTCTTTTGATTTTGAAATCAATAAATTAGTTTTAATTAACAAATTAATTAAGTGATATTTTTACGTTCTAAATATTGTAAATTGAACTGTAAAATACAACTTATACTTGTATAAATAAATTAAGTGTTAGCCATATTTAGTTTTCCAAACAAGCACTGGGAAATATTAACTCTGACATTATTTCTGATACACATGTCGCCTCAAAATCGAATATTTACGGTAACATACATATTTATATATGTCACCGTGAATATTCGATTATGGAGAATGTCAAGATGTAAATATATATAATATGTAGCATAAATTTAAAAAAAATTGAAATAAATAATTGATAATAACAATAACGTATTCATCGCTACAACGTCTAGGCCCTAAACTAAGCATTAGCTTGTGTTTTTGGTACCAAGCGAAGACACCACATACATATAACAACGAAGACTCGGTACCAGTATCAATATTCATCAAATAAATACTGACCCGACCTGGGATTCGAACCCGGGACCTCCAGCTTCCTAGGCAGGTTCGCTACCCACTAGGCTAAGCGGTCGTCGTTATAGCTAGTTAGTTAATTTCTTAATTATTAGTTGATAAATTGTTTTATTGCTTTTAATTTACCATTTTGAAAGTCCGTATTGGCCCGGTCTGTAAGCAACCAAAATGTTGCATTTATAGTATATTTCGTCTTTTTTTAAAAATCGTTTTGGAAACTAGAAGCGAGCAATTAACAATTAGGTAAAATGAGGTTTATATCATCGGTTAGTAAAAAATGCATTGAATCAAAGTAACTATTGTTTTCAAAGGATATGTTATTCTTTATCTATAGAACATATCTCGACAGCGTTTCTTGCAAGCAATGTGGGCGTGACGTCACGAGACGTGATCGCTCTTTATAACATATCTACAGACTTTTATTACCTGCTTAGACGAGCTGCTTAGTATCCATTGCAAACGCTATTTGCATAGAAGCTCAATACTCTAAAAGAGTCGACTTTCAAAAACGTTGTTCAAAATTGTATAAAATCGTGAAGAAAGCAAAGTTTTCAAGTATTTTTTTATCAACTAAAGACTCAACTATTGAAAACAATAAATAAATCAAATTTTCGCTTAAAATATTTTTTCCGAAAGAACCATCGATAAGTACAGGACCGACCGCAGGTGTAACGGGGAGGAATATCCCGTCGACGGTCGCCGACCGATGCAATTACCAGTCGCCGCGCCATATCTCAATATTTTAGTACTAAGGCATATTTATCGTTTTCACCAAAGATGCTAATATCAAAATATGGGTGGTTACGAAAAAAATCATGCTGTACAATTTATGACTCCATATTATGACCTACCATTGTACCCTCCGCCAACCCGTATCGGAGCAGCGTGGTGGATTTAAGCTCCAAGTCCCCTCATGTTGAGGGAAGGCCTAAACTCGTGCAGTGGGGTATAAAAAGGGCTGATGGAATGGAATTTAATTGTACCCTCAATCTCTGACTAATATTCATATCTTAAACGAGTCTATAGGTGAAAGTATTTCTGGTACCACAGGACCCATAAACCAGTTTGACAGACGGATGCACGGGTTCAGATCCATCTGTCAAAATCTTTACTTCCTGTAAAACAATTAACATTTGTTTAGACCATAAAGGTACTAAACATTTGATTGGGCCCAGTCAAAATTTTTTGTCCTTATCTTCCATTGAGACGCTTGAGTTTGAAAGAAAGAGACAAAACATATTTTAACTTAACCACGACTACAGTTTCGAATAGCTAATTACAATTTTAAAAACTTGTCTTGCCTACAACCCCTAGAGAGATGAAATGACAATAAATAAATCTTTTTTTTAAATGGTTTGATTCTTCCACTTCCACCAGCCCATTATGCCCTACTGCAGGGACTTAGGCCTCCCCCAGGTTTGATTGGTTTGGATATTTTTTACACTTTCTAAAGACATATTTAGTACCTATTTCTTTAAAAACATTCAAATATTTATTTATTTTGTGAAGATTATGGACAAACTTATAACGTCCCTGAAAATCCATTGAAAAGTTTAGAAAAATCAAATGTAGCTCTATCTCTATCTAATCAAATCTAAGGTAATCACAACGCGATATGTAAGTGAATCATTTGATAATCGTGATTTACTTTGTTTTGTATGTGTAACTTAATTAATATGAGGTCAAGTTTAATGTCATGGTGACGTGTGCGATATTTGTTGATTAAACTAACGACGTATTCTGTCATACTCGGAACTCTCGCTTAATTAAGCAAATGGGAGAGGCAAATTAATTATTTGTTATTAATAACGTAAGAAGCATATTAAATTTTTATGAAATATCTACCTACAAGAAATTTTTCAGCTTTATAGAACCAACAGCGCTTAACGGAAAAGGTAGACACGAGAAAAGCTGCTTTGAAGATGAATATTCGGAAACGGGAAACTGAAATTGACTGATCGATTGGCTTAGTGGTTAGAGACCTTTACTGCGGATCCAGGGTTCGCGGGTTCGATTCCCGCCCGGGACGAATATTTGTGTGCATGAACATGTCTATTTGTTCCGTATCTGAGTGTAAAAAGTATCTATATATGTATGTATTATACTTAAAAAAAAGTATATTTAAGTATGTTTACCAGTTGTCTAGTACCCCATAAAACAAGCATAATACTTGCTTGACTAGATGGCCCTGTGTGGGATGTCCCAGGTATTACTATTAATATTGAAATAGGAACCAGTGCATAAATAAGAATTTCATGTTATAAGTGCTTTTTAATGATACACCATACATAATGGACTAAAAATAATATACACCTGTAAATGTCTATAACTATGAAAGACCTGTTTTCATAGTTATAGACATTTAGCCCTCACAGTTTTTAAAATCCACCAATCCGCACTGGAGCAGCGTGTTGGATTTTACTCCAAATCCTCCTCACCCTAAGGGGAGGCCTAAGCCCCTGCAGTGAGATATGTTGGTCTGGTGGAATGGAAAAAAACCCTCACTGGGGTAAAATACTGAATCAAAATTGGAAGGTTCAAATTTGTAAAAAAATACACAAGTTTAATCGCTAGACTTCTTTCAAAATCGTATAGAATCGAGGTGCTTTTCGTATTACTAAGAAACAATCTGTAATACTCAATATTCTCTGACTGGTAGTTACACTTTGAACAAATCCTAACGAAGCGGCCGCCACAGCCTTCGTGGTTATATTTTCACAACTATACATTCATTTAAGTAGACAAAGAAGATAAAAACATTATTAGTATGATATTGTGTGATTCAAATTGAGTTTGTGGATCCAAAACGTATATATCGAAGGTACTCATGTATCGATACATAATGCAAGTTCGGAGTCGGTCTCCGGCCCAGACCGCATTCCTTCACCTCTCCCGCGCCCTCGAGCCTTTTCACTCCGCGCCGCGTGCAGTTTCGAGTCGCGGTTTTTTTTCCCTTTTTGCTTTCGAGTATATGATAAGAGCGCACGGAGTCGAGTCTTCACGAATCGTACTTGAATTTATTTTGTGTTTCCATAAATACTTATCTGTCTGCAACGACATTATTCCAAATCTTTTTTACTTTACTTAACATGTTTTTATTGAAACAACTTTTGGCTAAATGCACATACACAGACTTTAAATACTTTTCGACGGCACCAATGCTCGTGAATTTGCTTACGTATTATAATACTTATCGGAAGTGATTGCATTTAGTCAAAAACTTAGAATTTCACCATCAACGCGCCCTTAGAACGCTCCTAAAGAAGTGTAGCTTACACAACGTTAGATCTATACCCTATACTATCTATACTAATATTATAAAGCTGAAGAGTTTGTTTGTCTGTTTGTTTGAACGCGCAAATCTCAGGAACTACTGGTTCGAATTGAGAAATTCTATTTTTGTTGGATGTCCATTTATCAAGGAAGGCAATGGGTTATTATTATATCACGTTCCGACCAATAGGAGCGGAGTATCAATGAAAATTTTTACAAAAACGGGAATAATTATTCTTTTTGAAAGCTTCCGTTACGCGCGCTGCGTAAACGGTTGATGTTAAGCAAAAATCATGTATTACGGAGTTGTTCTTTAAAAGCTTCTACCCTTTATCCCTTTACCCTTTAAAAGTTCTAACCTAAAGTCCGCGACAACATATGTGTATCTTTTAAGATTGACTTACTATACTTTTTTATGGCAATCAAATTTGTTGCTAGACGCGCCAGAGAATTTCTTTGTTTGGATGATGATGATGATACCATAGAGTAATGATACTATATGGTTTGACTAGCTACGCATCCCGACTTCGCTCGGGTGCAATGTACTAATGCGTGGAACAGGAAGAGGAACGTTTCCGTAGTCCACCCCGGCGAAGCCGGGTACGACCTTCTTATACGAGTCTTCTATGCTTCTTAACCGAATCATACCAAATAAAAAAACTTGAAATTCCATTTACGATGCGTATTGAGAATTCGTTTTTATACGCCAAGTTAAAGTGGTAATTCCGTGTTTCTCGAAAATTTATGGTTGCTATTGCGCTAATTAACACGCGAACGCGCAATGCATCGTGCAATCGCTGCATGATTTCACGCCGACATTTCAAGACGTGTTATATAATGACCTAAGCACTCTTCAATTCAGAAACGTTTATTTAGACCCAGTTCAGTTAAAATACGTTTTGTTCGTTTCTTTCTATCCAAAAGTTTCAAAACTGGGTATAGGTATATCAATATTACTGAATTGCACTGCTAGCACTTTCGGAAGTCATCCACGCTTTAAAACCAATTTTTTCGTATTATTTTAATAAAATCTTACATAAATAACGAAATTTCAATTGTTTTATTCAATTAATAAATTTTGCCTTAACTTAGTACACAACTAAACATGTTGACTTCTTAAAGTAATTAACAGTTAGTCAAAAGCGACTAATGGAGAAAAGGCCAATAGACTATTTCTCGGGACCCATTTTCCAGTGGTGCATGTTGACTCTAAAATAAACTATATTTAATCTCTTTGCCTAGAGGGTAAAATAGTATATTTCCAGTATTGAGGTATTATTTCCGTCGAGGTTTTTACCAACCGCGAGGCAGATAATAATATACTCGAAGTAAACACTATATTTTTCACTAACCCTACGACAAAAATAAGTAAATAACTATCTAAAATACATTCATATTTATTATAGTACTCAAACACATTCATATTTTAAGAGGATTCTGTAGTGCCAAATTCCTATGCAAACGGCGTTAACTATTGCATCCCATTAAACCTTAACCGACTGGCGAAAAAAAATGGTATTCAAATCAGTAAAAAAATAGGTTTATATGTTTTTAATTTTATAAATTTTTTGATACATCAAGAAAAAAATTATAATGCGAGAATTTTCCTTTTTCGAAATTGTTTTATTTGTCACAACATGTTTAACGTTAAACTAATTGCATTTGTATCAAAATATCTAAAAAAATTAAAAACGTATAAACCTAGTTTTTAAACGACTTCAAAAAAAGGAGGAGGTTTCTCAAGTCGACCATATATATGTTATTTTTATTTATGTGTGTTCGGACATAAGTTCATCGTTTATGAACCGATTTGGATGATTTTTTATTTGAAGGCTGGTGCTTCCTGTGTGGTCCTATTTCAGTTTGGTCCGGTTCTGATAATGGCATCCATGAGAAAACCATATAAGTCTTAAATTTGCATTATAACCGACTTCATTTAGTTCTTCAGATGTTTGCATCTAGAAGTCATCATTTCAGGCTGAGGAAAGCTACAGTACTCCTTAACGGTTAGGAGCTAGGGATAATGCACTGCGATTTATCGATAGTTTTCTATAAACGGCGCTGTCTCATTTGAATAGCGCGGTTAAAAGCCCCATTTATACTAAATACGAATAAGTTACGGTTGCGTATAACTGAAAATTTTGAAACTATACAAAAAAACCCACTTCAAAAACATAAATAAATTTTATTTTATGTTTTTGAAGTGATTTTTTTTTGTAATTGTTGACCTGAATATCATATAATTTTTTTCTGCCAATCTGTTAAGGTTTAATGGGGTGCAACCGTTAACGCCGTTTGTATGGACCACGGTGGCCACGACACAACCTTCTTAAGGTCATTACATACTCAAAAATTGTGGTCAGTTTGAATATTGCCCATAAATATTATTTTTCAAAAATATATTAGTAGCCCTATGCAATTGCAATAGAGTAGTGCAATAGATAAGACAGCTGTCTTAGTGATTCTGAAGTGGATCTATTTTAATATAACATAAAGAATGGGAAAGTGGACATTTTCTGAAGATAATTTTTCGCGTACAGTTTAGGATTTAACAGATTTGAAAACATAAATAATTTCCGATTACCTCTGTGGACACTACAAAGCACAGCTACAAAGATAATGTACTTAATAGATTTATCTTTTTTTACTATCTACAAAATTTAAATTAGTGTAAGCTATAAGATACTAAAAAAAAATATTTATATAATGAAAATAGTTAGCTTATGGGTAACTGTTTTGATTATATAAATATATACGCATTTCTGCCATCGAATAGAGAGATCCTGAATAACGTAATAATAACGTATTAACGTAACGAAATAACGTGACGTATACATCACAACAACGCCGAATGGTTTTGCGATTGACACTCTAGGGAATAGAAGTGATAGTAGTAGGGTAGTATAAAATAGTAGAGAATAGTGGGAAACAGTAGCACCTAATCAAGATAATTCGTACAGACGATTTCTACTGCTTCTCGGGAACAAAATTGTTGGCCGTGGTGAAAGTAGTCCAAATTGCGGGATAAGCGGGACTCTGAAGGCGTTAACTTCGAAGAGTAGGATGTGACATAGGTTCCTAAGTCTAACTCCTGTACCGTTATAACGGTTATTGAGTAATTTGAGGTCTTACGTTATCAGTACGCGTCAGCTTCTACCGTAGCTTACAATTCTTCGTTGTTGACTTTAATGGCTGGCGTCAATTAGTCATGTTTCTTCCAAACAAACTGTTACGAGCTGTATCAGCTGCCGTGCTGCGTTGGTGCCGCGACGGAATTAAAAATCACTTGAATTTTCAACTTGTCCATGTTTGAGTTCAAACGCTATTGTGAAAACATTTGAAAAGCAATAATCAATTTATTCTATGGATTTTTTACTAAGAATACAGTGGCTTTTGTTTTAATAAAATCCCAAATTGAAAACTTTCATCTCGCAGCGTTTATTTTTTTCGAAATGGGCGGTAGCTAAAACGGCAATTTCATATTTAAACTCCTATTACTATAATATGTTTTAATTTTTTTTTCCGAATAACTGTACAATCCACAGACGTTCGTCCGTGCCCTTGATATATTTATTTATTTAATTTTGTTTGAGCCAATTTTCTTATCTATCTCCATCCACTCCGTTTTAATTGTGGTGAGTTTGCCGACTAAACAACTTATTCAATTTTTTTTTTGTCAGATATGTTCTTTTATCTGACTTGATACTCAATTTTTTTTTTTTTACAATTTAAATCAATGCAGTGGAGTACTAAACGCTGCTGTCAAATTAATTTACTCTATGATTGTAGTACATATTTATGTTTAATCCCTTGCTACGTTCTAAACATGTTCTGAATTCAATATTACACTCTCGCCAGAATTACACTTTTTTGGCTCCTTGGTTAACAATTTACTACTGAGTGTAAAAAATTACCTATACTTATATGTATTTATTATAAAAAAGAATATTTAAGCAAGATGTCTAGTACCCCATAACACAAGCATAATACTTGCTTACTTTGGGACTGGATGGAGCTGTGTGGGATGTCCCAGGACTCCCAAGTATTATTATTATTATTTAAATGCGGATATACGCAAAATAATGTTGTATGAAAGAGCCTGTGCATTATTTTAGGGAATCGAACTATTAAAACAACGTATCGTAAAAAATCAAACTTTGATCGATTCTTGCAGCTTTGAGTTTTATAACCTACGATTTATGAAAATAATATTTTAATTAAATATGCTGAAAGGCTTAAGCAAAGCGGCTGGTTACTAACATTAAGACATTTGAGTACGTGTAAACCCATCTTGAACCCCTAAAATTTTGCAGTCCAATTAGTTATGTTCATGTTAACTTTCGCAAAGCACTTCCATGCTCTTACTTAACAAAGGAGCTTACAAGGGTTAGGTAAATGGACTTCAAAATCTCCATATTTCCGCTTTTAGCACAAAATTTGAATATTCGCTTGTTGGGGGTGTACCACATATGTATGTGTATATATTAGGATAATAAATTGCTTAAGGGGGCAGCCGCAGGTGGTGCTAAGCTAATGTCGAGCGACGAGACCCAACACCCCTTGAGTTTAATTAAAAATTATGTATCGATAAAGATACAATCACACGACGCTGCAAAGCAAGGCGATTGCGTTGTTGAGAACTCCAGACCCAGTTTGTACATAGAAGATTTTTTCATAACTTTTAAATTTTTTCCTAAGTTTCAAAATGGGGCGCTGCCTGTCTAGTACAGCTATTTAATAATAGTTTAGATCAGCGATCTTCAACCTTTCATTTATGAGTGCCAAATAATTTTATTTTTTACTTTTTAGAGGGCCTCAAGTGCGGAGAACTGAGTAAAAAATGTACGTAATACAAAAAAAGATGTATTCAATCAAAGTCAAACAAAGATATCGGTTTTGGCAACAGATAACAATTACTGTGATTTTTGATGTTGCCGGGTTTTCACCAATGCACTAATATTCGCCTCTCTTCTTGAACAAGCGATTTTTTATATATTTTCCAGGTAGAATTCAGAGTTATATGTTGAACCCTAAAAGCTCAAATTCAACAAAGCACAGTCTTTTATAGTTTTCAAATTATCTGGCATCATTTTCCAGAATTCCATCTATTTTTTGCTGACCCTTTTTTCAACGAAGAAACTTTTATACATAAACGAGTCATTACCTATACCTTTATTACAATAGTCTAAGGTTAGAACTAGTTTAGAGCCGCAACATTACACGAGAAGGACCGCGAGTTGAATACCTACCATGGATTTAAATGGAGCTACCATACAAAGAAATGATTTATATTCTTCCATCATCACATTTCTACGTTTCAATTGATAAAACATAACATATGACTATATAAATATATTTCTTTTTAATATTTTTTATATTATTGATTGTTGCAACAGTTTCGAAGCGTTTGTGCATAAACTTACAATTTGTGGAAAAAAAGGCTTTTCCACAAAAGCTTCGAAACTATTGAGTATATGGATCCATGGATCCATCCATGGAGTATTGTTGAAAAATCAATTAAAGCAATAAAACAAACAATAAAAGGAAATATTTTTTACAGTCGCATGTTATGTTTTATCAACTGAAACGTAGAAATGTGATAAAATCATTTCTTTGTATGGTGGCTCAATCTATTATTATTAAACCGTACTAGGCAGGCAGCGTCCCGTCTTAAGTGTTACTCAAAGACATCGCTTTACAAAAAAAAAATTGCTACGTAAAAATGCTAGGTAAAATTTTACCAATAAGATAATTTTTAGAAAAAAAATTATTGCAATTTTAAATGACACTTAATTAGAAATTGATTTATGAAAGTAAATAAATAAAGTTGCACACAAAATTATGTCAGCAATGAGAAATCACTTTAAAAAATAAACAATTAAAAAAGTCGTTCTTTTAATAAAATATAATCATTAATAAATGCCAAGTGCTTTGATAAATGTATGAAGTAACGTAGGTACTTTGTTGATTTGGTAAAAGCTTTTCAAAACCGTGGTAAATATTTGCTTCCTTTCTTACGTTCACTAAAGTCAGTATAAAAATATGAAAAAAGAGAATATTAAATAAGATACAATAAAGGAAGAAACGTTCTTGTGAACAATAAAATGTGGTCGCCTGCAGCTTGCCGGTGAAAAGGTTTTAATGTGCGGTAAAACTTAAATAGTATCTATACCTATATAAATTTTGCGGCTTAATTTTCCTTTTTCACATTTATTAACCTACTTCTACTTGTTTCATATCCTTATGTTGAATTCCTGAAATTTTGAATATTTACTGTGTTGAAATGCATAAGCACCCATTTCGAAAATATTGAAATCTTAAAATGGTAAATTTTCAATTCTCAAAACGTTAAAATGCCTTAAAGTTGTAACAAAATAACTACGTGTTTTATTTGTATCTAAACATACTTATCTTGGTGTTACAAATTTACTTTTGTATACCCTATTAGACGTTGGGCTTTGTAACCTATTATATCATCAAGGTGTTATTTTTCGACGCAGAAACAGTACCGGAAGGCGTAGTGTAGACTGACCCCTCACTAGGTGGTCGACGACCTGATAAAGGTCAGCGGTAGCCGTTGGATAAAAGCAGCCAAAGACCATTCATTGCGGCAAGCTATGGGGAGGTCTATGTTCAGCAGTGGACGTCTTACGGTTTATTTATTTATTTATTTATTTATTTATTAAAGCACAACCACATCACATATATTCATACAATAACCAAATAAATATTCTATAGTATTATTCTAATATACATGACACTTATGGTGTACATAACATTTACAATAAGGTAGCATTAGGTAATCACTCTGAACTCAAACAAAGAGGCGGCCCAAACTAAGGCCTCCTGCGTGATAAATCCTGCAGTCTCCGCTTGAAAGTGTCAAACGAGCCACGAAAGACGTCAATCTCTGGGTCACGAGTTTGGGAGGAATTATACTCGCGTAAGATTCTACACAGTGGAGACTGCAAACCTAAATTTGTTCTCGAAAAAGGAGTGGAAAATATTTTATTTATTTTATGCCTGGGGTAAGAATAAGGGACAGTTAAAGGTACCTTATCCAGAATATGGCTGCATCTGATTCGGTTGTTGATCAATTTAAAAAGGAAACATAGGTCCAGAACAAGCCTGCGATCACGTAAGGTGCTCATTCTGAATGTGGTCAAACGTTGGTCGTATGGGTTCCTATGGGAAAAGCCACTGTGGGAGAAAGCCAGGTGTCTGGTGAAAGCGCGTTGTATGTTCTCAATTCGTTGCGAATGGACAGCGTAGAAAGGGGACCATGCAACACTCGCGTACTCAAGATTGCTGCGCACAAGGGCATTGTAGAGAAGTATTTTGGTATTAGGGTTTTTAAAGCCAACTGTATTTCTTTTCAGGAAACCAAGCATTTGGGCTGATTTTGTTACTGTTTTATTGACATGGGAAATAAAGTTTAAGTTGTTATCGATGATGACACCCAAATCTCGTATTTCTTTAACTTCTGATAATGACACGCAGCCAATCTTGTACTCAGTCACAAGTGGTTTTTTTTTCCTTGTATATCTAATATGAGAACATTTATCAATATTGAGAACCATAAAATTTACGTTGCACCAATCCACAATTTCGTTAAGATCATCTTGTATTAATTTAGCATCAATATTTGATTTCACAGGTCTATAAATTTTTAAATCGTCGGCAAACAAAGATATTTCACAGTGCTTAATTCGGCAAGTTACATCGTTAATGAAAATAAGAAGCCGATACGGTTGAAGATGATGATTAGAAAATTCATCATTTTGAGAATTTGAAATTTTGAGAATTTAACTTAATGTTCCGGAAGACCATTTCATGGTCTTTCTACTGGAAATAAAAGGTAGCCAAATTCTAATTCATTAAGCAACTACCGTGTCGTGATAGCCCGAACGCAGCAAACTTGTTTCAAATTTATAAGGCCATGTGGCCGTGATTCGAATCCAGGCGTATATCAATGAGTTTTTTCCGACTTAAGTACATTAACTATCACAGATTCCGTGCCTCGGAGAGCACGTTAAGCAATCGGTCCCGGTTGCTATCAATAGATGGCGGTCGTTACCATCTGCCAACCCGCATTGGAGAAGGGTGGTGGATTTAAGCTCCAAGCCCCTCATCTTGAGGGGAGGCCTGAGCCCTTGTAGTGGGGTATAAAAAAGTCTAAATTTGTTTGAATGGAAGCAAATACCGTAGCATTATTATTTTTCCTAATCCCAAAATAAAAGCCTACAAAATAATTTGCGTTGCGTACCCTCCACCCTTGTAATCTAAATGGATCTAAAAAAAGTTCGGGAAATGTACATGACAAATTTGCGCACACTACACTGTTCTATTTTAATTAAACTCTATATGTCTTTGTCTGTCTATCTGTATAAAAAAGACAAAAATATGTTTTTGTCTATTTTATTCAAACCTAAATCTCACAATGAAAGATAAGGACAAAACATATTTTAACTGAAATGACTCTAAAAGACAATTTCTTAATTGGGGTTTAAAAATAACTATATAACGCCACTCTGTCACAGATTACCTTTATTGCGGTAAAACTCTTGGATTTAATTAATTAAAACCATTAATGTTAAATGTTCTTTGAGTGAAAAGAACAACAACAACTTTATAATTGACGAAGGAATCCCGCGATCCCAAATATTTTCTTTTAATTTTTTGTTTTGTTATCAGTAAGAAAACAATAAGATTTATGTTGTTGTAACTGTCAATAAATCAACCATTAATACAAGGAACCGTGGCCAACGGGTATCGCGTTTAAACAAATATCAAGTTTCAATATCAGCTTTATTGCAAAGCTCACTCACGAACCGTTACTCGTAAAATCTTTGCACATAAAATTTAGTTGTCTGAACTTTTGGCATTTTAAAACTTTGTTTTTTAGTGATCCATACTAAAATCGACGAAATTCATGTATGAGTGATCAAATAAAACTAGTGATTTAAATAAATTAAATATTGTTTTTTTTTGGTGAAATATCTTGTATCAAACATCATTTCGTCATTTCATCATCACATCAAACTTACCCAACTAAAAAAATGTTCAAAAGTTGGAACTTTAAATATGTTTTTTTTTTTTCGGTAACCGTTAGTTTGCGCCATCTGCTCACTTGACATTTTTTGTTTAGTTCGGTAAACTCTACACACTCTATAAGTTTGGACTACGTTTAGCCCGAACACTCGGTATATAAAAAGAAAATCACTGACATTTCTAATAATGAATAAATTTTAAAATCTCTAAAAGTAAAGCAATTCGAAAACAGAAAAATATTTAAAAGTACCCAAAAACGCCTACTCAGCCACAAGTTAGTAAACAAACAAAGCCTTTATGAGGTTTTTTTTCTGTGTCCAATGTTTGTACATAACTTGGAACTGGCTAGTCATATGAATATTGAATTAAGAAGCGTTTACTAGAACACCAGTATTCTAACATTTACGACTAAACTACTGGATGTCTATTCTAAAATATTATTCTTAAATGTATTCTTTAGGATTCCATACGCAAAAGTGTATGTCTTATTTGCTTATAGATATCTATTGAATGGTAAGACCTACCCGAAGAGGTAAAATGAGGATTGCCCATTTTTACTGCATTTAAAAATAAACCATAGTTTCGAGAAAAGGCTTACTTAATGCGGTTTCAATAGTATAGGTATCTATATTATTTAAAATATTCATTCATTATATAAATTTTTAAGGGTCTATTTCGTCGCGGTACCTCCATAGGGTAGATAGAGTCAAACTGGAAGCGGGCAGAGGAATTTTGATTTCTAAAAACATCATTTTAGGACGGGTTGACACTATAAGGCCCGTTAAAATTAGATTTAAAAAAAGAACAGTTTCTAATAAATATAAAAAATCGTTAATAATATTAATTTGTTCATACATATACAAGGCCCCTTTATTATAACCGATCAATCAAATGACAGAACGGCATTTAGAATCCCAAAGTGTTCAGATATATGCGTCTAGTACGTTTCGTTATGCTTGGCGATAGCGTCGACCTATCGTATTAAAGTGACTCAGTATGATTGATTGTGTTAATTAAATTTAATTTCAACATTAACTTGTGAAGCGGATTCAGCACTTCGGTAGCGTTAAATAAAATTTTCTACAATGTCAGGGTTCCGTTTTTTTTCCTTTTGAGATACGAAACGCTAAAAACAGACGTTTTATTGTCGCTTATTATAAATATGGACCTATAACAAATTTAAACTAAAACCGTTTTTGTCCACAAAACACACTGAAAGTATGAAAAACGTATCTGCAAAAGTACTACGTGTCATATGTATGGTCATTTTTCTAAGTTGCCTAAAGCTGAGAAAAAGCTTGATAATTTTTATCCGTCTCTCTCAGGCAAACTTTCTCACATTAGACGACGTATCGTAAGTAGGTAATCGCTTTATTTTGATGTATTTCTAAACATTCAAAAAGTGGTCGATTGCGAGATAGATTTGCGTTTCAATGCTACAAGATATTTTACGTAATGGATATAACAAATAGTTCATTTGTTGTTGATCCTAAAAATAATAAAAAACACAAGAAAAAAATTAGAACAAAACAGACTAAGGGGCATTTTGTATTGTTGGGTTTATTTCAATTACCTAATTTATATCTAAATAGTGCATGAAGCCTAAATATATTATTTTTTTGTTATCTATTTGTCTGTCTGTATTAATTTTTCGTTTGAATTGGGCGTTACATGTCTCATTTACCGTAAGGGTCTATTTTCGAAATACTGTACCACTACCTTATGTGTTTATTTATATACAGGTGTATTAGGCTTCTGTAGTCCGAGAAGGAACCCATAAAGTTTCTCCGTATTGTATCAAAATTTTGTTTTCAATTTCAGAGACGTCAGCTTAAGAGCTTACCAGTTAGGCTAACTCCTATGTAGAATCCTAATTCCATGATTACTCAGTAACTATTTGTTGTAGGGATAAATGTTAAATAAGCACAGTTTATTGCCTACATAATACGTGTAATGGCACGAGATTTTTACAGAAATCAGTCTTAACTGAAATTTATTGGTCTTAGAAACTTGTCGATTTTATGCATATTTCAAGCAATTTCAGCCGTGAATGTCTTATTGAAAATTTACAATGATTTTATAATTTCGGGCCATTACCTAGATAATTTAACGTAGATTCAAAATAAATTTACTTCCATTTGTCACTATAAGTACACATTTCACAAACGTGGAACTCGTGAAAGCCGTTTCGTTTGATTTGACTATAGAAATTTTCATTCCGGTTACATCTATCGCAACTTACCTATTAACGGAACGATGACGTTAGATGAAACAGCAAGCGTTCGCGCTGACCGCGCATTTGATTTCGGTGCCTTGGCTGTGCGGCTCCTTAATATCAGTCCGGAGCCGTTGAGATGTTTAATAACGCAGATAAGAATTTGTTGAACGGAATTTGTTTAAAATCAAAAGTAGACTCGTTTAAACTTCGATTGGACCCTTAAAACTTTACGGTACAATAATTGCGGAGAAATACTTGAACCCATCAAAACTTTTGCCAGATCATCGAACAAGAAACGCTGAAAAAGGTTTAAATATTATACCAGTAATCGTACCCGCTATTACTCGAATTAATTAGTACTGTTTGAGTTAGTAAATAAATATAAAAGGATATTAAATATGAAATTGCCGTTCGACCAGGAAACTAGAGATACTAATGAAAAAATATTTATTTAATTAAAATAATATCGTAGGTACTTTATATTCTCTATGCATTTCTGTAATAAAATTGAAATATATTATGAATGCTTTTTTCAATAGAACCTTAGGGAACAGGACTTAACAAAGTTCGTAAAAACGATTTCTTTTATTTGTTGAGGACTAAAATTATTATTAAAATTATTCCACAAAGAAAGTTCTACAAATTACGGAAAAAAAGAAAATCCGTAGGTATAGCAGAGTGACGGAGTATTCCTCGTAATGCGATGATGGTGAAAACTTAGACTGAAAACTGGTCAGTCGCGGCTATTTTTATGTCAGCTTCACCATCGATGTCCGAAGTTCTTACTGTTAGACCTCAGTTGTTATTGATTCATCGGATTTGAAAATCTGTATAATACACCGTGTTCGGCTGGACGTAGTTCAAACTTATAGAACATGTAGAACTTATCAAAATAAACAAAAAGTTTCGAGTGACCAGATGGTGTAAACTAACGGTTACTGAAAAAAACATACTTAACTCTAATTATTATTATTTTTAAGTATGATAAGAATCTTAATTTTTTTTTAAACAATTTGATTAATTTGGTAACCTCAATAAGTTTGGACTATGTTCAGCCAAACACGCCGTATAAAAAACTGTAAGTTCCAAATTAAACATAAATACGCTCAAATTAAAGAGTCTCATACTTAAAAACGTTCGATTCGATAAATGAATAGAAACCACTAAAGCCTGTTTTAGCCATAAATCGTTGTGGTGCCGGCGGGTGACGAATGTGTTCAAAGTGAGCGCTTCTCAAACTTTTACGCTCAGCTTTTACGCTAGAAATAAAAATAACCATGTATTGTTTCCTTCTCAAATTCGGATAACGTCTTGGTAGACTGATAATAATTACGTATTTGTTAAATTTTAAAGAAAATTTCAAAAAATATAAAATGATTTTACATTTTTATTCATTTTTTGTATATTTTATTTTATAATTTTTCAATAAATTATCAAATACATTTAAATTTATATAAAAAATATAAGCTATAACACCTTCGATAGTGAGCTAAAGTTTTTTACCCGACTGCCGTGGGTACATACTATTTTTTAAATGTAATCTGATAATCATTATGTATTTAACAAATTTTAAATAAAATAAAAATTATCTTATGATTTCACATTTTTATTAATTTTTTTCTGTATAAATATACAAAAAAGTTCACAATTTCTCTAAAAATGACAATTTTGTTTGTCATTGACAATGCAACTTCTTCAACTTTAAAAGAAGTTACAAAAATCAGAAACTTTGATAGTGAGCTAAACATAATTTTGCTAATTAGTAATTAATAAATAATTAATTAATTTGCTGTGTTTGTTGTGGACTTACCTAAATATTATCTTTGTAAGTCAGGTTTAATTTTTTTATTTTATAAAGAAAAGTGCTGTAATATAAAAATTTCACAAACTCGACTGCCTGAAAAATAATTGTTATAATAAGGTATTATCGGGGGGTACAAACAAAAATTACAAAACAAATTGTAAAAATTATTGCTTTGTTCCTTTCTGTAATTAATACCTTACAACAATAAAGTAATAAAATTCTATAGATCATATAGGTTGTTTTTATTTTCTCAATCAGTAATTTTTTATCCCCAATAGAGTTTTAATTTGTTTAAACTTACATAAATATTTTTGTCGGTCTTTGTTCTGTAGAAAAAGGAAACAAAATAAAATTAATCATTATTCACACAATTTTCGACCGCAGAGTAGCTAAATCATCGTGCGGTTTCAACCATTTGTTCACCAGAAGGCACATAGTATATAATATTCAGAAAAGAACTCTCATCGCTGCACAGAAATAGGTAGGTATATAAATACTTCCAATTCAGCAAGAATACAGAACATTTATTTACATATTAGTCAAGCAATATGATGACTATGATGAGCTAGAAACAGTAGTAGGTTTCTATGCAGGTTTCTGCGTTTTAGGAATCTATATAGAGCGATTACAACAACTTACATTTGGTACAAATATTAGCTGTCATCTTTGTTATTGTCGGTGTAAGACATATTTATCTGCATTACGTTTTAGGGTACTGAGGGTGAGATATAGTGTGATTTATTTTTGGAAGAACATGCGCCACACATGTCGTCGGAACGAAACGTGATATCATAAAAATAATGCTTGTTTCATTTCAATGTGTTGTTTCATTCTTCACAACATAGTTCTATTCGACCTATTCTTGTGCTACTTTAGGCGTTTATTTATTGCTGCAGTAACGATTGTTACAAAAAATATATGTATGTATCTAACATAATAATAATAATACATGGGACTTCCCACACAGCGTCATCTAGTCCCAAAGTAAGCAAGTATTATGCTTGTGTTATGGGTTACTAGACAACTGATATACATACTTAAATATTCTTTATAATATATACATATATAAATATTTTTGCGCAGACACCACACACATATAACAACCACGACCCGGTACCAGTATCAATATTCATCATTATATACTGACCGGACCTGGGATTTGAACCCAGGACCTCCAGCTTCGTAGGCAGGGTCGCTACCCACTAGGCTAAGCGGTCGTTAACATAAGACCATTGTTTGAGTCAATGGGTATTGGTATGTTTCGCTGAACTTCCTAGGGCAGTTGATTTCTTTCTGATTGATTTATTCATTCAAAAAGGGAAGGTTATCATGTTCGCAGTTGCGTCTCACTACGAATAGAACGTTGTTGTAAAATGAAAGTTAAATAGTAGATGAAATAAAAGTTAAAGTTAACACAATAACTACTTACATTATTACAAAACACAATTCTTATCTACACGAAGACGTACGTACTTACCACCGAGGTTCTACTGGTAGAGTTTTGTATGACGAAGGGATTTTATAGATGGCGCTGCGTGGGATGTCCCAGGTATTATTATTATTATAGGTTTGATACTAGGAGTGGTTGAGGTTGCAGCTCGTCATCTGATTGGCTTGACGTAATTAACGCTTTATTTTTTGGGCGAAACAAAAATGAAATTGTGTGTTGCAAACTCCACTTGAATTTCAGCCGCCTAATCGACGACCCAAAGAGATTAGCTAAAATGTTGTCTTTCCATAAATCGTCGACGGTGTGATAGTGCATACGTGACCTGAAATTTCTATCGTTGGATTGATATGCCGCCGGTATGAATTTACAAGAGGTCAGGTACTTTATATGTAAAATATTTCTTAATTAATAAACAAAACAAAGATTGTAATATGTTAATTGGACTACACTGCGCGCACGCAGCGGCAAACTTAAAGTCGCCGATGCGAGCGAGTGCGTATAACAAACGAAAATTCAATGTAGCCGCTATAATGCATTGAGCGACCGATATTTTCATTGAAATGAAATGAAATAAATGAAAAATATTTATTTTATATAAATTTTCTGTTATTCATAAACATTATTCTGTTAACCAATATACATTCTTAAAACTTACAACCTAGATATGTAATACATATGTATGTACATCTTTGAAATAAACTAAAAGTTTTAACGATTCGACTGCGGTGAAAAACTCATAATAAAATAAAATCTTCAAATAAAAAAAACACTTATAACTTGAAAACAAGAATTTCATATAGTTTCTTTACAAATACTTTCCTTTTTTTACAAAACCTAAGCCGTAGTCGAAGCTCCCATACATAATGCTAGAACCTTCAAATCAAGTTTTCGTACGACTGTCATATGTAATGTATATCTAGTTAAATCGGAATTGATGACAAAACGTCTCAAATTGCATACCACACTCTGTGTTACTCTGTAATATGTTGAATGTTGTTTTTATTATTTAGTAATTTTACTTTATACTGAGTTTTTCACTGAAATCAGGTACCCATACTTAAAAATTTTTATTGCTTGTTTTTATTGTTTTTCATTAATTTTTATTCAATTTTTGTTACCGTTGGCAGGTTTTAATTTTTTTATAAATATATATTTCAATAGTACTTTACAAAGATTCAAAAGAAGACATTTATGAACATTCACATGATTTTCGGGACAAAGCTTCATTATTTTAAAGTTTGAGTACCTTTACCAACAGGTATAAGGACGTCACTATCTTTATGGTTCCATTTACGCATGCGCTATACATTATTATATACATAATCCATTAATTGCTGGGATTGGGGCTTAATATTTTTTTCTCCCTATACACCCGCAAGCACCTGTGCTTAACAGCGAACCCATCGATGATTTTGATGACTAGTTATTTTTCAACGAAACAGCCATACCTTGCCTTGTTAGTACTTAAATTTAGACTTTGACACATGGCCCTAAAGTTCACATTCTTATGATGTTAGTTTGTAGTGTAGTTGTTTTTTAGAAATCTTTTCTTTTTTTGTCCAGTAAAGGTGACAAGACAACTCCACTGACAAAGTCGAAGCGGGCAGGTAGAAAATCGATTGTTACGCGATGGCAATAACATCTATTGTGGATGACGTCCCCAAAGATGATAAAGAAAATGTTAATAATAATTAGATATTTATTACTAAACAGGCAAAATCACCTGAACTGCTAATCGTTCTTTCTTCGTTGAAATCATAGCGTAATAATATTGACAGCAACGTCTATTATGTTATTATCAATACGTATTTATTATAATATTTATTATTAATAAAAGTAGCATTTCGGATGTTTCAACCAACCACTAGTATTCTGAAGTTGCTTATTTCTAGGTAAAACAGCTAGAAGAAACACTCAATGTGTCGCAGACAAACCATTAAAAAAAATCCCTATGTTGAAAAACGAACGGGCCAAGTTTTTCAAATAGGAACAAAGCATTCTAAAATTCAAACTTAAAAATATTTAAAATTTCCTACTGTTATCTAAATAAACAATACAAGAGCTAGAGATAGAGCTTCTGTTTTTTAGAAATTGCTATGTAATTTCAACAACGGAAGTTTTATTTCTGTACAAGTACATAAACGGTTTTAATTAATAAATAATCTGTACTCAACCTTGACTTCGAGGTACCTTTATGTGAAGAGTTGTTCCCGCCATGAAAGTGCGCGATCCGGCACACAATTGATTAAATAAATTAAGTCGAATTCGAGATCCTTCTGGCAATTTCGACGACCAATTGACCGAGTGGTTAGAGACCCTAACTGCGGAGCCAAGGATCGCGGGTTCGATTCCCGCTCGGAACAAATATTTGTGTGCATGAACATGTTTATTTCGTTTTGGGTCTGAGTGTAAAATATTTATATATGTACATAACTTTGGGATTAGATAGCTCTGTGTGAGATGTCCCAAGACTTGAATCCTGAAAATATTTTATGAAATAATATTAACACAAGTATTAATATTATTTCATAAAATATTTTCAGGATTATATATTATGTGCAGTTAAATAAGCTGTAAATAAATAAGTAACTTAAAATTTTGTGGAGAATAGAATAATTTTGTACCGAAAACACGGTTTCATTTCACTAAAAAAAATTCTCTATGCTGTTTATCGCATAAATCGATTAAGAAATGCATTTTAAATGCAAGAGTAAAACACCCACGTATCTATTTAACATACTTTTTTTTAAATAATTTGTGTTTCGTGACCTCGACGCAAAAAAAAAGATTAAATAAATTCTGTAAGCGTGTCTGATCAAAATATATCTTTTTGGTTAATATGGTTTGATGGAGTGCGACTTGTGACTGGCACTGAAAGATTCCTTATAAATGCGTCTATCATTGATAAAAAAATTAAGTTGCACTATGGAAGCGTTTACGAGTAATCGAATTTCAAAATATGGTGCTGGGGGTGTCACTCAACTTGACCTTTCATTTTTGTTCAAATTAATCCAATTTTGTCCGTAACTACAAAATTGTATATAATTCACTTATTTTATTTCAGATAGACACGCTTATAGAATTTATTTAATCTTTTTTTTACGTCGAGGTCACGAAACACAAATTATTTTTTAAAAAAGTATGTTAAATAGAAACGTGGGTGTTTTACTCTTGCATTTAAAATGCATTTCTTAATCGATTTATGCGATAAACAGCATATGGAATTTTTTTAGTGAAATGGAACAGTGTGCGAAGTGGCGCACAAGTACGTAAAATATGTTTAAAACAGGTTTAAAAAACTATTAAATTTATCTTTCAACAAACACATATCTATTTAAAAAAAAATCACTGAACTAAAGAGTAAAAAAATTAAAAGATATAACTGTTTAAAACTCGAAAGTAAAGCTGTTCAAAGTATTATTATTACTTAACCAAGTATTATATATAATGAGTATTTTAATAGCTTTATTTTGAGCTTTAAAGATAGACAATTATTTTTTACTTTTTAATTCAATATTTTTGAGGTTTTGTACCGTCCAGTCTGTCGGTCTGTCTGTCAAGATTATTTTTCTTAAAAACGGGTATAAAATCTTAAAGCTTCTAAATCATCGCAAAAAAGGCTATTTATGTCACAAATCTTAATACCACAAACTCTCTTTACAAGACCTATAGGATGGTTTTTTTCGTTTACTTAAAATCATTAAAATATGGCAAGAAGCAATAGCCGACAGTAAACATAAATTGTACCTAACTGATTATGTCTAGACTTTTATATTTGATTATTATTATTAGGTATATTATTGCTGCATTTTAGTTCAGATAATGCGTTTAGTATGCGTAACGTAGTCACTGGGGGCATTTAACATGGTTTTTATAAAAGCGTACATACCTACTTAGAGTGTTTATAATCAACCATAATATACTAATTTAATAAAGGTATATTACAGTACGTAATTACAATTGACCGATTTTGATGTTTTTAATTTTTGCGGCAATCCAAACAATTTTAGGCAATTTAGTTAGAAAACTTCATTTCGATCGGTAATGTAGATTATGAGTTATAATAGTTTTTTATATTATCTCACAGCATTATTTTAGTTCTTTTTTTAGTGTCTGCATGTAGGACCACGTTGAATATCATTCACCAATATTAATTATTATTAATTATTTTTATAAATTTGAATTGTTTGTTTATTCCAAGTAACTGCGACCAAAATGTACACTTTTTGCTGTGACGATTACCTTAAATCGTTGTAGTGTTTAAATCTAATATAAACTGAATAAACTACAAGTGGGTACTTTTTGTTTATAAACAATAGCAATATGACCTAATTTTGTAATTGACAACCCCTTATTGTATTCTTAAACTTCCGATATAGCGTAGATATATTCAGATGCCGTAAAATACAGATACAATATCATTTCATCATAGATATACGTCATTCCGTATCTATAGGTCCGTTGTCATCACAGCTAGTTATGGGCCCAACTTCGTATTTAAAAAAAAGCAAAGAAAAGTTATGATAAATACCGTCGAAAGTATGTGACGATTTGTCCTAAATATTTGCGGACCGTGTAATATTATGGTGATGCCGCATCCTTGTAATAATATATCAATGCAGTTCATTGGATAAAATGTTCAGAATGTACCTACGAACGATATTTCATCTGTCATTTTGTTATATTTTAAATATTGTAGTAGGCGTCGAGCTGGATCGCGCCGCGTAATCGAAGCGAAGAAAGTCGGCTTGGCGCGAGATGACAGCGAGAAGCGGGCGGAGCAAAGGCTGCGCCGTACTAACCGGTTATGCTAAACCCCATTGTGGTCAGTTTTTATATGCCCCTTCCCCTCACACAGTCTGGCGGACGCTCAAAATCCCGTCCCAACTCACAACTAGTTCGACCCAAAGGATTTGCTTATTGAGAAAATACTGGAACATACATGACCGCAACGTACTCTGCAAATTTATTTAAATAATAAAAAAAATAAAAACCTGTCAGGTTCCAAGCAGCATTTTAATATTAGGTACAATTTTCTTTAAAGTTCAAAGTGAAATAAACTGTATATGATAGTAACTGTAATATGTACCACAGACGTAAGTAGATACTATCTCGGCCGCGTAAGTAGGTAGATATGTTTGAGTGGAGTTTCGCAGCGTACAGGCGAGGTAGACTTATTATAGTACAGTACCCGGCAATAAATATTGCACATCGGCAACAATCGCATTTCCGAATACAAACGAATGCCAATATCCATGTCCATCAATTATTAGATTTATCGTTTATCAGAATTAGAATTCAGAACTAAATACTTTATTGTTGTTTTGTTTTGATTCCCGCGTGAACTATATAGAGCTGTAAAACTACTTCCTATTTAAATAACATTTACTCCTTTTCAACATGTATAGTATACCAACGAAATTAATTAAAATGAAAACAAAATAAAATACATCTTCAACCGACTTCCAAAAATGAGGAGGTTCTTATTTATTTATTTATTTATTTATTTATTTATTTATATTAAGGAGAACCAACAGTTACATACAAATGAAAATAATTAGCAGTGAGTGGTTAACAGTCAACCATTTACAGGTTCCCACTGATAGAAATGACATGAAAAAACCTCCTCCCCACCCTCCAACACCTTCATAACATATATATGTAAAAATATATGCATACATTTAAGTCAAACCTCCAATCAATAAGTCTTACCGACAAAGAATTCATTGCTGAGCAAACGCCTCATCAAATATTTCACTATCGGCAATGGAATCTAACAATCAAGTTTAAGTTAAAATTACAATATCGTAGTCACAAGTGCGAATATTTCGGTAAAAAGTATTCGTTCTAGACCTTAAGCCTCTTACGTTCTGATAATATATACTAAGCGTATTATTATCAATAGTTCTGTGTACGTCACAATCCATTGAAGTTAAAAAACACAACGGAATTAAGCCAACGCAAAGAAAAAATAATAATCGCATAAAAGCTAATCTTTATGCTATAGTTATTTCAACACAAATAGTTAATGAAATAAAAATTACTATATGGAATTTTTTTTACACGATATAAATTTATCAATGAAAATAACGGTATGCGGGGTAGTTCAACATCACGATCTTTAAAAACTATAGCAACGAAATAGATAAGATGAATACGTTGATGATTAAGTGGCAGATTTAAAGGCATGAAACGAGACAAATATAAATCGATCCATTGCGGTCAAAGTCAGTGTATGCAAGTGACAAATCAAATATAATATGATTAGCGAACAAAAGCGAGGCGAGTGCATTACAAATGAATCAAAGGTGACAAACATTTTCTTATGCATAAAATATGACAAAGAATAAAATAGAAAAATTAACACTATAAACATCGAAAGTGATTTTATAAATGTAGAAAGACTGCTTACACAATTTTGTTTAAATCTTTTTCTGAATTAACTAACAGAACACTGGAGGCGTCATTCTTTCGTACATGAATTTTGCCATGTTTCACCCATACATAACTAGTTATTATTTTTCTCAAGCAACTTAGTTTTTGTAAGAAGAATTTTCTGCTCCGGGGTCAAATGGTCATTAATAAAGATTCTAGTTGGATTCGCATATCCGATAAGACTCGCTGTTATGTTTTTCTTCGAACGAGCCGCTGCTACAAACTCCTCTTTAACATATCTGTTGGCAAAACCCACCACAATAGATTTATCATTGGAATTGTGAACAGTTGGGTGTGCAACTAAAATGAATAATTATCTGACGACTGACGAAGTTTGCCGAGAGACATTAAGAAAATAGAAGCACTGTAATGTAATTGTATTTCTGTTTTATCCTTTGAGCGAAGCGTATTATTTATTTTGTATATGTTATGTTATTACTTCTACCTAGTACCTGGTACGTTTATAGTGTAAATAAAATAGTTAATTTCTGTTTTTAGGTCGGGGATAAATAAAATATGCAAAAAGAAATAAAAAATATGTTTATATTATGTTTTAATCAGAAAAACTCTCAATTCCTTCGATTTTATCATCCGTGTTCTCATTAAGGTCAATATCACTGTCACTATCAGCCGTATTTATCACTAGTCTATCAATGTAATCGTCTACACTGTGTTGAATTTTTCGATATTCATTCTCACATTTTTAATTAATTTTTTTATTGAAGTTAAATTCACATCTACGTTTCTAGCGGCTACATAGCCTTTCAATTGCGACCATATATTTCCAATGGGATTTAAAGCCGGATGGTATGGTGACAATCGCAACACAGTGCGCCCATGTGCGGCAAGTATCTTGTCCACGGAAAACTCTGTAAACCTCTCCTTGTGCTGGCATATAATAGCGTTTAACTGGGGTCTCGTCAATTTTGGATCAACTGGAATTTCGTGTCTTTGTAACCAGTTGATCATTTTCTGTTTAATGGTGTTGGAATTGGGGGGTCTTTCAACATATTTATTGTGATAGGGTGCGTTGTCGATAACCAGAACAGAATCACTGGGTATATTTGGGATTAATTGATTAACCAGCCATTTCTCGTAGTTATCGTTATTCAATTCTTTATGATAACCGCCGGTAGTGTCCGTGAATTTATACGTTAAAAGGGCTTCAGGTACAAAACTTTTTTCGTTTCCTGCGTGAACTATTAGCATTCGTTGACCTTTTGAAATCGGCTTATTTACTCCTTTTTCCTTATCAACACTCCAAGTTCTGCCTTTAGTGTAGGATGTATGTATGAAGGACTCACTTAGGTAAAAAAATTTCTTTTTTCGCGAAATTTGCGTATTTTATCTAGGTATTCAATTCATTTGAGTTGTACGTCGTGCTTTTCCATAAGAACTTTTCGATTATCTCTCACTTTAGTGAACTGAAATCCCATCTCATGTAGTACTTTACTCAACGTCTTTTCAGACCCATTATAATTAATAGCCGCAGATACTTTAGCTTTTACTGATTTTACTGTCGGCAATTTCTTACAACGTAAGTGAAAATCGTATACCATTCTTCTAACAACATCATAATCAAAATCGTCCATATCTAAACGAAATTGTTTTTTTTTTTTGGTCTCCCTTTTTTGGGAGAGCTGAACTTAATTAGACTGGAATGTGTTTCAGTACTTACTTAGTTTAATATAAAAAACCTTCTTAAAATAAGTACTTTCACTGACACCCTCATTTTTTTTAAATCTGTCGGCTTCGGTTACAAAATATTTATAAACATTGTAGATAATTTCGCGTGACTGGCCTCGTAAAGGTTTCTCTTTTTTTCCTATAAATGCCATCGTACAACTTAAAATGATTTACAGTTTGGAGTTTAGCAACTCTATACAGGGTGACATTGTAAGTAGGTGCATTCCTTTGAGGAGTGTATAGTAAAGGTCATTTGCAGTAGATTATGTCATGAGGCACCCTATCCTAAAATATTCGGTTTTTGAGATAATTAAGATTTTTTATTTTTTTACAAATTCCCCGATTTTGAAAGAAAAAAAATGCAGAAAAAAGTCCAGTTTTGTTTTTAATTTTTTTTTTTTGTCTTTTTCTAGTAGTTAACTCATCAGCAATCCGTCAAAGCAAGAAAAAAACAAAGAAATACTATTAGAGTTCATGTATTTGTAACATAAAGGTATATATACTAGCGTAAGAGAGGAACACAGTGTGCGAATGACATCCAGCTCTTTGCGGAAATCCTACATGCGAGAAAGAAATGCAAGAAAATCTGACATAAAACCTCTTTGAACACATTTAGTCTTCATTACTCACTTGTCAAAATAAGGTCCAGCTTTGTTTTCTATTTTGTGTTATAATCGTTTTGAATTCTACAAAAATTAATTCTTGTGATAAAAATGGTGTAGTGTTCAGTTTTAAATTGCACTGTAACATATGTTAATAATCCAAATAAAGAGACATTTCACCGGTAAGTACTGCCAATAACATATTGTTATCTTAATGCTTATTTTTATAAAAAGCGATCCTAAATTTATTTGGTTATACATCAGTAGTATACGGTAAATACTTTATTTTGTAAATAATTTGTTATTTTAAACAATTATGTGTACGATACAAAAATATTGTGTAAAATTACAATGTAGCAATTAAGCATAGGGATTGCACAAAATGTATCGATATGTCGATATTTTCAAATATAAATATTTTGTAAATTTGATATTACCTAATTGCACCTGTTCCACTGGAATGATGTCGTTAACTGTTTTTAAACATATTGTGAGGTTTATTTAGCCTGGCAGCACATTGTAAGGGAAAGTATGACATCTATACATATATACTACAGATAGGGTATATATGTAAATACAAGACTTTTTCAAATGAAAATATAAGATATATACACAATTAATTTTAATCGTTATTTATTTATGATTTAAAATCTGATGCTCTATTTAATTTTAATCGTTATTTATTTATGATTTAAAGTCTGACGTTCTATCTGTTCTCTGATTATGAACGTCGTAAATAATTTAACTTTGAATGACAAAACTACTGTATACAATAGTTTAACCTCATTTTCCTCCAAGAAACTGCGGTGTTAAAAAATGCTTCCTGATAATGATGACTATTTCATAATATCCAGGTTTCCTGTAAACACGGAAAAATGTTAAATAGAACAGGTGGGACTCCTCGAAAACATTCTTTGGTTTACAGTAGACATTTTACGGATAACTGTTTTGTCTAACTAAATCACCGACGACTTTTGAAGAAAGGATCTATACTTACTGAATTTGTGCCGTTAGGGGTTTCTTTTTTTTTCATATGTGCTTACTAAGTAGGTATATTAAGTTATATACTAATAATACTTAATATCTAAAGTCAGAGCATTTATGCCAACTGTAATTTCTGTACAGGTCAATCTGAAGACCAAGCGATCAGTGTCAGCGTACGTTTACCGGGATATATCACCAGGACCTTCAACTTTAGAGCCTAAACCTTTATTTCAGCACTAATATAAAATGGATTTGAAGAAAAAGTCCATCACAGTGAAAACATCAATTTTAGGCAAATTATCACTTTGTCTTTTACAAAAACTTGTTTTTTTATATTTAAATAAAATTTAATTACCTATTACATAAAGAAACAAAAAATATTATAGACTAGTCCAAGGCATCCAAGGCATAATTTGTGGTGTAGTGAGACGACGCGACACTCAATCGAGTAGACAATGTGACGTCATGGGCAGTAAGAATCCACCAATCAAACCACACGAAAATACATAATAATAATAATAATAATAACGTGCACATTACAACGTCGTGGCCCCAAACTAAGCATTAGCTTGTGTTTTGGGTACCAAGCGAAGACACCACATACATATAACAACCAAGACCCGGTACCAGTATCGATATTCATCATATAAATACTGACCCGACCTAGGATTCGAACCCATACCTCCAGCTTCGTAGGCAGGGTCGCTACCCACTAGGCTAAGCGGTCGTCAAATTAATAAATATCAATAATTTATTTCTCAGTCATTTATTGACGAATTTAAAAAAAAATCGAGTTAAATTGTATATTTTGAACATCATGAACTTCTCCATTGTAAATGTTTTTGTTTTATACATTCTCATTTTTTTGTTTACAAAGAGTTAAAATTTTGTTGTTATGCGTTGCAACGTGACGTATTGTCATTAAAAATAAAAATCGTTTATTTATATTGTTTTATTTAATACTTGGCTTGTATTCAACTAAATATTAAAATTTCCATAATGATGTTAACGCTTTCTTTACTTCTGCAATTTTTTTATTATCAACTGTTAACAAAAAAAAATATTTATTGGTGTAAAGGAAATGGCATTTGAATTGACTGATTGATGATTTGTCATTTTAAAAAACTAAAAGTTAGGAAAAGTAACTCAAAACAAAAATTATGTAGTATAGCATATTCAAAATAATAAATAGGATTGCCGATTTCGACTTATGATAACGCGGTAATTTCAACGACACATTATCATGAAAGTACTACGTGCTATCGATAATATAAAAAACACCCATGCACATCACTAAAACTGGCTTAACCACATGTGAATTTTGCACACATACTCATTTCCGTTTCGGTCATGCGATGTTTAGATGTCAGTTGGTCTCCTACGCTAGTATATATATGTCTATGATTTGTAATGAAATTCTGTGTGAGTTAAGAAAATAACCATAAATGTTCTTTGTTTGTTTTAAATTTTCTCGAAAAATATGTACGGGACGTGGTGTAGAAACTATTTAAAAAACTACCTCGTTTCACTAGCTATCCGAATTCATAAAAATCTTATCATAATACAGAACTTACAAAAAAGAAACAGTGGTCTAAGTTACATATGGAATTAAAAAATGTTTAAAGAAAATTAATAGTAAAACTAGATAATGTTTCTATTATCATTTATTTACATTTTTAAATTACAAATTGTGTTCGAACTGACCACCGCGGTTCCTTATGCAGGCACGTAACCTTTTTCTTATTTCCGTGCGTGTTACACGAGGAGATAAATTTTGTCGTATGTGCTTTGCTGCCTCTATTATTCTCTCCCGAAGTTCTTCTATCGTATTTTACCGGTGTTCTGTATACCAAGTCTTTCATATGACCCGAAACATAAAAATCACAAGGAGTCAAATCGGGAGTTCTTGCCGGCCAAGCTATTGCTCCGCCACGGCCGGTCCAACGGTTATGCCATTCTCACACTGGCATAACCGTCAGGTAATGGGCTGGGCAGCCATCGTGATGGTAAATCATTTATCGTCTCAATCGAAGTAGCACATCATCCAGAACAGTTATTACTAAACTAACAGCAATAACAAATAACAACTAAATCAAAATATCTAACACGTAACAACAAATTAACGAAAACACAATAACAAAATGAATTTAAATAATCACTAACAAACGATACGTGTAGTCTCGAGAGTAAATGTTTTTCGGTTGCCGTATCGACGTCGAAAAAAGTAGAAGATCGTTGATACGGCAACTAACAAATTCGTTAGTTAACGGTCGTTTACTTGACCTACTGCTCAGGTGCATAATTATAAAGGTTTGTCTTTGTGTTATTAATTTTTTTTAAACATTTTTTAATTCCATATGTAACTTAGACCACTGTTTCTTTTTTGTAAGTTCTGTATTATGATAAGATTTTTATGAATTCGGATAGCTAGTGAAACGAGGTAGTTTTTTAAATAGTTTCTACACCACGTCCCGTACATATTTTTCGAGAAAATTTAAAACAAACAAAGAAAATTTATGGTTATTTTCTTAACTCACACAGAATTTCATTACAAATACATGAAATCTAATAGGATTTCTTTGTTTTTTTCTTGCTTTGACGGATTGCTGATGAGTTAACTACTAGAAAAAGACAAAAAAAAAATTAAAAACAAAACTGGACTTTTTTCTGTATTTTTTTCTTTCAAAATCGGGGAATTTGTAAAAAAAATAAAAAATCTTAATTATCTCAAAAACCAAATATTTTAGGATAGGGTACCTCATGACATAATCTACTGCAAATGACCACTACTATACACTCCCCAAAGGAATGCACCTACTTACAATGTCACCCTGTATATATATTTTTAACTGGACGCGGCCGCGCTCTATTGCATTTGAACCACGACTAACAAACGTCATCTATAGGTAGTGTGCAATAGAGATAACGCTCTAAGAAGCCGAAATTAACCGGTTGTTTCTTTTCAAAGGTCGATTTGCAATATTTACCGCCGGGTACTGTAGGTATGTTCAAGCTGACTTACCTACTACAGGTGCATCGTGCATCAGTTAGTTCGTGATGCTCTATAGATTCATGGGTGTAATTGTAACAAAAGAATTTTTATGCGTGCAACTTTATTAACTGACACCGATCCGTTATTGTTCACATTAACTAAGTAAAGTCTGAAAAATTTACAGTTTTGCACTTTGAGGAATTGATTCAGATGATGTCGACATTACCTAGTTGATACAAAATGTAGACATTGGGCACCGATTAGGTATTGATTTATTATTGAATAAGTAAGTACCTAGGTGCCTATTGATCAAAGCAAAGTGTAATAAATTTAAAAATTTATTTAGTTTTATATCTATTGTAATTTATCTCTAATGAAGTTGGCATTATTTAGGTTTTTTTGTTGTTAGGGTTTGGCACTTTTTGGCAGTTTTTCAGCCCATGGAGTGCAGAATAAGTAGTAATTAAAAGTTGGTCATTATTATTCTGAGTGAACTTAAATTAAATTGTGTTTTAATAAAAATATTACCTAGTTATTTTAAGTATTTTCAGATGAAGTGTTACGTTAGTTTTAAACGTTTTATATAAACTTATCTTTATAGAGCACTCGCAACCAAAGTCAAGATAAGAGAAGAAAAAAATTTAAATGAATTATTGTCACCCTAGAAGAAAAGAAACAAAGGGACTTGGACCTCGCTATTTCATCTCCTCGTTTCGCAAAGTCGAGTGCACTGCCCTGAACCTAGTATTACGTCCATGCCATATTCCTACCCATAGACATATATATACTAGCGTAGGAGACCAACTGACATCTAAACATCGCATGACCGAAACGGAAATGAGTATGTGTGCAAAATTCACATGTGGTTGAGCCAGTTTTAGTGATGTGCATGGGTGTTTTTTATATTATCGATAGCACGTAGTACTTTCATGATAATGTGTCGTTGAAATTACCGCGATATCATAAGTCGAAATCGGCAATCCTATTTATTATTTTGAATCTGCTATACTACATAATTTTTGTTTTGAGTTACTTTTCCTAACTTTTAGTTTTTTACAATGACAAATCATCAATCAGTCAATTCAAATGCCATTTCCTTTACTCCAATAAATATTTTTTTTTGTTAATAGTTGATAATAAAAAATTTGCAGAAGTAAAGAAAGCGTTAACATCATTATGGAAATTTTAATATTTAGTTGAATACAAGCCAAGTATTAAATAAAACAATATAAATAAACGATTTTTATTTTTAATGACAATACGTCACGTTGCAACGCATAACAACAAAATTTTAACTCTTTGTAAACAAAAAAATGAGAATGTATAAAACAAAAACATTTACAATGGAGAAGTTCATGATGTTCAAAATATACAATTTAACTCGATTTTTTTTAAATTCGTCAATAAATGACAGAGAAATAAATTATTGATATTTATTAATTTGACGACCGCTTAGCCTAGTGGGTAGCGACCCTGTCTACGAAGCTGGAGGTATGGGTTCGAATCCTAGGTCGGGTCAGTATTTATATGATGAATATCGATACTGGTACCGGGTCTTGGTTGTTATATGTATGTGGTGTCTTCGCTTGGTACCCAAAACACAAGCTAATGCTTAGTTTGGGGCCACGACGTTGTAATGTGCACGTTATTATTATTATTATGTATTTTCGTGCGGTTTGACTGGTGGATTCTTACTGCCCATGACGTCACATTGTCTACTCGATTGAGTGTCGCGTCGTCTCACTACACCACAAATTATGCCTTGGATGCCTTGGACTAGTCTATAATATCTTTTGTTTCTTTGTGTAATAGGTAATTAAGTTTTATTTGAATATAAAGGAACAAGTTTTTGTAAAAGACAAAGTGATAATTTGCCTAAAATTGATATTTTCACTGTGATGGACTTTTCTTCAAATCCATTTTATATTAGTGCTGAAATAAAGGTTTAGGCTCTAAAGTTGAAGGTCCTGGTGATATATCCCGGTAAACGTACGCTGACACCGATCGCTTGGTCTTCAGATTGACCTGTATAGAAATTACAGTTGGCATAAATGCTCTGACTTTAGATATTAAGTATTATTAGTATATTACTTAATATACTTAGTAAGCACATATGAAAAAAAAAGAAACCCCTAACGGTACAAATTCAGTAGGTATAGATCCTTTCTTCAAAAGTCGTCGGTGATTTAGTTAGACAAAACAGTTATCCGTAAAATGTCTACTGCAAACCAAAGAATGTTTTCGAGGAGTCCCACCTGTTCTATTTAACATTTTTTTCCATTGTTCTATGCTAACCGTGTTTACAGGAAACCTGGATATTATGAAATAGTCATAATTATCAGGAAGCATTTTTTAACACCGCAGTTTCTTGGAGGAAAATGAGGTTAAACTATTGTATACAGTAGTTTTGTCATTCAAAGTTAAATTATTTACGACGTTCATAATCAGAGAACAGATAGAACGTCAGACTTTAAATCATAAATAAATAACGATTATAATTAAATAGAGCATCAGATTTTAAATCATAAATAAATAACGATTAAAATTAATTGTGTATATATCTTATATTTTCATTTGAAAAAGTCTTGTATTTACATATATACCCTATCTGTAGTATATATGTATAGATGTCATACTTTCCCTTACAATGTGCTGCCAGGCTAAATAAACCTCACAATATGTTTAAAAACAGTTAACGACATCATTCCAGTGGAACAGGTGCAATTAGGTAATATCAAATTTACAAAATATTTATATTTGAAAATATCGACATATCGATACATTTTGTGCAATCCCTATGCTTCATTGTTTGAATGTAATTTTACACAATATTTTTGTATCGTACACATAATTGTTTAAAATAACAAATTATTTACAAAATAAAGTATTTACCGTATACTACTGATGTATAACCAAGTAAATTTAGGATCGCTTTTTATAAAAATAAGCATTAAGATAACAATATGTTATTGGCAGTACTTACCGGTGAAATGTCTCTTTATTTGGATTATTAACATATGTTACAGTGCAATTTAAAACTGAACACTACACCATTTTTATCACAAGAATTAATTTTTGTAGAATTCAAAACGATTATAACACAAAATAGAAAACAAAGCTGGACCTTATTTTGACAAGTGAGTAAAGAAGACTAAATGTGTTCAAAGAGGTTTTATGTCAGATTTTCTTGCATTTCTTTCTCGCATGTAGGATTTCCGCAAAGAGCTGGATGTCATTCGCACACTGTGTTCCTCTGTTACGCTAGTATATATACCTTTATGTTCCTACCGTCCTCGGACTCCGGAACAAAACGTAAATTGCTATTCTTTGGTTCTCAATCGGAACATTCCTACTGATGCCTACCGCCAGGACAAAATATTATTTGAACATTTGGTAATTTAATTTGGTATCATCTGTCAAAAAATGTCTACGAGTTGAATCGGCAAAAATTTTATCAAAACTTTAGTGATTTATAAAATGGGTGGTTCACAAAGTACACGAAAATTGAGCCTGGATAATGAAAATGTTATCCAGTTGTCGCAAGAAGCGCTAGAAAGAATACAAGCACAGCAAAGCTCGACGGTAAATACATGTCTCATTACATAATTAAGTCAATGTCAGACTTGTTATATCAATAAATACACTAAAACATAAATTATTTGTTAATTTTTATGGGTACTTAATACCTACTTATATAGAAACTTTAATACGACAATTTCATAAACTAACCTATGTAACATTAGTCTAGTTTATTGGCAATAAATATTTTTAAAATGTTTAACATATTCTGTTATTTACGATTATGTTCGTATTAAAATATCATTAGGCTTGTCTGTACATTTGCACACTATGAGCTACAGCTACGAGCTTGAAGCTTATTGAGAATAATATAAAATACATTAGCTGTGATACACAGGTAGGTATCCTCTTTTACAATTATTGAATTAACCAATTTTCAAACATTCCAAAAATTAATAATGAAATACCAAATACATATAAAAAATATCTTTTTATAGTATTTATAAAAATACAATTATATACAGTAATCAATGATTAATTACTGTATTCAGCACTAGTTAGAATGCTGGCCTTCACATGCACAGTATTTAATTTTAGGGTCTGTTAGGCAGTAAGAAGTTAGGTCATGATAAACTAATAGTATGTCTGCCTCAGTTCCTACCCTCAAACAGAAATTTGATGTTCTACTGCATATGTAGAGGCCAGCATTTCTTATCTCATGCTGCTCATTTTACTTATTTAGGCACCTAATGTTTAGTTAAGGTTGAGAAATAATAGGTTTATTTCTTGTGTTTATCCATCTAGCATAATGATAATTTACATTCATTATTACAGCATGATGCACCACCACCCCCAAGTCATCCATCTGCTCCAAACTATGATCAGCAAAAGTTACAAAAGGAATATGCTTCCGAAGAAGCTTACTGGACACGGCGTATAGAAAACCTCAAGAAAGCCCATGACAAAGCAATTAGTGGTATGCAGCTGGAATACCAAAATACATTGAAAGAGGCTAATGAATTGTATAGCAAAGCTCAGGATGAAAAAATTACTGGAAGAATGCCACCATGTGAGGACGAAAAGGCTAAGGTATTGAACCCATTACTTATTTTGGTTCCAATAAATACTATAATTTCCAGTAACATATTCTACAAATCCAATGGAAATATCTTTTTTCCATTGGAATACAGCCATTCTTCAACATTGAGTTAAGGAGTTGTAGACCTTAAGCCTACCATGCTGGTTTATGCAGGTTGAAGGCTGTTAACCACCACCTTCAGACAATGTCAGCAGAGCTTGTGATATTTATTTCACTTAGGTTTTTGTAAATTATGTACTCAATGGTAAATGCACTTTTGGTGGGAATGGAACTGACAACGTCTGTATTAAAATATGTACTTATTGGTATTGGTATGTACCTCTCTCCATACCACTGTAGAGCTGAATTGCAATTCTTGTTGTTTGAAAAGTAAGCTTCTAATAAATTGAATTGTTCTTGATAGAGTAAGTAAATTTTGACAGCAGATGTTGAGACACCATTATTACACAATTACGAAATGGAAACAAAACAGAATTGATACAAATGTCCAAAATGAAAAAACGAAATTAAAAGTGCCATCTTAAACTTTTCAACAAAACACCTCGTCTGAGGAGGAAATATGGATATAATTATTATTAGCAATGAAACAATTTTCTTATCTAAGTCTTCAACAAGGTATAGGGTTGGAATTTTGTTGAAAGTTGGATGGTAATTATCACCTTCCCCCCTCTAGGAACCCCACCCCTCCTGACATACACAAAGCTAACCTAACCTAATGATTTGGAAGAAATTGGCCATTAACCTAAATTAACCTAATTCGAAATTGATCAATAAGCTTCTGAATAGCTCTTCGCTCTGCTCTGCTTCATTCCTCGCATTGACATAAACAAACCTAACCTAATGATTTAAAAAAATAGACTAGTAACCTAATATGAAACTGATCAATAGACTTCTAAATAGACCATTAACCTAAACAAAACAAATTGGAAATTGATGAATAGGCTTCTGAATGGCTCATTGCTCCACTCTGCTTCACTCCTCGCATTGACATAAACAAACCTAACCTAACCAAACCTAATGATTTTAAAAAATAGACCATTAACCTAAACAAAACAAATTGGAAATTGATGAATAGGCTTCTGAATGGCTCATTGCTCCACTCTGCTTCACTCCTCGCATTGACATAAACAAACCTAACCTAACCAAACCTAATGATTTTAAAAAATAGACCATTAACCTAAACAAAACAAATTGGAAATTGATGAATAGGCTTCTGAATGGCTCATTGCTCCACTCTGCTTCACTCCTCGCATTGACATAAACAAACCTAACCTAACCAAACCTAATGATTTTAAAAAATAGACCATTAACCTAAACAAAACAAATTGGAAATTGATGAATAGGCTTCTGAATGGCTCATTGCTCCACTCTGCTTCACTCCTCGCATTGACATAAACAAACCTAACCTAACCAAACCTAATGATTTTAAAAAATAGACCATTAACCTAAACAAAACAAATTGGAAATTGATGAATAGGCTTCTGAATGGCTCATTGCTCCACTCTGCTTCACTCCTCGCATTGACATAAACAAACCTAACCTAACCAAACCTAATGATTTTAAAAAATAGACCATTAACCTAATTTGAAACTGATCAACAGACTTCTAAATAGACCATTAACCTAAACAAAACAAATTGGAAATTGATGAATAGGCTTCTGAATGGCTCATTGCTCCACTCTGCTTCACTCCTCGCATTGACATAAACAAACCTAACCTAACCAAACCTAATGATTTTAAAAAATAGACCATTAACCTAATTTGAAACTGATCAACAGACTTCTAAATAGACCATTAACCTAAACAAAACAAATTGAAAATTGTACAATAGGCTTTTGAATGGCTCGTCGCTCTGCTCTGCTTCGCTCCTCGCATTGGCATAAGCCAGCCTGACCTAACTTAATTATTTCAAAAAATAGACCATTAACCTAATTTGAAATTGATCAACAGACTTCTAAGTAACTCTACCAATCAACAAAAAGTAAATATTTAATTACTACAAATAATTATAGTGTTTTCATCAGTCCACTACCAACAATTGATAAACACCATCAACTAATCAGTAATCAATAGAAGCTATATAAAATTCCACCCCCCCCCCTCGCTCCACTACATCCCGCTACACCTAAAACTGGTTAATGCGACGCGACTTGTGCCTACGTTCGGATCCACCATGAAGTATGACACGCAAGCTTGTACTTACTAGTAGAATGAAATAGCGAGTGTAGATTTTTTTAGATTTACTTAATTCTGCATCAAGTTCAGCCACTTTGGTATTCGTTTTTTTTTGTCACGATAACCAATTTTCCAAGTACCATATAAAGTTAACGCAACCACTCTGCGCAGACAGATGGACATATTTGGCATCAGAGAGTTGCCCTTTATCATGTCAACCCAGAGTAGGCCACTTTGGAGATTGTTACTTTTGTCGTGACCTCCTAGACTATTCCTTGTTCAGGTAAGATTTTCAACAAATCTGTGACAGATTATGCGTTAAATTTATCTGGCGCTTGGAAAACTGGTTATCGTGGCCAAAGGAAATTCTTTGGATCATGGGATGAAACAATAAGCTATCTATTGACAATAAAAGCTAAATCTATAAATGCTCAAGACCATTTGGAAAATCTAAGCAGGAGCACTGATGGAACAAATTCCCAGCTCCACTAAGAAATACCAAGGATGGCTATCAAGACATCCTAATGAACTTGCAGTGAAACTAGGAACAAGGATTTATGTAAAGCAACTCAATAGAAAAGTATTAGCCATGAGTTGTCCTCACTGGAAAACACATTTGATACTTTGTAATATAGAACAGATCTGCTTATAGTGTTAAATGCTGCTTGCAGATGAAACGATAAATCATTTTATTATTATTCTGTAAGGTTTTATTCAAAATAATGCCAGCATCCTAGATGTTTCATATATAATAATAATATCTCGGAAATCTCACACAACGCCATCTAATTACAAACTAAGCAAAGCTTGTATGGATACCAGACAACTGATATAAATACTTAAATATAATCTTTATAATATTTACATATATAGATATTTTTAATTTTTTTACACACAGACACGGAACAAATAGACATGTTCATGCACACAAATATTTGTCCCGGGCGGGAATCGAACCCCGCAACCCTTGGCTTCGCGGTTAGGATCTCTAACCACTCGGCCAACCGGTCATCTATGTATATATATACATATACACATGAATCTGTTGAAACTTATTAAGCAGGGTACCTTAGTTTCATAATCAACTTCACTTCAATCATCAGCCCATTTTTACCCCACTGCATGGGCATAGGCCTCCCCCGGGGTGAAGGGGGCTTGGATCTTAAATCGACCACGCTGCTCCACTGTGGGTTGGGGACTGTAACGACCGCCATCTATTGACAGCGTCCGGGACCGACTGCTTAACGTGCTCTCCGAGGCACGGAGTCAGTGATAGTTATGTACTTAAGTCAGAAAAACTCATTGATACACGCCCGGATTCGAACCATGGCCCTATGGCCTTATAAATTTGAGACAGGTTCGTTGCATTTTGGGCTATCACGCCACGTTTAATTTACTAAATAAAGTTAACCATACAATCATTATTGATTTCAGGTTATCAACTGTTACAGTTCAAATCCAGGGAAATCATTGATGTGTGCACCAGTTGTAAACGAATTCCATGAGTGTGTATGTAAAAGTAGAATGGCAGCCGTTTCTGCGATGTCTTGAAATGTGTTCAATTGCTTTTTAGTGTAAATAACTTGAGAAAATCAAAGAATGTTCGCCGATGTATGATGTGAACGTCGTACTTTCATTTGGAGTAGATTTAATACTATTGTTTAATTTCTGTGTTAATAAACTGTTAACTTATCTGTGGTGTGTTAGTTATTGTAATAAGATAGGGAGATTCGGTCAAACATTTTTTAATCAGCTGGGCACCTATCAGGGCACATGGCATGGGTCACGGTAGCGGTCCTGCCAAGTTGAGCAAAATGACCGCTCTCAGGAATTCTTTTATAGAAGCATCTTGAGGCAAGTAATGTTTTTGATGGAGGTTGAAATATGTGAAGTGATCAGAAGTGACTATACTGCATGACCTCTTAACTCTACCCATACTCTACCTAGGGATGTGTTACTATAGTTACATTTTGTGTTATTCTTCTGATGTACTTCTATAATGTCTGTTACACAGTATACTCATATTGATAATTTCATATTTACTTCCTGTAAACAAAGACTAAATTATTTTATCACCTCACAAATTTTATTGTCAAAGCATTATTATTTTATAAAAATACTAAAGTACAAAGCTAGACAGGCACACAAAATAGTAATACCAGTAATAATCATGTAATACATGTGCAATACATACATGATTGATTTACTTCTAAAAAAATAAAATACCATTGACATGAAAATACTGATTATTCTCCTTGGAAACTTATGAAGTAACCATGACAACACTTTGAAGAGCTTGAGATGTTTAGTCCCAAATGTTAAAATATGGTTAAAATTTTATAACAAATTGAATGTAGATAATAACAAACAGTGCAGTTACTCTGACAAACTCAATAATACTAGATAAATTACTTGATTTGATTTGACTCTGTTATTAAATAGACTAATGTATAAATCCTAAAATGGCTAGCACTAGTCAACCATTTGAAGAGGAACCTAAAAAGAGACGTGTACCAGTTTACCCTGGTTATCCAGAATTGGCTAGATCTGATGTCAGTATATATCCTTCATATACCAGGCTGAAATTGGCATAGTGAGTATCCATAGCATAAACCCTATATTCATCAATGTATCCATTAATACATTTGGGTAGCTAATAACTATTGTCATGGAGTAAAACAATTCAGTTACAATATTCCAATTAGTAAATACACTAAAACTACAAACTACTTGTGCTTTATGAATCATTCTAAAATTTATAATCCATTTACATAAAAATTTACCGAATTTTATAACATTGGTAGTATAATTGTAAACATACTATTATTTAAACGCTTGTTTGTGTTGTGTGTAAACTATTAAATGCCAGACTTTACACTGAATTGACACTCTGATACTGAGGCGCCAGGCCCCTGTTGAACATCTTTCATTTGTGTAAACTGTCCTATTTCTATGTTCAGAATAATATTACATGAAATAAGGAAAACAGGGTATAACATTAAAACAATCTTAATTAAAAGACAGTAGAATTTATTTAGTGATCACAGACACAGAAACCCATTTCAGATGGAAAAATAAGTCGCCGACGCTGGTGAAACGATCAGTACAATGTAATTCTAAGTTTAGTGTTCAATGTGTTAACCAATGACAATATTTCCTGCGCCAAACTCTTAAATATATATATTCTTTCAGCGTTGTTGTGTGCAGACATCGCTACCATTGGGCTACAGTCAAACAGCACCGACAATTCATGAAAGAATTACATATCTTTGAAAAACTACAACCTAACGCATTAGACGGAGTGAGAGTTCATAGAGAATTCTCCCAAGGCATTCTGTCCCATAAAATACCTCCTAGACGTTATATGAACAAACTGATGCCAGATCCATTAAATTCTCATCAACGTATGAGGGTTGAAGAAATCATAAACGGAAGAGCTGTTTTTAATTAAAATTGCATTTATTAAGTTTATTCAGTTTTAAGAGATTTCTTTTTTTTAATTTTTTTACTTTTCTCAACATTGCTTTGCAGATAGTTAGCTTCTTTCTTTGCTTGAGCAATTTCAGTCCGAAGTCTTTGTCGCGCAGCTGCTTTCTCATATGCTAATCTTTCACTTAAATGAATCCACTTAAATCTAGGTATATATTTGATATTCCATAACATGTCGTAATAGCGCGATTTCTTTCTAGTTCCAATTGTCGTGTTATTAAGTTTAGCAGCAACTTCTTTAGCAATCCTTTTTTTTTGAAATTCCACCCATCCTTCACTAAACTGATTTGGAACTCGTTTACGAACTTCGCCAGGTTCTGAAAATTACATGCACAAAAATTAAAAAACAACACATGGTTTTTTAAGTTATAAAATAAAACTAGAACACTAACTTGCATTTGGCTGAAGAAATATTCTTCCAATATCACCAAACTGTGCAAATATATCACGAATTTTGGCTACATTCATATAGGGAGGTATTGTTGATAAATAAATTATACCACGTTTTCTTGTTTTCTTTTTGTTGGCCTTCTTTGAATCGGCATCAATGTCTAAGTTGTCGTCTGTAAAATTAGATCCGTTTTCTGGGATTCTGCCACCTAGTTCGTTAGTAGGTGTCATTATTTAAACCTAGCGTTCAATTATAATTATTAAATCCAAACATTTATCCTTGCACTATTTTTTAAATCATTCTAAATGCTCCAAACAGTTCCAAAGCAAATCCTAAAATCGTCTACGCCTAAAATTAAAATCGTGACGTAACTGACATTACACGATTGACATTAAGATCGACAGTTAATATGCTCGCCTGTCGTCAATGTGAATACGCCATGGAACCAATAGAAATTAAAGAAAATTAGAATAGAAAACGCCACTTTTGGAAGGGTTTCTAATAATTTCACAGCATGTGGGTGTACCATAAAGGTATATATACTAGCGTAAGAGAGGAACACAGTGTGCGAATGACATCCAGCTCTTTGCGGAAATCCTACATGCGAGAAAGAAATGCAAGAAAATCTGACATAAAACCTCTTTGAACACATTTAGTCTTCTTTACTCACTTGTCAAAATAAGGTCCAGCTTTGTTTTCTATTTTGTGTTATAATCGTTTTGAATTCTACAAAAATTAATTCTTGTGATAAAAATGGTGTAGTGTTCAGTTTTAAATTGCACTGTAACATATGTTAATAATCCAAATAAAGAGACATTTCACCGGTAAGTACTGCCAATAACATACTGTTATCTTAATGCTTATTTTTATAAAAAGCAATCCTAAATTTACTTGGTTATACATCAGTAGTATACGGTAAATACTTTATTTTGTAAATAATTTGTTATTTTAAACAATTATGTGTACGATACAAAAATATTGTGTAAAATTACAATCAAACAATGAAGCATAGGGATTGCACAAAATGTATCGATATGTCGATATTTTCAAATATAAATATTTTGTAAATTTGATATTACCTAATTGCACCTGTTCCACTGGAATGATGTCGTTAACTGTTTTTAAACATATTGTGAGGTTTATTTAGCCTAGCAGCACATTGTAAGGGAAAGTATGACATCTATACATATATACTACACATAGGGTATATATGTAAATACAAGACTTTTTCAAATGAAAATATAAGATATATACACAATTAATTTTAATCGTTATTTATTTATGATTTAAAGTCTGACGTTCTATCTGTTCTCTGATTAAGAACGTCGTAAATAATTTAACTTTGAATGAAGAAGTTACTGTATACAATAGTTTAACCTCATTTTCCTCCAAGAAACTGCGGTGTTAAAAAATGCTTCCTGATAATGATGACTATTTCATAATATCCAGGTTTCCTGTAAACACGGTTAGCATAGAACAATGGAAAAAAATGTTAAATAGAACAGGTGGGACTCCTCGAAAACATTCTTTGGTTTGCAGTAGACATTTTACGGATAACTGTTTTGTCTAACTAAATCACCGACGACTTTTGAAGAAAGGATCTATACCTACTGAATTTGTGCCGTTAGGGGTTTCTTTTTTTTTCATATGTGCTTACTAAGTATATTAAGTAATATACTAATAATACTTAATATCTAAAGTCAGAGCATTTATGCCAACTGTAATTTCTGTACAGGTCAATCTGAAGACCAAGCGATCGGTGTCAGCGTACGTTTACCGGGATATGTCACCAGGACCTTCAACTTTAGAGCCTAAACCTTTATTTCAGCACTAATATAAAATGGATTTGAAGAAAAGTCCATCACAGTGAAAATATCAATTTTAGGCAAATTATCACTATGTCTTTTACAAAAACTTGTTCCTTTGTATTCAAATAAAACTTAATTACCTATTACACAAAGAAACAAAAGATATTATAGACTAGTCCAAGGCATCCAAGGCATAATTTGTGGTGTAGTGAGACGACGCGACACTCAATCGAGTAGACAATGTGACGTCATGGGCAGTAAGAATCCACCAGTCAAACCGCACGAAAATACATAATAATAATAATAATAACGTGCACATTACAACGTCGTGGCCCCAAACTAAGCATTAGCTTGTGTTTTGCGTACCAAGCGAAGACATCACATACATATAACAACCAAGACCCGGTACCAGTATCGATATTCATCATATAAATACTGACCCGACCTGGGATTCGAACCCGGGACCTCCAGCTTCGTAGGCAGGGTCGCTACCCACTAGGCTAAGCGGTCGTCAAATTAATAAATACCAATAATTTATTTCTCAGTCATTTATTGACGAATTTGAAAAAAACTTTCACTGTTTTATTAGTTTTGGTTTATCTTTCAATTCTATCGAGTTAAATTGTATATTTTGAACATCATGAACTTCTCTATTGTAAATGTTTTTGTTTTGTACATTCTCATTTTTTTGTTTACAAAGAGTTAAAATTTTGTTGTTATGCGTTGCAACGTGACGTATTGTAATTAAAAATAAAAATCGTTTATTTATATTGTTTTATTTATTACTTGGCTTGTATTCAACTAAATATTAACATTTCCATAATGATGTTAACGCTTTCTTTACTTCTGCAAATTTTTTATTATCAACTGTTAACAAAAAAAAATATTTATTGTAGTAAAGGAAATGGCATTTGAATTGACTGATTGATGATTTGTCATTTTAAAAAACTAAAAGTTAGGAAAAGTAACTCAAAACAAAAATTATGTAGTATAGCAGATTCAAAATAATAAATAGGATTGCCGATTTCGACTTATGATATCGCGGTAATTTCAACGACACATTATCATGAAAGTACTACGTGCTATCGATAATATAAAAAACACCCATGTACATCACTAAAACTGGCTCAACCACATGTGAATTTTGCACACATACTCATTTCCGTTTCGGTCATGCGATGTTTAGATGTCAGTTGGTCTCCTACGCTAGTATATATATGTCTATGGGGTGTACACATAGAGATAGTAGAATAGGGCTCTCTTAAGTTGGCACCCGAAAGAATTGTTTTTTAATATTTTTTTTTCTAATTCGTTTGTTCGTCGTTTGTTCGTGATTGTTCGATCAAATTCATCGTTTGTTCGTTCTTCAATTTTTTATAAAAAATATTTAAAAATTCTTACTTAAGTTGGCACCCGATAGAATTGTTTTTTAATATTTATTTATCTAATTCGTTTGTTCGTCGTTTGTTCGTGATTGTTCGATCAAATTCATCGTTTGTTCGTTCTTCAATTTTTTATAAAAAATATTTAAAAATTCTTACTTAAGTTGGCACCCGATAGAATTGTTTTTTAATATTTTTTTTTTTCTAATTCGTTTGTTCGTCGTTTGTTCGTGATTGTTCGATCAAATTCATTGTTTGTTCGTTTTCCAATTTTTCATAAAGAATATTTAAAAATTCTCTCTTAGGTCATTGGCGTTCTATTTAAATTTTTTTCTAATTCGTTTGTTTTTAATTGTTTGATCAAGTCCCTGCCTTCTATAGTTTCAAGCCATGCTATTAGATTTAGCAACGTCGCATTAACTGTCACTTGTAGTCTGATTTATTTCGTCAGCTGACAAGATGTCATGATTTAATATTTAAAAATGTAGGATTTAAATAACTATATGAAATTATCGATGGCATTTAACAGAAAATAGAAATAGGAGTATCTTTTAAATTATATTAGCACCCGCCCGCGACTTCGTTTGCGTGTCATAAGTGGATTTTATGAATAAAATAGAATCATCAATAGAATAAAAATAATGGTTATTATATCTCATTTCGGTTAGTGTTACTATGATTTTGTGCGTTTATCGCAGGCTATATCTTAAAAACTAGTTTTATTGTATAATGTTCTACGGGAATGTACCGTTCCCTTGCAGTTTATTCCTCTTCCTGGGTTCTATGTAATCTCGCCGGACCTGCTGGTGGCTAGCATGCGGTTAAAGTGACCATGAAAGGTATAAGTATAGTTCCCCGGGATCCTCCAGATTCCATGTCTTCGAACCTATTCGAAAAATGATAAAAATTTACTGTAATTTCCACCCAAACGTGTCAAGATTGTGACGTGAAACGAAAAACGATTATGGTGAAAATATCAACTTACCTTACTAATTACGAATAAACATGATGCAAAACGTAATGTTTAACACTGATTTATTATTTTAAATCAGTATTTCTGTTTACATAACGTTTAAATGGAAGAAAACGCGAATTAATGACCTGATTGATACTAACGCTCGGATTACACGCAACGTTGCCAGATTTCAGTAGCATGGCTTGTAAACTATAGATGGAAGTGATCAAGTTCATTGATTGCTCGTTTTTAAATTTTTATACAATACCTTATAAGTCGGTGTACCTACAATACTTAAAAAAAATCAAAAGTGTTGCAATCGAATGTTACCTAGGTATATATTCCTAACAGAAAATTAAAACTACAAAGAAAACATTTAACGGTTAAGTAGGTACATGACGAGTCGGTCCCCAAAGAGGAACCTATATCGAAAGTAAGGTTTGAATATCGGCTTGATACACCTACAAACACAATGTTATTTAGGTACAGGTCCAATCAAACTGTATGCATACCTACCTAAATTTCAGGTCATTATAGTTTTAAAGTAATATTAGGCCAAATCTTTTCACGCTTAGGCGGCCCATTCATGATCACTCCATCATTCCAAAAACGTTCACATTAGTCCAAAATCTTGCCGAGAATGTTGAAACGGTTCGATTTTTGCGTGACGTCGCGCCATGAGCGGAAATCCAATCGTTCCAAAATCCAGTGATGCCACGCCGATGCATCGCGTCGCGCCATCGCTCCAACCAACGTATCGTGAATGCGGAAACCCACGATTCGTTCGCACCGCGCCAGTCACTCCATGAACTCCATCGCGCCAAAAGATCGTGAATGTGGGAATTGTGACTGATCCAAATTTTGGATTAGTCTGTGTGAATCTGCCGTTTACGTAGACATGGGTAACGCCAGCAAATTTCTTGCGTCAACGCCAAAGCACCGACGCCAATTAAGGTATCAACGCAGCGCCGTAACGCCAACGCCAGCTGAAGTGGTGAGCGGAGCCTTGGCGCCATTGGCGTTACAGTTTTTCGGATTGTGTTACAGCGCCCGTAACGCAGTGTTTCCAACTTAGGGGTTTTCCCCCCAGACTTAGGGGGTAAATAAGTGAGATGGGATTTTTTAAGGGGTCTAAAATTTTTAGGGGTATTTTCAGGGATTTTTTGACTCTTTAATATTTTTTTAAATTGATAATATTAATATTTATTTCTTGACCTAGCGACTAATAACGACATCTAGTACGTAATTCTACAACCACTCTGTGATGACTGGCGGCAATACTGGCGCCACTGGCGGCCATTTTATTGTCTGTGCATATGGTCGTCTGTGTAAATAACTTATAATAAAAAGACTTTTGGAACATATTACAGCATATTATTTCTAAATAACTATGAATTTATATTTATATATTTATTAAGGAGACAACTCAATAATTAAGGCGATTTTAGGGGTTTTTGCCGTTTTTGACACAACTTTTGGGGATAAATATTTTTGAGAGTTGGGAACACTGCCGGAATGCCACCCTACTGCGTTAGCGCAATGGCGCAACGTCGCGCAGCGTTACCCATGTATGCCGTTTAGTCATGACGTCTAAAGATTTAGATTTGGAAGTCATTGAATTTGTTTTACATTTGCCTTTGGCAAATCACAAATAGTGATTATCATGCAAAATGAAAGGAGCACAGCAATGGACCAATCGCTTCTTTTATTTCACTCCAAAGACCCGAATTAATAAATTATAATTAACTTTAAATTTAATAAAATTTAGTAAATTAACATGTATATTTTTTTTAGAAGTCATTTTTGTCCATTTATTCTTGGGTTTGCGTGTTTTTACATAAAGATAAACTGTAGTTAATAATTATATTTCGAAATCCATTGCCGCCGTTTTGTGGCGTGATCGCATGATCGTGAATGCCTAGCCTTACCTATATTAGTTCCACCTATATGTTTGTTTGTATGTAATTGAGTCATAGAACGCGATTTTCACTCAATTCCACGGAAGCTATCGGGCTGAAATTTGGAAGACATATGTAACTTCCATGACAATACACTAAAATAATACACGTAACCTGATGCTGCTGCCAGGGTTGTCTCCTCATGAGGACACTTCTCAACGGTTAATAGCACGAACACAAAATTTTGTATATACGTTGGATTTTAAAGACATGTAATTACTTATGCTTATGAGTGTTGTCAATTTGATACATGTTATCAACTCTCATTTTGGCAACTGATAAGCTTGATAGCGTGGTGGACTTAAGCTCCAAGCCCTCTCCTCACCCTGGGGGAGGCCTAAGCTTCTGCAGTGGGGTAAAAATGGGCTGATGATGATGAAGCTTGCATATTTTTGTAATTTCTTTAATATTGTAATTAGTAGATCGAGGGATATTTACATACTCATCCATGGTATTTACTTACTTGGGCACTTGTCTTCTTCTCCTTATAATTTGACTCTCAGTATAAAGTCTCAGTAACCCGAGTCAGTAATGGTCAGTAAAGGTCAGGTGCAGTCAGGCACAAAACAGTCAGTAGGTACCTAATTAGGGATAATTAGTTAGTTAGGGCTAATTAGCTAATTAATTAGGTCCATGGGTCCTGCTGTAATGGTGAGTAAAGGTCAGCTGCAGCTGTGATGGTCAATAACCATCAATCGGAACTGACATGATAATGAGCAGTGTTGCCAGTAACTTAACTGAATTAAATACCTACCCCAGTAGGTAATGGAAATTAAAAATCGATTATAAATCGCGAGTTATAAGAAATTTAGCAACGAACAAACAATGAATTTGATCGAACAATCACGAACAAACGAATTAGATAAATAAATATTAAAAAACAATTCTATCGGGTGCCAACTTAAGTAAGAATTTTTAAATATTTTTTATAAAAAATTGAAGAACGAACAAACGATGAATTTGATCGAACAATCACGAACAAACGACGAACAAACGAATTAGATAAATAAATATTAAAAAACAATTCTATCGGGTGCCAACTTAAGTAAGAATTTTTAAATATTTTTTATAAAAAATTGAAGAACGAACAAACGATGAATTTGATCGAACAATCACGAACAAACGACGAACAAACGAATTAGAAAAAAAAATATTAAAAAACAATTCTTTCGGGTGCCAACTTAAGAGAGCCGTAGAATAGAGTAGGCAAGGGCAAGCCAGTTAGAAACATAGACATATATATACTAGCTAGACTTGTGTCGTTCGCGAACGACCGAACTAACTGAGCCGCTTCATTATACTGAGCGACCGAACTAGTTCAAAGTCGGTCGGTAAAACAGCTGTCGTCGGTCAGTTGGGAGCGCTTGCTTTACTTGGTCGCTGGTCGTTCGCCGCTCGCCTGCTCATTTACTTTGCTCGGTCGGTTAGTGGTCGTTCTTTTAGTTAGTTCAATTTAGTTCGTCTCGCTCGCTTAGTCGGTCGGTCGGTCGTCGTACTCGTAATTGTTCACACTTCGTCCTTGTTAATATATTTCTGTATTTTCTGTATGAGTATTTTGTTAGCGTTACAATAATTTTAGTGTACAATATTGTTAGTTGTAAATAATAAATTTAATTCTATCGTTAAGTGTTAGGGTTAATTAAAGAGAATAATTTCATAGTTATTACTTGTTAACATTGACTAAACTTTTCAAACCAATAAATATTGTTGTATTATGTAATTGATTACAATACCAACAACTTATAAACTAAACATGCCTCCGCGTAGAAAATATAGTGTTAATTGGGGTCATTTTAATGAGAATACAAATAAAAAATTGCTGTTTGTAATTATTTCCGCCAAACAATTAGTATTTGTTCTATTCAATTCTATTGGCAACTAGAACACCCCATAATATCTCTCAAAAATTAAGACTGCACTCACGACCATCAGTCGCGACTTTAAGTCGCGTCGCGTCCGTTATTTTGTTTCCCGCTCAGAGTGCAAAAGACTTTGTGGGTGGAGCAACTAAGCAAGTGAACGACCAGACCGAACTAGTTCATTTTACTGACCGACCGAAGATTATCAAATCCGAATAATGAACGAGCAAGTACAAGTCTAACACTAGCGTAGGAGACCAACTGACATCTAAACATCGCATGACCGAAACGGAAATCAGTATGTGTGCAAAATTCACATGTGGTTGAACCAGTTTTAGTGATGTGCATGGGTGTTTTTTATATTATCGATAGCACGTAGTACTTTAATGATAATGTGTCGTTGAAATTACCGCGTTATCATAAGTCGAAATCGGCAATCCTATTTATTATTTTGAATCTGCTATACTACATAATTTTTGTTTTGAGTTACTTTTCCTAACTTTTAGTTTTTTAAAATGACAAATCATCAATCAGTCAATTCAAATGCCATTTCCTTTACTCCAATAAATATTTTTTTTTGTTAACAGTTGATAATAAAAAAATTGCAGAAGAAAGCGTTAACATCATTATGGAAATTTTAATATTTAGTTGAATACAAGCCAAGTAATAAATAAAACAATATAAATAAACCATTTGTATTTTTAATGACAATACGTCATGTTGCAATGCATAACAACAAACTTTTTAGCACTCTTTGTAAACAAAAAAATGAGAATGTACAAAACAAAAACATTTACAATTTAGAAGTTTCATGATGAATATCATATTTAACTCGATAGAATTGAAAGATTTAAACCAAAACTAATAAAACAGTTAAATATTTTTTTTAAAATTCGTTAATAAATGACTGAGACTGAGTATTTCGTGCGGCTTGACTGGTGGCTTCTTATTGCCCGTGATGTCACATTGCCTACTCGATCGAGTTGTCGCGTCATCTCACTGCACCACAAATTATGCCTTGGATGAAATTCCTATATTTCATCCAAGTCTATAATATCTTGTGTTTCTTTATTTAATAGGTAGTTAAGTTTCATTTAATTATAAAGGAACAAGTTTTTGTAAAAGACAAAGTGATAATTTGCCTAATCAAATCCGTTTTACATTAGTGCTGAAATAAAGATTTAGGCTCTAAAGTTGAAGGTTCTGGTGATATATCCCGGTGAACGTACGCTGACACCGATCGCTTGGTCTTCAGATTGACCTGTACAGAAATTACAGTTGGCATAAATGCTCTGACTTTAGATATTAAGTATATACTACGGCGTTAATATACTACTTAATATACTAAGTACGCACATATGAAAAAGAAAGAAACCTCCAACGGCACAAATTCAGTAGGTATAGATCTTTTCTCCAAAAGTCGTCGGTGATTTAGTTAGACAAAACAGTTTTCCGTAAAATGTCTACTGCAAGCCAAAGAATGTTTTCGAGGCGTCCCACCTGTTCTATTTAACATTCTTTTCCATTGTTCTCTGCTAACCGCGTTCACAGGTAACCTGGATATTATGAAATAGTCATCATTATCAGGAAGCATTTTTTAACACCGCAGTTTCTTGGAGGAAAATGAGGTTAAACTATTGTATACAGTAACTTCTTCATTCAAAGTTAAATTATTTACGACGTTCTTAATCAGAGAACAGATAGAACGTCAGACTTTAAATCATAAATAAATAACGATTAAAATTAATTGTGTATATATCTTATATTTTCATTTGAAAAAGTCTTGTATTTACATATATACCCTATGTGTAGTATATATGTATAGATGTCATACTTTCTCTTACAATGTGCTGCCAGGCTAAATAAACCTCACAATATGTTTAAAAACAGTTAACGACATCATTCCAGTGAAACAGGTGCAATTAGGTAATATCAAATTTACAAAATATTTATATTTGAAAATATCAACATATCGATAGATTTTGTGCAATCCCTATGCTTAATTGTTTGAATGTAATTTTACACAATATTTTTGTATCGTACACATAATTGTTTAAAATAACAAATTATTTACAAAATAAAGTATTTACCGTATACTACTGATGTATAACCAAGTAAATTTAGGATCGCTTTTTATAAAAATAAGCATTAAGATAACAATATGTTATTGGCAGTACTTACCGGTGAAATGTCTCTTTATTTGGATTATTAACATATGTTACAGTCAATTTAAAACTGAACACGACACCATTTTTATCACAAGAATTAATTTTTGTAGAATTCAAAACGATTATAACACAAAATAGAAAACAAAGCTGGACCTTATTTTGACAAATGAGTAATGAAGACTAAATGTGTTCAAAGAGGTTTTATGATAGATTTTCTTGCATTTCTTTCTCGCATGTAGGATTTCCGCAAAGAGCTGGATGTCATTCGCACACTGTGTTCTTCTCTTACGCTAGTATATATACCTTTATGGTTAGAAATATTAATATCGATGTGGGTCTCAATAGAAAGAGACAAAGAATAAGGGTACCTCGTAGGAGCACTTTAATTAACACTATGGAACAGTTATTTTCATGTAACATCCATGCATCGGTCCATGTCACATCTTGTCTAATCTGTGAGTGATCTTGCTACTTGTTAAACTGTCTGTGGTTCCTGTACTCACCTGTGGTACTCACAGATTAGTTAAATGATAGATTTCTTGATTTCTTGTTTGTGTCACGTTTGTGTTAGTTGTTATTACTCATTACTCTGAGGCTAAAATGGATTTTACCCCATTTTACCATTTATAATAACTGGATATTATACCTCTAACCAAGTAGTTGTATGTACTTCTATAAATATCCTTTGAAACCACTAGGTAATTCATATTTTCATAATGGGTTGCGATGGTGGAACTATTCCTCGACGAGATGAACTCGTACGAATGAAGAAAAAACCTGAACAAGTTAGTATGGCTATACAGCTTTCTGTAAAATTTGTTGGTGCCAAAAAAGAGCGTAATTAAGTTATAAATATATATGTGTAAAATACAATTCTTTTCAGAAAGACAAAGATGCGGAACGTACATGTAAATGGCGTAACTGTGCCTTGTCACAACAGCCATTGCAAGAGCCAGTGGTTGCTTGTGGTCTCGGTAAACTATACAGTAAAAGTTCAGTACTGGAAGCATTATTAGATAAAGAAACTAAACCAGAAACAATAAGTCATATTAAAAATTTGAAGGTTTTTATATAATTTACTTACTACATTATGAGTTCTTATAAAACATTAACACCTTTTTTGACAAGTTTTGCATTTTTTCACTTCTTAATAATTTTTTGATGGAATTTACTATATCGAAATTCATTTATCTGTTTATTTTACCTCTTGAATGGCAATGATATTAAGTGCTGATTTTACCAATTTTATGTTTTCAAATTCAGGATATCAAAGACCTAAAACTGGTTAAAAACCCAGCTTATGTAGAAGTAGAGCACAATGATGGCGCCGTCGATGAAGGGGGTGCTCCATACATCTGCCCCATCAGTGGACTTGAGATGGCTGGTCACTTCCGTTTTGTGTTTCTCTGGAGCTGTGGTTGCGTATTGGCTGAACGAGCACTCAAGGAAGTCAAACAGCGTATTTGCCATATGGTCAGTTTTATTACTAAGTTCATAAATTTTAATGCCTAATCCCTTTATAATCTTTTTATAGGCCAAAAATACCATTTATATATACTGTTAATAAGAATATAGTTTGAGTTGACCTGTACATCAATTGAAATAGGGCAGTTGATATTGCATTACATGCCAGTATAAAGATGCTGCATTTGTTTTAGAATGTAATTTGGTTCATTAATATAAATATGACAATATACAACCAACTGCAAAAATAGGAAATATGTTAAGCATAAACTTCATGTTTGTATCTATTGTAAGGATCTATTTCTTTTTGCCCACTTACACTCATCACTTTTTTCTCTGCTCTTTGTTTGTCATTTCCAAACTAAAATGAGAATCCTGCAAAAAAATTAACTTATATTAAGAAAAATTCTTTTTTTGAAATCACAGACATTTCTATTTTATATAATATGCATAGAATGCATAGAAGACAGATGATCTATCTTATTCTCTGAAATGTCTTTTACCTGCCAATGAAAATCCCATCAAAATTGGTTCAGCCATTTTGGATTAGCTTCGACAAAGAGACAGATAGGCGTAATAATAGAAATGTCTTTTACCTGCCAATGAAAATCCCATCAAAATTGGTTCAGCCATTTTGGATTAGCTTCGGCAAAGAGACAGATAGGCGTAATAATAGAAATGTCTTCTACCTGCCAATGAAAATCCCATCAAAATTGGTTCAGCCATTTTGGATTAGCTTGGACAAAGAGACAGATAGGCGTAATGATAGAAATGTCTTTTACCTGCCAATCAAAATCCCATCAAAATTGGTTCAGCCATTTTGGATTAGCTTGGACAAAGAGACAGATAGGCGTAATGATATAGCCTATGTCTACCTTGAAGATCCATTCTAAATATTGCTGAAAAAATATTTTTTATCAGATGTGTAGTTTCGGAGATTACCTCCTTCATCCAAATAAACTTACAAACTACCTCATCATAATATTAATGTAAATTTTAATGATTAAAAAGCATTCTTGTTTGCTTTTACATGTGAACCAATAGTATGTAATATTATATTAATGCCACGTGTAATGAATAGTATTTTCACTTCACACCTAAACATCACCTTTGGGTCTGAACAATATTTTGAACATTTCTTCAAACTAGAGTTATAATCATATTTCAAACAAATTTCAGTGCCAACAACCATTTAAAGATGAAGATGTTGTTGTACTTAATGGCACAGAAGAGGATTTAGAACAACTGCAAACCAAAATGGCTAGACGGAACGCCAACAGAAAGAACAAAAAAGTTAAGAAAGAAAAGCCTGAATCTACAGCAGCAACACCGAGCTGTTCGAATACTAAAGTTAAAGAAGAAGTTGACGAATCTGACATAAAAACTGAACCTCAAGCTGGTACCAGTAACTCGATGAAAAAAGAAATGGACACAATACCATTGTCTTTACCAAAATATAATGAGAAAAAGCAAATGCGAGGCCTACTTGGCTCAATGAAAAGGGCTCCCAACAATGAAGTATATGAAGATCCTCTATATAAGAAAACCAAGAAAGATTACAGCGTCGCTAAAGATCCAAAATCAAGTGAAGTTTACAAATCTCTTTTCACTTCACACCAAAGTGAACAGCAACAAACTAGAGCACATTGGGTTACTTATAATCCGTTTTATAATTAATTTAAATTTAAATTTAATGTATTAGGTTAAAGTACAAAAGCAAACATGCTGTATATTCACTTCCAAACAAAAATGGCGGTATCTGTATTGCCGTGATTACTTTGATAGCTAAAATATCGTTCAATGTAACATAATTTCGGAAAAAGAGTAGTTATTTAACTTCCTAATAAAATATAATGTTATAATTTTATAATTTTTTATTGTTAACATAATACCACAACACTTTTATACTATGGTAAAGATGGTTACCCACTACAACTCCCGATTTTTATTTATTTTCTCCAATCTACACTTATTTATAATTATATTTTCACTTTTTTAGATCAAAAACACTATAAATTAATAGTAATAGCGAACATACTTACGTTTTTCGTACAAGAAACACAAAATAACGTTATAAAGCACACGCGATCACTCCACTACTTGCCGTACATATTTTGAATGCAACTGACCAATGACAATAAAGTATTTAGTAACAGTTGAGAGCTAACTTCACGGTTTTGTATTTTACGTACAGTACTTGCGAGTATAAGCCTTAAGAGAAAATACGACACCAATCCGAGTGTGGTAGGGCCGGCTCTTTGGGGAGTTGGCGGGGCTCAGCGGTTTTTGACACTGACTCTTGTGGGAGTCAACGGGGCTCTAAAGGTTAGTCCCTTGATACCCGCTGGCTCCCTGGGTAGCCATATGAAATGAAACTATTTTAGTAAGATAGTAATGGGATATTTTTTAGAGTAAAAACAAATGGAAAATGAAGAGCCTGTGCCGGTGCAGGAACCACCGGATTCGGCGTCAGTGACTACGGTGATACCGCTGCCAATTTCTCTCGCCTACCCAGTGGCGGTCAGTCCCGGTGGGACAGTGGTTATGGGGTCTGGCGACCCCTTGTTGGTTCAGCGTGTCGGCAGTAGCGTGCAGGTATTTTGTATTATTCTGAAGATCCGATGTTCGACGATACTAAACGCTTAAGAACTGTAGCTCGCGTTCTTCAGGAATACGCAGAAGAAGCGGATGGAAATGAAAATTTAGAAATTGCTGGTGATGTCCCAGAGCGTCGTCGTCGTAGTGGAGACGATGTTACTGTCGGGGTCGTGGATGCGCCGTTCAACTGGTCCACAGATTTTACTACTTTTACTCGTGTAGCAGAAGTCTACACTCGTTCCCCTGGGCCAGTAATGTCTAGCCAAAATGGCTTGGTTATTTTTTTTTCAGATTTGGAACAATGAAATTATGGAAACTATTGTTCGCGAAACAAATTATTACGCATGGCAAACTATTGCTACATTTTCCGAGGACGATCGTATAACCAAAAATTTAAATACTTGGTACGAAACAAGTATTGACGAGATGTACAGGTACTTTGCAGTTTTGATGTATATGGCGATGAATCCTCGAGGGTGCATCAAAGAATTCTGGACCACGGGGATACTAAGGATGCCAGACTTTCGCGCGATAATGTCTCGAAATAGCTACCAAATGATCTCGCGTTTTCTACACTTTACGAATCATGAAAAAAATCCACATAATGCGAGCTCATATGACAAAAAAATTTGTAGAATCCAACCAATATTAGAGCATTGTAATAACATTTTCACTGCTATTTATACACCTCAAAGAACTTTGAGCCTCGATGAATCGTTATTGCTATGGAAGGGACATCTTAGTTGGGTGCAATGTATCCGAACCAAAACAGCCCGCTTTGGTGTCAAAACATTCGAGCTTTGCGAAGCATTGACGGGTTATCAGCTCAGATGCATAATATACGCTGGAAAGAACTCATCCATGCATGTGGGGTCCTTACATGGGTTTGCACTTCCTACTGCCAAAGTGATTTTAAAATTAATATATGGGTTTCTTAATGTTGGCCATCTTCTTGTGATAGATAACTGGTACAACCAGTTACTCCTTACTAGATTCTTCAAACAGCGATGCACAGACGTCCTTGGAACTTTGAACAGGCGCAGGAAACATGTGCCAGATATGATAAAAACTGCTGATGCTCGAATGCCCGCTGGGCAGACAATAAGTTGTCATTGTGGTGACATAACTGTCATGGCCTGGAAGGACGTGAAGCTCGTTACCATATTGTCGACTTACCACCGCAACGATATGGCACCTGGCAGGAGAGCAGGGCAGGATCGAAACAAGCCCATATCCGTTCCCGATTATAATAAGTACATGGGTGGTGTTGATCTTAAAGATCAAATGTTATCAATGTACTTGATAGAAAGGAAACGGGGTTTGAAATGGTATATAAAAGTGTTCAGGAGGCTGTTATACACCACCATTCTGAATTCCTATATAATATACACTAAAAACCCCATGTTCCGTGTGCTTACCCACAGACAATTTCGTATGAAACTGGCAGAGGATCTGTGTGCGCGTTTTCCCCGTACACAAGTTTCGCGACCGCTTCCGCCGTCTGGGACTGAAATAAGGCTAAACAGCCAACTTAAGCATTTTCCAGTGTACACTGAGGTACTGTCAGGTGTAAAGCGCAGCAAGCGTCGATGTGCACGTTGCTCGACGCGGAAAGTCCGCTCACAAGTAACCATTATGTGTGGTGACTGCAAAGTTGGTCTATGCATTGGTCAGTGCTGGACTGAATACCACACTCTCCCGTTATTAAACTAAATATGAGTACTTAGTATTTTTATTGTTGATTTTTCTAATAAAAAGTAAAATAACATTTTCAAATTTTCTGGCATTTTTACTGTACATAGTAAATATCGCAAATTATCTGCACATATAAATATATAAAGAAATAAGCTGAAATCTGTATTTTTTTTCTTTTTCCGGTCATTTTCTGATTTTTATACCTGGCTCCCTGGGGAGCCAGTGGATTTCTATGCTTTTAAAAAATAGAGAAAAATGAACTTCCTGTATCTCAGTACTACACAAACCCACTGGCTTCTCAGGGAGCTAGATAATATTACGAAAAAATGGCTCGGGTTTGAACAGTTTTTTCGTTCTGGATTACGGGGCTCAAAAGGTTAATAAACTACTTGCTATACATGGTTTTTCACTGTAGCTAGAGAAGGATTACGTTCTAAGCTGACAAAATCAAAAATAATGGTCAGAGAAAAGTAATAAAACTATTTCATTAAAGTTTACTAGAGTGAGAGTGCATTATTCGGCTTTAGTCATGGTTGCTGAATCTCCGAGAATCTTGTGGCAATTGGACCTAAAAGATACACAAATATAACATTTATATGCTAGTAAACAAGTCAAAAGAGTTTACGTAGCCCTAGGACAGTCAGTTATTAGTTATGGTCTAGCCAGCTGGGGAGGAGCTACTAAAACGCAGTTTATCAAAATTGAAAGAGTACTGCTGAAAGTTATGTATTTTCTACCCATAGATTTCCGACTGTTAAACTTTATCAAACATGCAATGTTCTTTCAGTCAGAAAACTATATATTCCTCTGAGCGTCCTTAAAAAACATAAGACACTAAAATTTGATTTGCCAAAGTCAAATAAACGAAGAAAAACGTATTATGTAGCTGAGGAGATATTCGCTGTAACCAATCAAATCATATATATAACACAATAAATAAAAACCTAAACATATATTCTTTAAATAACCATGAATGTAAAACAAAAATAGCAAAATGGTTAACACCCCTAACATATCAGGAAGTGGAGAAAATTCTTCGCTGACGTGATGCACTATGATGATACTCATTGAGCATATGGCAGTATACACTTTTAATACAGCTTACTCAACAAACAAAATTATCTGCACATATAAATAACATAATTAATATATAAACAAATAAGCTGAAATCTGTATTTTTATTACTTTTTCCAAAGCCATTTTTGATTTTTATACCTGGCTCCCTGGGGAGCCAGTGGATTTCTATGCTATTAAAAAATAGAGAAAAATGAACTTCCTGTATCTCAGTACTACACAAACCCACTGGCTCCTCAGGGAGCTAGATAAGATTACGAAAAAATGGCTCGGGTTTGAACAGTTTTTTCGTTCTGGATTACGTGGCTCAAAAGGTTAATAATCTACGTGCTATACATGTTTTTTCAGAGCTAGAGAAGGATTACTGACAAAATCAAAAATAATGCTCACTCTCTCTCACACACACACAAACACTCTCACACACATAAACACACACACCCTACCATAGTCTCACATTTAACATGTATAATTAAGCATATTACTGTCTTATTTATCTATTATTAAATTCATACTATCTTTTATACTTATTTTACCTATGTATTTATATTATATTTTATCTATTTGCATTTTTACATTTTTGTTATACTTAAATACCTAATTTATGGAACGAAGAATCAGATTCCCTAATACAGGCATTGTATTATACCTAAGAGGGAATTCTCAACAACTAGTGATAAGAAATGGTTTATAATTTATGTAAAATAAATATTTTTCATTTTCATTTCATTTCATAAGTAATTATTTATCAGAATAAATCACATTAAATATGATGATGTGAAACTCATTTTTTTTTTATTTGAACCATGGTCTATTTTATGGGAACCATGGTGGTGAACATAACTTATAAATAAAACAAATATTTACACAATAACTTTAATAGAAACGAATAAGATATTGCACATTGAACATGGAATGTCAGACTTTATCCTAATAAACAACCACATAAATAATGGAATACTGTGCTTTGGTTACAATCAAATTTTTAATGATTGCATAAGCAAACTACAATACTACATATCCTTTTGTACGATAATTTCGTTGAACGTGATTACAATACTTGTCATTCTTAAAAGATTTCTTTAATTACATATGTAATTACTTTTTCAAACGAACAATCAACCTATTAATATTAGACTTATATCTTAACAGATTCACATCAAAAATTTTATATTGCACTTTTAATATTATATATTATGATATAACTTAAAGACAGCAAATATACTGTACTCATTACATTAATTGGGCTAGTGTCACTAATGGATAAAATGGGTTGAATGTGATGTAGGCAATTCACGTATTTTAATGAGGTACATCCAAAACGCTCATATTTGCTGCAGTTGAAGTTCATAGTATAATAACAGTTGGGTTGATAATAATATATAACAGATTTACATCCCAAAATTACATATTATAAAATAAAGTCCCTCGCCGCGTCTGTCTGTCTGAACGCTATAAACTTAAAAACTACCGAACGATTTGGCATATTGTTGATATCAATGGACAGAGTGATTCAAAAGAAAGGTTTATGTGTATAATTTATTGCATGTTAATGTTTTGTGCAAATTAGTTGAAATATGACGATTATTGTTGAAGACGTCGGAATAAATCGAGCCGACTGAGAGCTTTCATCAAAATGCTGCCTAATCCCTTTTAGATATAACAAATTAATGTAAGGAGGAATTGTTCCTCTTTTAGAGGACTAAAGAAAAGTCCGCGATGGCATATGTCTATCTTTTATGGATAGTTTACTATACCTATTTTAATGTTTAAAAAAATGGTGTCATATGAGGAGATTGGAAAGAAATTTATACGCATAAAGTAAAATATAAATTTAACAATCACATTCTGGTGAGCACATGCAGTGGAAACTATTTATTAGAAACATTCTATACAGTTATTAAGAAAGTAATCACAATTTTCAGATTTATCATTGTAAGTAAAAGCATTGTGAAATTGTGATTGAATAACAAATGGTGTTTATTCAAAATCGCACTATATTCGATTTAAGTCCATCACTACGCACATATTATGAGGATCTCATGATTATTTCTGATGTGCCTACTTTTGCATAATTATAGGATTATCCTAATATGCATCTTCAGATTGCATCATGGCCATTGTTGCTTCGATGATTAGGTTGAAGTCCAGCTCATTGAGGCTCGCTTTAGCTGTCAGTAAGTCCAGGAATGTGTCTAAAGGTGACAACCTCTCACCTGATGGGAATGATGTACCTGCTACAAATGAATTATTCATGAATTAATGGCTTTACTCATTCATCATGATCCAAGAATTTGGATCACCTATGAAGTAAAGGTCCTTTGACTAGAAAATTTATTACAAACAACTTTGTAACTCTGATATTTACCCATAATGGGATAGATATGGTATATATGTTTGGGCTAAGAGATTGTATGTTTGTGTGTCTGTTACCATTTTTATCAAAAACCATCACCAAACAGCAGGTTCTTGACGTGTTTAATGGATAAAGGCCAACAGCAATAAATGTGTTTCTCAAAAACATTCTGAAGTGGTTTTTTTCTGTGGTACATAGGTATCACTTCAGATCAGGTTTTTAAATATGTTTTTCAATACTTTTGCTATTAATACGGTTTTTATGACATCGAAACTTGTACCATAATATTGTATTTTACAGTACTAGGCCTTTTTACTTTACACCGATCACAGACGAGCATTCTGTTTATAACACATGCGTAAACCGCGAAAAGCAACTCGCTCACGCCCTTAGCTCGCATCATTATTACATATGAAGTATTATTTTAATCTCAAATGTATTGAAAAACGTTGTGTGATGCTCGTATTCAGTAATTCAGATTTGCTCACCTAGAACAGCTAGGCCAAGTTTGTAGAAGTTTTTTGTTTTACACAGGTATCACTTTAGACTAGGTTCTTAGATATGTTTACCAGTTATAAGCCACCAGGGGACGCTATAATACAGGTCTTTTCTAAAAGGTACTTAACTAGGTACTTTTAATAAAGCTTGGACATGTGGCTCAATTATACGCCACCAGAGGGCGCTGCAGTAAATACGTTTCTCTTACATAGCTGGGTTGATTTAAAGCGGTTTTTTGCCATACATAGACATGCCCAGCCCAGAACAAATTAAGATTAGTCTACAGTAATAAGCTGTCAGGCCCACTACAATACATGTTTAATCAAAACATCTTTTTCACTATCATCATCTGGTTGTAAGCAACTCACTGTTGGGCACAGGCTTACTTATCTTTAAAAAGAAATAAAAAAGGAAAATTTACATTTAAAAAAACTCCGACAAAAAATTGTTAAGTAGAAAAATGTTAAAAACTTTAAAAAGACTGAAATAAATAAATGTACTTTACCTTATTTATAATCGAGTGATAAATGTATTTTACCCTCAGAATAATTACTAAAGTCTTAGAAGGAATGTAAATTTTACATATGTTTAACTTGTTCTAACATGTAGCGTAAAGCATGAGAAAGAAAAAGATAGCTGATACAAAATCATTGATGCTTATGATCAGAACGTAGCCTCAAAATTCATTTCAAATTATTTAAATGATGATGGTAAATACTGCGTAACTAACAACGTTATCGATTTACGCTTTCCTTTGTAGAGCTTATTGTCTTCAGAATCGATACTAAAAGTCAAAGGTTCACTGTAATAAAATAAGTAATAAGAATTGTCTCCAGCTATCAGTGCACTCATATTATTACTTTTCGGATTAGCCAGAGAGGATCGAGCGCCGTCTAAATAACTAACGAAATAAAAATGAAATATATTTATACAATATTCCTTAAATTACATAATAATAACGATTAATGGTTAAGTTCGATTAACGTCGCGCTCGTTTTTTTTATAGGAAGTGTCTAGTCTGCCACCAGTGGCCATTTAATATAAAGGATTATCCTGCCACTAGCGGTAAGTTAACAATTAGTGCTATTCTGCCACTGTTGGTAGAATAAGAAATAGTGGTATTCTGCCACAAATGGCAATTTAGTGAAACAAAAGGTCGGAATTTTAAATATGATGCCTGGAAAATCAGGAAAAGGGGAGGGGAGGGGAAGGGGGGAAGGTGAGGATTGCATAACTCCCTCCCCCCTCTAGGAACCCCTCTCCCTTCACTATACGAACAGATATATATGGACCAAAATTATGTCAAAATACTTGGATAAGCAACAAAAAGGAGGGAAGGGTAAGGATTGCATATCACCTTTCCTCCCCTGCCGGAACCCCTCTCCCTTCTCTATATGAACAGATATATGTGTACAGAACAGAAAGTATGCTTTCTAGTAATAGACATAATTCGAAATTGTTCAATAGATGTCTGAGTGGCTCGTCGCTCCGCTCCGCTTCGCTCCTCGCATTGACATAACCTAACCTAACCTAACCGAACAATTTGAAAAAGTGGGCCATTAACCTATATGAACCAAATTCGAAATTGTTCGATAGATGTCTGAGTGGCTCGTCGCTCCGCTCCGCTTCGCTCCTCGCATTGACATAACCTAACCTAACCTAACCTAAATGCTCAAAGATGCAATTTTAAACATTCTTTGTATTTTCCCATTTCCTGCAATAAGTTTTTAAAACGGAGTTTTCCATTATAATTTATGAGTACACTTGTGGCAGAATAGCTTTTTCTGTTATTCTGCCGCTATTAGTAACTGCGTTCACAACGCTACCTTAAGTGTATTAAAAATGGAACGTTATCACTTTGCGTTATGGAACAAATTTCAATAACTAATAACTTGCGGTAGAATAGCATTTTTTCTTAAATTACCGCTAGCGGCGGAATATTCCTTTTTATTAAACGAGCGCTTGTGGCAGACTAGACACTTCCTTTTTTATATTGTATGGTAGTACGGAACCCTTCGTGTGCGAGTCCGATTCGCACTTGGCTGGTTTTAATATTTTATTTACTTAACAATTTCAAAATACATTTTTTAACATTCGGCATATTTTAGGTAACAAACTAATTATATAATTAACAAACAGGCAGCAAGCCCGCAGAATGAGTCTTATCGCAGCGAGCCCGACAGGTCAACGACCCCCGTACGAGCTCGGATGAGCGTCGTGCCTGCGACGGAGGTTAATTCTTGAAGATTCATTATACGAACGGTCAACTTAATGGACCGCTTTGTCCGTGTACGCTAAAGTCGTTTGGATTCCATATAATTTTTAACGTAGGAAACGAATCTGTGTGCGACCATATCATATCATACCATACTATTAGCCCATTAATGCCACAGGGGCTTAGCTCTCCTGTCGGGATGAGGAGGTTAAGAGCTTGATCCACCACGCTGCTCCAGTGCGGGTTGGTGGATTTTATCGACTACTATCTATTGATGGCAACCGGGACCGACAGCTTAACATGCTCTCCGAGGCACAGAGTCAGTGATGCTTATGTACATAAATTAGAATAAACTCATTGGTACATACCCTGGGATACGAACCACGGCCTTCTAAACAAGAAGCGGGCTCCCCACCACTCGACTATCACGACATAAAGAAAACTTTGGTAAACTACGGTATGGTATAATTATAATTACACATTAGTTTCGATTAAACAACTCATCCACAAACAAACACGCCTATATTGGTGCTGAATCGAATCGGATGACTAGTTTTAGTTTTGGATAGTTTGGTTGCCAACTACCACACCCTGAAATATATTATTTTATAGAACCTATTTAAAGGCAAACTTGAATAAAACCAGATATATCTTTACAAACTAAAATAATCGCCGTTAAATTACCCGTCTCTCTCGCGTGATGTCTCTCTCTTTGCGGCTGTCCTGCGAGTAGAGTTGTGGCGTGATGGCGTGCCCTTAATACCAAAGCCGCTTGATGATTCCACCCGGATAAAGTCCTGCGTGCTCGTCCTTCACCCACTAGCTGGAGTAGACGGAGTTTCTGCGATACGCTACGAGTATCGTCTTTACCTGTACGTACACAATATGTTATTACCAGACTACGGCGAAGCCAAAACGAGGGTAATTGGTTTCTAATTCTACGTTTTTAAGAATCAAATTGATTTAAATATCGAACATGAAAAGCTGTTTACAGCAATGAAAAAAAAAACAATAGTTTTATTGGTATTTAGCCTGTCGTCACTTGCCACCTTTTACGCTACGATAGAGCTCAAGGAAGAATATTTGCGTACTATGATTAATTATGATTGTTTTGTCTATCTTAACTGTTAAGGTTTGTTTAAAATCAGCGAAATTACATTTTTTTCAAGCAATGACTATTAGATGGATTGACAAATAAAAAATTGACAGCCCTAGCCTTGAAGATAGCGAGAGAAGACGACGACCTCCAAAGACAGTCAGTGCACAAAATGTGTGAACTACTGAAATGCTTATGCAAGAAGAATCACAAATCACATTTAGAGACATAGAGAGAATTTTAGACATTAGTTCGGTTAGAAAGAAATTCAAAGAAAGACAGATATTTTTTTAAGAAATGTCATATCCTGAATTCATGTTTTTAATTTTGTTGTTTTTTTTTACTGTAGTCGGGTTTTTAATTTTTCGTATATATAGTTACACAAGGGGTGAAAGTGATCTATTTAGGCACGAGATGGTTTGGCGCACAAGCGTAGCGAGGGCGCTAATAGTTCGAGTGCCTAAATAAGTCTTTCACCCGAGGTAAGCACTCTGCTTTTCATTACGAATATGAGGAAAGTAAAAAAAGCGTTAAATCCATATATGAATCTGATGAACTCATTTTATAGAAATATCTATGTTTTTTTTGTGGCATTCTACACAGCCAGTATTTTTTATCATTGATGATGGTAAATATTTACGTCAAATCTATATAAATTAAATGTAAATTTAGTTAAAAGATTATTACCTATTTTTTGAATTCCGTCACAGATACACAACAGATTAATATCCCGCCATTTTATGTCGACTTTTTAAATTTTAAATATGGAACGCATCGCGTAAATTGTTGCGGCTTATTCCACTCAAAGAAGTTTGCGCTAAGTTCACACTGGCTGTTTAGACACTCACATGGCCGCAGCATTTTTTTTAATTAGTTTTTTTTTACATAAAACTCTTCACAGCTGACAGCAGTTCTATTTTTAAAGTTCATTCCGGCCCTTAGGTGGAAAGTAATTTATATGAGTTTTTCCCTCTCTAGGGAAGGAAGCAGCATTTTCTACCCAACAATCAGATCAAAACAACACTACTTTCCGAGTATGAGAAATGAAAAAGTATTTTCCTGCGGTAAAAGTTGGCGACTTTTTTCTTCGTCTGTCAGCTGTTCTCATGTAAATGTTATGTATGGCTTTCTATTGTTCATTTGTACCTATGCGTTTAACAGTGAGGAACCGCGTAAACGGCCGTCTGGCCATGGCCGGTCTATTGTTATATATAATTTCATTTATAACTATTATTTTAAAACAAATCAATATAAATTCAATTTAAAAAAAAACTAATAGTAAAAAACAAAATAATACCTGCAAAAATTGCTTTCATTACGTCAATTTGCAACTCGAACACATTTCGATGTACATACTGCAGAAAATTAGAAAAATGTAGACTCCTGTATCCCAAATATGAGAAGAATGATGTAAATCCTTGTGGCAGAGGAAATGCGATCGAATCAGCAGCAAAATAATACTGTTCTAGCACTTTGAATAATATCAGCGCATGTGTTTCTTCCATTTCATCTCTGTAAAAATCAATTAAAATACTTAATCATACATGCAATGACATGATAGAAATAAAATACCTGTGTCCGTCTGTATATATATTTGCTAATTTATGACATGAGACTGGGATCAAGAACTGAAAGCTCGAAGCAGATGTCACTATTGTCAAGTGGCCCTAAACTCTGCTATTTTGCTTGTCAGTCACTTGTCAGTGATTAATAAGTTTCTGAAGATAATAAAAAAAATTAAACGCCTAAAATAATAATACCTGGGACATACCACACAGCGCCATCTAGTCTCAAACTATGCAAAGCCTGTATTATGGGTACCAACTGATATACAAATTTGAATATGCTTTATAATATACATACAATACGGCTAGGTTATAATGCACATAGAAATCTTTGTTACACTTCGTATTTCCGACAAAAAACGAATCACAAAACGTAAGTGCTCTAAACTTAATACTCGTATTTTAAACCTTATCGCAAAGAATTAAAAACTCAAGGTCATTTTACAATAGTGTAGATGCAAACTGGACACATGCACTTCATGTTACAAATTCTATAGAGCTGTTTAAGTTCCAAGCCCCCTCATCTTGAGGGGAGGCCTACGCCCCTGCAGTGAGTATAAAAAAGGGGCTGATGGAATCCTCATTGATGGCAATGTATAGAATTGATACCCGTGATCTTAGTATGTAACCGAAATTCTGAATGTTTTTTTAGAATAAAGACGACATTGGTAAAGATGTTGCTGTTAGTTGATTAGATAAGAATCATAAAAACATATTTCCAATCGAATTTCAGCGAATAAAATAATCTAGTACTTTAAATGAAGACGGTTCCGAGCAAACGATGTGACGCGGCGGATGCAACTTATATAATGTGCTCGATTAATTGAGTGCGTTTGTCGCATACGAGTGTATCTAACGCCGAAAACCAATAATAATAATGTACAGGGCATTTTCGGTCATCTTAGAAAAGAATTATTTTTTTTGGAAGGACCTAAAATCCGCCATACAATATTATGGGTTCGTTGTGTTAAACATATACATGTTAGATATAATCATTAGAAAAAACTTTATAAATGTAAGCTGAACTTATTGTGAGTCTTACATTTGTAATTTTTTAAAATTGAAGTTTGAGTTTCTAGTCAGTCACTGAAATTCTACTAAACCCCGGCACGCCTTTCTTAACATTATTGATGTCATGATAAATGCATATTTTTTATGTTTAATTAAAAAATATACTGATTTACATCATCTCAACCGTGACCGCCATTTTGCATGGTTTTTATTTACTCCATTTTGTGCGATGTATAAAGTATACAACCAATGACTATTTTCGAGACAAATGAGCTTTTATAAGGACCTCCGGTGCGACACACCGAAATTTACAAAATAAAACATTCCAGAAATTCCGGAATAATTATTTAAGTGTTAAATTGGAGCACCTAAGTGGGTTTTTATGCACCATCATTTTTCATATGATGCAAATTATGAAGCAATTATGGCTTTGCGGGTGAGGCAAAAAGAGACCAAAACTTACTTAAATTAACTAATTAAAACACACTTATAACAAATATATGGTCTAATAAAATTCGTTTTTAATGTATCATTGTGAATAAATTTTTAAGACCAAACATTTACAAATTGTTGTAATAACTCGATTCAAATGCGGCTCAGCTCACTTGACTCATCCGCAAAGCCGCCACTGATATTTAGTATATGTTATTTTTGAAAAAAATTGTAATTTTATTTTACAAATCTATGGATGTCCTACGAACGTATTACGTTATTAAATAACAAATCTTGGCACGCCGCATTGCTATTTTGCGTGTTAATTACCTTAGTAACCAAACAATTTTGGAAAATATGAGATTAGTACTTTAACCTAAACTAATCATTACCAAAGTTAATTTTTAGCAACTATTTACATCTTAAATTTCAAATATTTTTGTATAATATTGGAGGTGTCTCAGTTTGAAGATATGCCTACACAAAATAATATTGTAGGTACAATAATAAATCATTAACAGAGCAATATGCTAAAAATCATAAAATGACTATTTTGGACAAGGTCCATGCAACCAAGGACATTTCCTAGTAATGAACGATTGCGGAATAGAAAAGGTCACATTGGGAAGTATAAAAAAAACACTAAACTCAACAATAATAGCGTAAGAGCGCTTTTTCATTGCATCAATTCGACACGATTTTGTAGAGATAAATATCCATGGTGAGGGCACTAGCCACGGCGCAAATCGCACGAAAAAGCGCTCTTATTGATGACACACAAAGCCCAAAAAAACCTGGCAAAAAAAAAAAACAACCGAACACACAGACCAAAAACAACCAAGTTTCTGTATAATATCTACAAAATTAACTTAATAAAAATTTGTATCCTCTACCACCTTAAAGCAACTATTACGAAAAACAAGATCAAAACTTAAATCCACAGGCATAAAAAAAACATCATCGACACCATACACATGTCATACATGAATGTGAACCCTCTGTGTTGGTTCGTCTGTGGCGCCGCGGCAACCGCTTTACACACTGCACGACACAGAGCGCGTGATGAGTCCAACTGTGCTGCGGCCCAACGGGTAGCCACCGCGTGAACTCCGCTCTCAACGCCACCACTTTTTGAAAAGGTATTATCAACCGAACACCCTCGCATCAGGTGTACGCTGACTTCACGAAGATTCTGCGATTATGCGAAGCGAGGGCTTTAGGATTGTTATGTAGGGGCAATTGGGTTATAGTGGAACAAGTTATTGGAATTGTTAAATTAATTTTTTTTGTCCCTGCCATTTCGCCTACAATCAAGAACAGTTCATAAGCTAATAATCACAAAACTAAGTAGTGAATACAAAATATAAATCACAAATCAACATTAAACCCAAATATTTTAGTTTTTGGAAGGCGCATCTTTGTTCCAATGGTCCCCAGGTCTGAGGAACAATGAAATAGGGTCTTGAGTTTATTTATAACATGAACAAATGAATTGTATTTGCAGCCAAAAATACATATTTGACTGTCGTTTTGTTAATAAGAGAGCTCCCACTATGCCTGTAGCATGTTGCATATAATAAGAAACGGTACACCTAGTAACAAAGTTATATTTTGCTACCATAATATTTATATAACCATTCCTCAAAAGATTAGTAGGTCGGTACTAGGAACTTATAAATTACTGATCATGTAAATTTTCATTACATTTGACATTATATTTTTAAAGGAATAGCATAAGTGTCAGGCATAAATTAATAATTTTAACCCTTAACATAATTACGACATGCGATTGTTTTATACGTAGGCCCACACCAAAATGATCAGAAATTGAGTACTTTGCACTGAGTTAGATTAAAACCTTTTTTGTTACCTGAATACTGGCCATTTAGAATCACGACATTTACACATTTAATAAAAAATGTTTAAAAAATATATATTTCAAATATATATACAAATAATATATCGCTGGTTTTGCAGAGTTCCGACGACGAGGTCGTGTCTATCTTAGCACCATAATTTTTTTCAGGTCAACTAAAAATAGCGGTAACGCCTGAAAACGTCGCTCGCTGCTTTGCAAAAAAATATAAAAGATAACCGACATGTGACATGCGAACAGATTGAAGCAACTATGGGTATTGAAATACTGCTTCTCAAACTATTTTGGACAACGATTGGGGGTCTGAAAACTCGTTTCCCGCTGGTTAGATCATAATTTGTCTGAAGAGGAAAAGGCGGCTCGTGTTAATCGATGCCGGTTTACTTTGCAACGCATTGACGGAGTAAAATTAAAAGCCGCGTATAACATCGTCTCAGGTGACGAATCATTAGTTTATTCACATGGGCTTAACCGCCACTAACTGGCGATTTGAGTCTTCAAAGATGTGATTCGAGCCGAGAAAAATGCATTCCCGCCGTATGTCGAGGAAATGGCCGCTTTACTGGTCTCAAAAAAAAATTAAGTTAAACGATCCTATTTTAAATCACCAGCTGTACTAAAAACATTTAAATTTTCTAGATTTTAGTTTTTTTGACTTCCCGCTATCCAAGGGAAGTAATTGGTTTGGGTCCGATTTTCCAAAATCGAGTTTTCAACAGATCTCCACGGTTTGAGGTCCTGCGAAACCGTTCTGACTATTTCCAGCTGGACGTCTGCATGTGTGTGGATATGTGTGTGTATGGAACTTTTTTATGTCGTACGATATCTTGAGAACGGATCAACCGATTAAGACCCACGATACGGCGTTCGAAAGAGTTTATCGAGATTTAGATCTGATTAGATTTTGAAGTCAATCGGTCGAGTTGTTTTCAAAAATATTTAAAAAATAAAAATCAAAAATAATTTTTATTAACGTTTTTTTCAGATAACTTTGAGATTTTCAAACCGATACTTGAAATTTTCTATACATTTTTTGTGCACAAAAACCTGCGTTGAATGCTGTCAAAAAATGAAAATCGAACGACGCGTACAAAAAATATCGCAGTTTATAAATTTCCAAAAAAGTTTTTTCTTAATGTAAAGTCTGAACGCGACGACCGGCACGGCAGACGGCAACGGCATTGCAAATGTTAACGGCATTTTCAAATGCACCATCCGCACGCTACGTAACGGCAACGAATGATTATTGTGTATTTCACGTAGGTGTCGATTATAGGGAGGAGAAAACACGAGCGCAATGTTTAGTTTTTTGACAGAAGAATAAATTTTGATTTCAGTTACATTAGATGAAGAAGAAAAGGAAAAGAAAAAAGAAAAAAAAATTTATATTCATCGTATGTGGCGAAATAGAGCAAAGGAAGGTGAATTTCATATTTTTTATCGAGAGCTGTTAGACGATGTAAATGTCTAGAACACAATAAGTTGAATGTTCCGCCGAATAAATCACTTCCTGGAACAACAGTTGATGTCCCATACGTAACAATTGTTGACTCTCCATTTGCTCTAAAAAAATACCTGTTACGCCCATACCCATTAAAACAAAATGCGATCCAACTAATGCAGACTACATAGTTATGTCTACCTGCATATTGTACAATTTTATAAAATAAAACGACGAATCAAATTTAAGCATTCAGAATATTCAAACTGAAGGAGAATGCCATAGTCTACAAATTTTGCCTTCACGTAGTAGAAATTCTTCAAATGAAGCCGTACTCTTAGTGTACGTAATCACTACAAATTTTTCAAATAGACAAATAGATTTCTTTAACTCTTCGGAAGGAATGATCGAATTCATAGAAGAGTAATAAAGAAGAACGACATTTTTAATACCTCTCGTAATTTAAAAATTGCCGTCTTAAGAAAAAAAAATGTAACTAAGATGTGCCCTTTTTACTGATTTTAATTTTGATTAAAAAAATTGTTTTTTTTCTTTCGACACGGAAGTATATTTCTGATATAATGCTTAATAAATACTTAAGGAATATACTGGTTTTTTTTTTTCGTGCATATATAACGAACTTTAAATTTAACGTAAAAAGATTTTGTTCCAAACGTGTCCAAACAAGTTTCGCTTCAATAAATCAATTGAAACTTACCATCAACATCTTCTAACTTCAGTTCTTTAACAATTATTCCCCACAAGTACTTTTTGTGTTTACTATCTATATATTTTTCGTTAGTAAAATCATATAAAGCAGGACGTAACCGAACAACTTCTATTAATTTTTCTTCATCCATTTTAATTGCAAATTATCGAATACACAATATAGTGCGCAACACGTGCTCTCAAGGCGAGCGTGCCGTCGATGTGCCGGACGTGCCTTTTGTCTCAATCCGCACATAACGGAACGTAACGTTACCGGCACCGGCAACGTCACGGCAAAAATTGATTGCCAACGATACTTTTCTCGGTGCCGTTGCCGTTCCGTCGGACGCTTGCATACAAAATGTACGTAAGCAATTGGAAACTAATGCCGTTGCCGTTACAGTTTGCCGTGCCGGTCATCGCGTGCGGATCAGCCTTAAATTTGAGATTTAACGACCAATCGATTTTTTACTTTATACAAAAAAATTTATGCTTACAAAATTGCATAGAATGCCGTAAATTGCATTGAAATCAAACGAAGCGTTCAAAAGATATCGCAGTTCAAAAATTTCCAAAATAACGTTTTCTTTGAATATGTTCCAGGTTATTGGGCTCGAAGAACTCTAAATTTATAGGAATTCTATTTTTGAGCTTAGAGAGCTCACAAAATAAATATTGTGAGCTCGAAGAGCTCAAAAAACCATGAACATCGATATTTTGAGCTTGAGCCAATAGCTTTCAAGCTTTCTAAAAGGCATATTTCAGCGGGAAGTTTCAAGGATGGCCTGCACGGTCAACCGATTTTTTATTTAAGTTCTACTATCCACTTCCTGCCTCCATCATCAGACCTTCGTAACCAAGTATAATGTATGGGACTCGTCAAAACCAACCAAATGAGCCCAAGTTTGAAGATAACGGTTGAAGAGTTCGAATATGCACCTCCTGTCGTCGTCATCAGACCCTCGTTATCAAGTTGATATTATCATAATGTTGTATTGTCAAGGGAACTTAGTGTTCATAAGAAAGCCCAAAATTTCATAAGAATCGGTTTAGTAGAAGTAGCTGAAAAAGCTATTGCAAGATTTCGATCAAAGATAAAAATATATGGTGTCAAGGTAAATGAAAATGTTTAAAAACGACATGTTGCCACAATTCCAATACAAAAAAAAACAAAACGGTTACCGCTGACCGGTACACCACAGTCTGTTTGCCTGAAATCATGACTGGACTTCGTAGAGGTGACTCGAAACGTCGCATTATCTTACATCATGAAATACAAGCTCCCACACTGCCCAAAAAAAACAAAGTTTTTTCAAAGCAGGAAAACGTAGAGTTGATGACTCTTCCTCTGTACAATCCTGATCTGAGCCGCTAACGATTTTTTTGCATTTGCTAGAATGAAAAATTTATTCCTCAGAAACGGTTTGAAGACTCAAAGCAGCAGTAGAATTTTACAAAATGGCCATTTTCTCAACATCAACTTCAGCCGGAATTACTGTTTCAATGATTTTATCAAATGCAAAAGTGGCTAAACTGTAACACAGAATACCTCAAAAACCAATTAAAATAATTTAGTTATATCCTGCATCCTGGTTTTTTTAAATTCCTGATCATTTCGGTGTACGCCACGTACCATGGCACTGGCTGAGTGTCTTCGTATAAAAGAAATTAACATTCAAAAGAATATATAATATATATTTACTTAGCATTTGAATCTTTAAATACCCTATATAAGGTTCAAATACTCTAAACTATATTTATACTAACGGCAGCTATAACGTGCTCTTGTTTACTGGCTGTACAGACGTCAATCTCGAAGAATGGTAACAAGTCGCCCTGATTTCCAAGGGACGAGCGGCGTGTGGGCGCAGATACCAGTGAAGGGCCCGTCGACGTCGGAGACATCGGGGTACTACACCGTGATAGGGCTTCGGGCTGAAATGAATGTAGTAGTAAGTTTACTTTAGACGGATCGCAAACCAAAGATGCAGCCGCACAGCAGACGCACCTCAGAAACGAATCATCGAACCAATCTATATATCAATGGCCTCCCGCACGGTAAAAGAAATACGGCGGCAGTGCGCTGTATGCATGCATGCACTATTGTTGTCAGCGTGCGGCGAAAGTGTGGCGGCACGTCACAGCGTAAGATGGGCTCACATATGTCTGTTTTTACTACTCACACGCTGATTCGGAAGTCCAAAATTAAAGATAATGTGGTATTAATGTTTAATTCTAAACTTAACAAACGTTAGACTAATAAAAGCCGACTAATTATATGACAACATCATATTGTGACGTCCATTCATAGAAGCATGTCGATGTGTTATAGAAAATACTCAAATGATCACGCGGCTTCACAAACACATCGATCGAATACAAAAATAACTAGAAATTCGAGGTCAAATTAAGATTGGAATTAAATTCAATTTCAGAGACGGTATTAATCAAAGTAATTGCGCGTTCGAAAATCGTATTTTTGAGGCGGTGCACAAACAGGTAGCACCGGCACTATGAAATATTCCCATGATAAATTGTCATTAAAATTTCAAAAATATAATGTTCGACGACAAAAGTATCGAGATGGGGCGGATAGGGGATTTCGGCGTCTATATAAGGACGCCGAAGCTGCGTTACCAGTTAGTTTTTTGTAAATTCAAGTGCAACTGGAAGTGCGACAAAAGTGATTTGTGCTAGTTTGTGTTTGCGAGTGCGATATAAGTGTGATAAGAGGTTGTGATTTTGTTTCGATTTAAATATCAGGACCTACCGCCCGTAACAATGTCAAATGTCATAAAAGTGTTTCAATGTGCAAATCCAACGTAGTATTTGGTCGTGAAAACGTGCACATGCGTTGTGAAGATATCACTTTTGATGCCTGCTGTTCGCCGCAAGTTGTCGCACATTTTGAATCAAGACATATATTCATTAGGTACAAACAAAAGTGTCGTCATGAAATAAGTTAAAGCTAGAGAAAAAGGCTACTAACCTGATAACAATGCAATGATACTCTCAGCTTATCCAACACTTGAGTGCACTTGAACCGTTTCTGTTCATACTGTGGGTTCAACAGTTCCCATAAACGAGTCCACATGTCTTCTTTAAACTGTGATATGCGCTGCCTCGGTTCCAGAAGTACCACAGCGCTATTCCAAAGTTTCTCCTGACTCACTGACACGCATACGTCACGTATCTATTGGAACAAATTGATTACTATTAGACATTGTCTTGATATGGTTAATTTTCTAATTTTCTTAACATAACTTTAACGCAATCCTCGACGTAAATTCTTAATTTTTCAAACTGCGTAGCTCCGTATCTATTAATATTTGCGTCCAAAATGACCAATGGAATCGCTCCTTAAACCTTTTTCTAGTGAATTTGCACATTACAAATAAAAGAGAAAAAACAAATTCAGTCCTTTTTTCCAGATCTTTAGTCGTGCTATTTAAAAGTATGTTGATAGAAAGTCAACATTATTTTTTTTAAAGTATAAACTTTTATTACGCCTAGTGATTGTTATAGTTAATTATAAAAACCAATTCAATTAAAATTAAAAATGAGTATTTTCTTTCATGAGCGTCAATAAATTCAGTCGGCCCTGTGCAGCCAAGCCGTTCGAATGTGGAGTGCAAGTGGAGTGTAAGTCACTGCGCTCTAAACACAGACCAGTCAACCTATAGACCACCCTTTATTAAACGTCAGTACGAAAACGAAATCGCCAAAAAGTGGCGGGGTGCGGGGAGAGGTCGGCTAGTTTTCATTGGCTCGTTCAAAATTGACAATTTAATGGCTTCCGACGTGCTTCCAACTGACGGCATAACTGACGGCTCACTAGTGACGTAGTTATGTAGTGTCACTACATAGCCTTGGCGAATGGTACTCCCTGTCAAAGCGTGGTCTATAAGGTTGACTTGTCTGTGGCTCTAAATTATTATTTTTTTTAAATTGATTTCATTGGTTGTTTAGAATTAGGTATGTAATGCCCCTTCGATATTTTTTTTTTGTTTCCTTAACTCTCTGTTTGCTTAACATAGTTGCTTAGGTTCTCATAGGAAACAAGACCAATAAAGATCCAGAATCTATGTAAGCAAAATATGTCTCTAGTTATGAGAAAGATAGAAAATGAATTTATAAAGAAAACAAAAATAAGATTATGAGAATGGCAATTTTACCAGGACTTATATAATTATATCTACGCGACGCTGTGTGTACATGCACATGGGCGAAACCGCGAACATTTATTTTTACCAAACTTTATTTCATGCTTCCACTGCTTAGTTAAGATAATGAGTTTAGACCATAAGCCCACCACGCTTCAGGTCGGGGGCTACCATGTTCACCGTCAATGAATATGTAGCAATACTACCTTTAAGAAGTGACGGTATAGGCGGCGCTTCTAATATTTGACTTAAGTTTCTATAATTAAAAACTCTTTGGTCAATACGCCTATGACAGGGATCGGACCCAAGTCCTTTGCATCAAACGCGAGTGCTTAGTCATTCGGCCACCATAGCTCTTGCGAGCGCGGGCATTAGATAACAGTACTTATAATTAACAACTCGAGAAACCTTCATAGCTATTCCTAAATTGAAAATTGACATAAATTGAGCGACTAAAACTACGTCCGTCTGAAGGCTCGTGCTATATATCTCATTAAATTGTAGCAATTTAACGCGGATTCCCACTACTGCTTATGTAAAAGTAAATTCAATCACCTTAACATCAGCAAACTTCAAATGTTGGGTGAATGGTAACAGACGTGTAAGTGGCAACGCTGACGAAGGCAAGGCTCTCTTGGTTATAGAATGCGTTGTACCTATCAGAAACTCTTGCATCATCCTTTGGAAGGAACCATAACCATCTCTTTGGTTCAAACACATCCAAGATATTAGCTGAAAATAAGTACAATGTATCAACACAATACTTATATGGTTATGCATTTATGGAAAACAAATAATGAATGCAATGAATAAATAATTCAACAAGGCAGTAATTGCGAGTGTGCAAATAGTTGGAATTGCACAATAAGTGCTTATTTACAAGCATAAAATTTATTATTTACAAGCAAACAAACAAAATTTAGAACTTGATTGAAAATTTGGTAGGAATTTTCTTGAGTTCCAGTTAGGAAATTCTGGTTCAAGTACTATCTGACATGATATTCTAGCACCTAACCCAAGATATAATATCTTCGCGTATATCAGCTCTACAACTGGTTAGATTAAGATTCATTGATTATACAAACATAAGGGCTTTCACAAACATATATAGATACAAAGATCTGTAAAATATAATTTATTTTAGTTGTATATTAAAATATACCAAATTATGAAGCATGACTTGATACCTTAACTTTTGAAATTTCAATTAACATGAATAAATGGCAATCCATTTAGTGTAACATATTTTGATATCTCTTCAGAACAATAAATCAATATAATTGATACTTAAACAAGAGAACAGATCTTAATACTGTATAGTTATTCTGGCATTTAAATCAAATCAAATATAAATTCAATTATAAGAATGATGGATAACCTCTTCGGCCAAATCTCCATTTCCCTCATGTTGTATCAGATAATGCATTATGGCTAATTTGTTTTCTATAACGGTGTTGCTCTTAAATGTAGACACAATATCTTTCTCCAATACATTCAGTGTTACCACATCAAGGGTATTCAAATCGACCATGGTGTTGGGGGCCCAGCCCAATAAATGAGCTAAACTAGGCCCATTTTCTGTTTCTTCACATGGCATCACTATATGACAACATGGTTCGTGGTTAAGACTAATATCCAATAAATGGGTAAACAGCATTGGTATATTAACCAGAAGATGATTATCTGAAAAAAGAAAGAAAAAAACTTAGGGTTTCTTAAGAAAGTACTTACTTGTTAGATATGAAGTTGTACTTCCTGAGAGAAAATCTTAAATGTCACTTAACTTAAAAATGGTAATATTATTATCAAGTTCAGGACTGAGTCTTGAAAAATGAAGTATTTTTTAGTAAATTTTTATACTTACAGAATACAAAGAGCTTAGTATACAAACCATAACAATGTGACTAATTCTATTGAGATGTTTTCATAAAAAGAAAACAAAATATTTTATGTTTGTTATACAATTAGCAACAACAAAGTATCTGTTGGGGTTTTGACGAATTTTCACATCTAAATCTATGACAGGATACCCTATAGTTCGCAAAGTCTCACAAACGAGTAGTCCACGCGGGAAAACCCATGGAGGGAAATAGTAAATTTATAATTTATTAAATTCAGTATAAACCTGTAACCTAAGTATCTAACCTAAACATTTTGTTACTTATATAAAATTCTAATAAGTAATTATACCTCCGTATAAAGTGTACGATGGTCGAAGCGACTTTGCTAAAGCCCAGGGTAAATCCGGCACGACGCTGTGTACCACACAACCGTGGTGCAGAAGGGTTATAGAATAAGCAAAATTCACTCCCGAATCCTTCAATTCTATGCTGTCTTCTAGCACTAGTGAAGATGTAGAGTCATCTAGGGGCTGAAAGTTTTAATCTTTACTTAATATCATCATCATTAAGCGCCCACAGGCCGCCTACTGAAATGCAGCCGTTCATCAACATTGGGTTCAAGGGTTCAGCTCACCACACTGGTCTGGTGCAGGTTGGGAGGCTGTTAACCTACACCAACATAGAAGTTACGATTTCGACGGACCTGTGATATTCATTTCACTGAATATTTATAAAATAATTCGGTTGTCAATATGTCTATGGCGGGAATCAGACTCACAACCTTTGTAGGACAGGTGGGACGCTTAACCACTCAGTCACCACAGCTCTTGTTGTATGTATTACGTAAAATAAAATAATGGAACCTTTCAAATTATACATTCATAGTGCTTAGCAGTTAATCAAGTCCAAATTTTAAATGCATGTAGGTCAAATATCCTCGAGCTTGCGCTTTCAAACATACTGAATTTATCATCAATTAATACCAACCTTTATGCATTATTTTATGCTTCAGTAAGTGCATATATTTTGAATCAAAGTGAAAAGGATGATTTTTATCATATGATTCCTTCAATCCAATCACAAATTTTTCGAAACAATTTCATGATTTCCCATAAAAAACTGAAATGGAATTTATTGTACGTGGGTCTGAATGTGAACGAGTGCTTAAATTTTTTCAGTGCCTCCCCAGCGTCACTTGTTGGAAATCTAACTCAAGCGTTTGACGCCGCGTGGCCTGGTGAATTAGGTCTACATATCGCTATGAAGTCACGCATAGTTCTACCTCAGAGACCCTATTCTGAGGATAGTCTTGTTGCCATAAATTATCAGACAAATTTCCTTTTGACGCTTGCCCGCGTTTTTGATGAACCTATGCCGACGTCTATCATACACGTCGATAACTTTATTACATTCTGTATAATGTATCGATGGTTGAATAAGTTACTGACTTTCATTTATCACCCTGAGACTTGTTAGAGTCTAATGTGATACCTTCATTTATTGTAGAATTACACTAGCTGATAATAATATTATTATTCATCAATTAAGAACAATTTTACCTTATACAAATAATGGTGGCATATACAAACAACACCATTAGGTTCGCAGACTATTTGCAAATCTAAGGAGCAATCGTGGACACGTAATGGTGTGGGGTCATCTTCATACTGGCCACAAGATGAACCGGTGCCCGCACAAGGCAATTGTGGTAGACACAGTGGAATGTTTAACTGCAAAACAGATACTCTATCAGGATTTGATCCATTGAAGCCGCAAACTATCACATCACGATACGTACCTACAGTAAGTTTGTTTGACTGTTACGTGATATGTTGGTTGGGTTGATTGAGAAGCCGCTGACTGTGTACTAATGTGGCTGCAGCCCAAGAAACTTATTTTATGTGACATATATGTTACCTATTAGGTAAAGTATGGTTACCAAATATAATAATCAAAATTTCACAATGTGTGTATCCTTCCTGCACCCACTTTTGACCGTTCATGTTCATTCACCAAAATCATAATATTAATTTGAAAGTATGCTAATAAGGAATGAAAAGTATGTTAAGTACTAAACTAAGGGATATATAGCGCCTTACACATTTAAGAGGAAAAACTAAAGTTGTTGAAGCTGTAAGGCAAGAACATTCAAATGGCGATGAGCAGGTCACATAATGAGATCTAAAGAGTTGACAGTGGACATAATTAAATGGTACACTCGAGATGGTAAATGAAGACAATGCAATCAAGTAAGATAGTAGTAGGACGACCTACCTAAAAACTGTAGAAGAATAGTGAAAGATAAAATTAAATGGGAGAGACTGGAGGACAATGTAAGGTCAGCAATAATTGAAACTAGGTTTCATTTCAGGAACATTCTTCACATTGTTAATATTTAGAAAATTATTTGTAACTTATGTTCGTATAAGATTTTTTTTTCTAAACAAACATGAGCACAACATAGAAAATATGTGTTAGTAAGCCACTGGGGCTATCTATATTACGCTTTGCGTTTGAAACCCCATCGACTCTCTGCCGCCGTGCATTAAACCGAACCGGAGAATTCATATTTTCTTGTAGTCAACCATTTGACCATTTGACCAAAAATATTGAAGTATGAATTATATCAGTGGGTTAGTACCCATAGTGATACTGCCTACTTTGGGACTAGGTGGTCGTGTGTGAGATGTCCCAGGTATTATTATTATTATTATTATTCAGTTCCCGAATTGGTACCAGAATGGACGACACCGTTAATTAAACATGTGTTTATAATAATATATATATTATATATATTATTGTATATATATTATTATATTATATATATATTATATATATATATATTATATATATATTATTATATGTATATTATATATATATATATTATTATAAACACATGTTTAATTAACGGTGTCGTATATTCTGGTACCAATTCGGGAACTGAATAATAATAATAATAATAACACCTGGGACATCTCACACACGACCACCTAGTCCCAAAGTAGGCAGTATCACTATGGGTACTAACCCACTGATATAATTCATACTTCAATATTTTTTATAAGATAAAAGATTAGATATTCCATACCCAAAAACAGAAGAAACAGACATGTTCATGCACACAAATACTTTTTGTGGGTGGAAATTGAACCCACTAACTTTGGTTTGGCAGTTAGAGTCTCTAACCACTAGACCTATCGGTCTGAATTAAGCCAGAATAGGCAGAGATAATGGAACGGAGACGCGTGTAGATGACACAAACAAAACACTAGCTATTTAATGGGACTAAAATTCTGATAGAAACCAAGCTAGAGCCAAGTCGTCGTAGATACCTAAACATATGATTTTATGTACACTCACAACTGTTTCATGTGGCCAATCTGCGTTGAACTGTAGCGCTGACAATACAGGGCTTACTTCACAAGGGGATTTCACCTCTTCAACCTCAGCATAACTCAGCAATGGCTGCCGGTAGTGGATGTAGTACAGTACCTAAAAAGTCAATAATAGTATTAAATTATTCCGCAGAGCAAATATTTTTTGGTATTAGAGATGTGAAGAAAAGAAAAAAGATGAATTGCATTAATACAATACTCATTTTACAAAGAAATAAATATTACCATACTGAATGAGCAAAAATGGTCAAAAACTGATGTGAAAAACTGTTTATATTGACAAAACTTTGAATGAAAGTCAGCTGAGTCTCAAATGCAAGATTATAAGGAAATTAATTTCACTTTGTTCAATCTTTTGCCGTGTATTTATTTCAATTTAAATGTTATTATTCATCATTAAACAAAAACATGAGTAGTATACTTCATTAGTAAAAGTGAAAAATCGGTCAAGTGTGTGTATCACACATAAGGTTTCACTAGCTACACAAACAACAAATATTTATTGTAATGCAAAATCATTAGTTTTTCAGAATTGGGCTATGCTTAACTTGATCGGCTAGCACTCATGAAGTAGTTACCCCAAGATTGTCATGACTATTTTCATAGTACAATTTATACTATGTGCTGTTATGGTGCATTTTTGCTGATTTGCTGACCAGTGGTTTAAGAGTTAGAGGGAGGAACAACTCGCGTAAAACGACTCCTTTAGAGCTGAATATTTTATAAACAGGGTTTATTTTATTTGGTTTTAAAATCGCAATTCAATTAGACCCTAATGAGCGGCTATGCAAAAAGAGTGTTTTTCACCCTCACCTTTTACAATGACTCTCATATATGTATATAAATAGTGGGAAGCGCTCTACATATTAATTTTTAAAGATTTATCTGGTTTTAATATAATTATGTACAATTAATATAATGGCACCAAACATTTATGATTGTATATAATTTTAGCCCTATAGTCCTAATAGTATATGAAGAACCGCTGTGGCATACAGACAGACAAACAGACGAAAACACAGATGGGCATGCAGACAAACAGAACATCGGAGAAACTATAAAGGTTTGTCACCATTCTATGTATCTCTAAGAATTTTTGTTAATAAGGGCGCATGAGGGCTACCAAATCAGCTTCCTCTTGGTAGTGTTACTACCAACTAAGTAATTTTTTTGCATTTCAAGCAAAATCAAAGTGTTTTTTATTGTTCATTTCCATGAGAACTAGCAATTCATTAATGCAGTTTTTTTTTTATTTTGATCATTTACACATTTGTCAATAAAGAAGTTATATTTATATATCCAAAAACTTAATTAAACTAAACACATTCCTTCTTTAGGTTGCTGACATGCACTGATTCATAACTTTTATCCATTTGAATACACCTGAAAATATTAAAAAACCAGAAAAAATATTACAACAAGCAAACAATAATATGAATTAGGCAGACATCTATACCCAAGTAGCAAGTAACACCACGGAGAGTCAAAAAAAGTCTCAGCAAAATTGATGCAATTTTGCTGATAATACAAAATTATTGTTAGAGTGAAACCAAAATTTACTTAAATCTTACTTCACCTGATTAATACAGTCCCACTGAGCCCAAGAGAACACATTTACTATTGTCTCAGGATCTGGTAAATTACCATTAAAAGTCCATTCTTCTGTGCCATCATCTTGATCATTGCACAACATGGTTGTTTTGTATATCTTTATGTCTAAAATGAAATCAGTGTTATTTTACTAAATAATGGAACTGAAATTTTTTTCATTTTAATCTTGTTAAAATTAAAAAATTATATTATAGTAAACACATACATTGCAAGTGCTTCAACAGCAAAAATCTATCATCACGCATTCCAGGACTATACTTATGGCTTTTACCATAAATATACTGAACCATTACTTGTTTCGTCGATGAATCTTCAATTTGTTGAGGTTCATTCTGAGTATATGGTAGTAAAGACAGCAAATATGGGACATAAAGAGGTTCTTCATTGTTCTCATTTTCTGCAGGTAAAACTTTAATCACATAAACTAGAAGACTATGACTTGCGTTCACTGAAGCCTGTATAATGTTCAAGTTTTTATTGAATGTGTGTAATACAGTTAAAGTTTTAGTTTTGTTAATGTAGGTGCCTACATGTAATGATATGTTTTCGTCTTGTTTAGATATCCACGTTAACATCTGTGAACCATCTTGCTCTTGACCAACAAGTCGCCATTCCCTTGCCGTTACCTCTGTTGAACAGTACATATATAGATTGTATGGTACGTACGAGGTTAAAATATAAATTTAAATAATAGTTTAGATAGATACCTTTATCAGTCTCAGCTTGCAATATACCGCACAATTTTACGGCAAGATTTTGTCCTGCCATTGTATTATGAACTATAAACAATTATTTAAAAAATATAATGTTCCATTTCAGCAAATTTTATACACATTATGAATTCATTATTATATTTTACACTTGCTTAAAACATTGACTTTTCGGTTTCGTCACAAGTCTTCATAAATAAATCTATCAGCTGGCGTCCAGCTGTGAAGTATAGTGAAGTTAGGTTTTCAAGTAAACCAACTGTTACAATATTTTTCAGTTTAACAGTGGCGCTAGTGTAGTTACATAATTTATGTAGCCAATCAAATGTACGAAATTTTATTTTTAATTACGCTCCTTTTACGAAAATACTTCCAGCACTAAACAATAGTTCAACATTAAAATAATGTCCGTGAAAGAAAAATTTCATGACAACTTCAAAAATATTTTATGAACATTACAAATAAAGTTATACACTGGATCATACCATGTTTATCAAAATGTATATTATTGAAGAGTGTAATTTATAAGATATTGAATCTATACGTATACAATATACATCAGTTGAAAATGAAAAGCCATATTAAAAAAAATTATATAATATTTTTATATCACGTATAAAACTTATTGTTTTTAATGTTGTGCTTATTTATGTATAAAGGAACGTTTCAAATGTGGCAACCTAAGGAGCGTCCGTTTCTTTTCAGAAGAAACAAACCTGAAGTTAGGCTTCTGTCACAAGTAAGGAATAAAAGTTTTACCGCGACATTTTCGCGCGGAAAGCCGGGCGTTATTGAGCATAAAAATCTGAAAAAATAGCTGTGCTTGTAAAATATGTGATTTTATAGAATAATTTTACTCTAACGTAATTTAAATTGTACTACATTTAAAATACCACTGTTCAGAAAACAAATCATAAAGTGAAATACTAGTGTGTGAAACCGAATTTCTTCATTAGCCTGTAATATTAAAAATAATATAATTTGTGAATGATCAGGTATATTTTATTTGCATTATTTAATTAACGAAGGTGTCAGATAATCGTGTGTATCAAAAATACGTTGAGACAAACCAGCTTCAATGATTTCTTGACTAAAAAATCTATGATGGTGGATCGTTTCTGTTAGTTTCGTTATGGGATTGTCAAAGCTCTGTAGGTTTAATTTGTTAATAATAGTCGTGCTTTAATATTTATAATGATGTGGCGTTAGGAGGAGGTCGATGACATGGCTATTTTTATCAATTTCCATAAAGGGTGCCGTCGTTAAAATCCGGGGGTTGCTACGTGTCTAATGGCGTACATGTAAATTTTCGCGCGCGATTGTGACGGTTTCGTGGCATTTTTTTCACTACATGAAAGATATATTTTTATGATTTTACGAAGTAAAACAAATCTTTGTTCATTATACAGTAATAATAATTTAAAAATAGCAAAAGAAATATTAAACAAAGATTATTAGAGGTCTAAGAAAAAAGATCTCCCGCCAAGTTGCCAGTGCTAGCGGCACGCCACAATACTTTTATGATTTTATCCCTAATTCGTTTTTATACCAATTCGTTTTCGTGTTTAACAAGTTCCGCGAAGTGGGGAATTAATAATTGTAGTTATTAGAAACAATTTTAGGGCGAAATATGTCTCCAAGTGGGGCTGAAAATGACATAACCCTATCTACAATGAGGTCATGACATGCGGTAATTTTGCTTAGTTATTGAGTTTCTAGGTGATTAATAAGTGATTAATGTGCATTTTATTTATCAATGCTTCATTTTAGGTGGGTGGAGTGTTTATATCATTCGGACAATTGCTCACGATGGCACAATCTGGGTATGTAGCACCTCAAACTTTTCTATAGCATCCTTTGCCTAATTTCCATATTTGTTTACACATAATGAATACCCTTCTTCAGATCACTATGTGAAAGCAGTGAGAAACGGTTGTTGTTAAAACGCAAGAGAGATTCAAGTGATGAGGTTAGTTTTTGGCCACTTGCAATATGTTTTGAATGTGCTTACCTAATTTTGTTAATATCATACAATTTGTCTCTCAGGATCTAGAGAATTTACCTCCGACCAAGATTGTCCCTAAACCCCTAGAAGTTGAGAATGAAGTTATTGTTGAAACATCATCATGTACTTCTAGTGATGATGAGGGAGCACAATATGAAAATCCTGAATCGCAGGCACCTCAAAGTGCATACACAGATTCTGAATACACTGGTGACAGTTTGCTCAGTCCACCAAGTGTCTCGGAGTTGTCAAATTGTGTTCTTAGCCCTTTAGAAAATGTAAACAGAGGTGATTCAACACCACACTCCAGTAGAAGGCCAAGGTTGGTGCTATAATTTTACATCAGTTTCTATTTACAGAAATGAGTTTCATATTAGTATTTTACAAAATGCTACAGTTTTTATATAATCAAATTCAACAGGCTAGAAATCCCATTAAGCCCTAGAAGAAAATGCCCCTTACCAGGTTTATCATGGGCGGAATCTTCAGTTGTGTGGAAAAGAATGACTGAGCTGGATGCCAGATATACAATCCAAAGAAACCCAAATATGTTTGACAATCATCCAAGCTTACAGCCTAGAATGAGAGCTATATTACTGGATTGGTTGAATGAGGTTTGTATTTTTTTTTATTTACGAGAGAAAAAAAATGTTTCAATCACTGAACCGCAAAATAACTAGGATAAAAGAAAATACTTCTGGAACATTCATCATTATGTCAGTTGACAAAAAGAAGCACATGAGTTTGTCAACACATATGTTGATATGGATGTGGTTTATGTTAATCATTCGGTATTTGGGGATAATTTAATTCTAATCCAATACATTACATCCATATCTAAACATTTAATTGATTGATTTGTATATTGGAATCATTTTATAACCCTAGTTGAAATATTAACATTGTATTTAATTTATATAAATAATTATTTTCATGCAGCTTATCCACACAAGGCATATTCAAAGGTATGTGTGTATAAAGCAATGGGTGCTCTATTATTTACCTATGATTTAATAAAATGCTCTTTATGACTTAACAGTAAATGGAATACAAATTCGAACAAGTGGAATTTTTTATGCAGGAAAGCTAGATATTGAGGTCAATGATCTCTTTTTTTCACCATGTTCACTGACCTCTTTACAACTAATACTAATAAAGGCTTGGCAGATGTAAAACTACACTTTTTTTATGTCTAGTTCATTGTAGTCAGTTGTATCAAATAGAATGTTTTTTATTAAAATTGAAAATCATATGAATATTTAATGCTTTCTGATTATTTGAATTAGTTTTTTATTTCGATAAAGATGTTGAAAATTAATGCCTAATAATTCGTACCAATCTCTTCTCTCCTTATAGTTCATGATATTTAAATAGTGATTTACTGTTCCTGTTAACTCCTATGCATAGTGGTGTAGGCATTTGGTGCATGACCTAATTTTTTTTTTTCTAATAATTTATTATGGTTTCAGTTTCAATCAATGTCGGTGATTTTTTTTTGTAAATTACATTCCAGTGTTTTATCAGTACCTTTAATTTGTACTGTTGAGTGGTTAATTATAAAAACAAATTACTTGTTACCTAACCTTTACCCTTTGTTATGTAAACAACTTAAATTGTGATTAGTACTTCAAATTGTTTGCTATGAATGAATTAAGTTATGAATGGCCAAAAGTTTTGAATTATCATACAATCATAGTACCTAGTTATTTATTTTAAATTGAACTGATCCAATTGATATAGTTGTATGTGAGATTTGATATATTTCTGTGTCTGACCATGGTAGTTTTTTGAAAAAGAATCGAAAAAACAAATTACAGCCATTAGATGTTTTCCATTTTTAACACCAAAAATGCGGTAACTTTGGCTGTATTATTTCATGTGAAAAAATATTATAAATGAAATTTTAAAATGGTGCAACCTTTTGATAATGTTATTTAAATGAAAGCAATACTATGATTAACCAATAAAAATGAATAAAGAATAGTGTTATAATGTAGTAAATAGCAGTTATTTTTTAATTTTTTGTTAGAGAATACCCATTCTGTGAATGGGTGGGTGTATACCCATATATTCACCTATAGTGGGCAAAATCCTGCTCTACGCGAAACTAGAAACTATTTAAAAAAAAATAAAGAAAAATTCATTTATTTTAAAGTAGGATACTGCTATCACTTTTGAAAGTGCTACTTGCTAAGTCTAAACAGGTTCATACTGACCACTCTAAGAAAAACGCTACAAAAAACTTAGTGACTTTTTTTTAAGTGAAGGCACTACAAACCATTGTCTTCAGAACTAAGTGAAATTATTGTAATATGCTTTAGACATAAGTTGTTGTTTTACACAATTATTGAACTTTTATATTGACAAATATATAATATTGCGTGAAAGCTTATTATAAAATCTTAAACAATTACCTTTGAAACAATGACTTATTTTATGGAGGCTATATTCTTGTTCGAAATCGAACTCGCGAGAGGTGGTCTCTTACTGGGGGCCTCATAAGTAAGTTCACGGTCATTCAACGAGTTATGGAGAGGGCTATGCTCTGAATCTCTGCGAGATCTAATCAGAAATGAGGAGATCCGTAGACGAACGAAAGTCACCGACATAGCCCAGCAAATTAGCGAGTTGAAGTGGAGGTGGGCAGGTCATATAGCACGCGGAGCTGACGGCCGATGGGGCCGAAAAGTTCTGGAGTGGAGACCACGCCACGGCAAGTGCAGCGTAGGACATCCAGCCACAAGGTGAAAAAATTACCTTGTAAAGGCTGCGGGAGGACGCTGGATGCAGGCCGCTAACAGTAGATTCTATTAGAAATCAATGGGGAGGCCTATGTCCAGCAGTGCACTTCCTATGGCGGAGATGATGCTGATGAACTCGTAGATTTCTGAGACCTTCGATCTCCTTTTAAAAAAATAGCGTCCGTTGAATGCGCGTAAAATAAAGTTGATTGAATATGGTAAAAATTAAAATGTCAATAAAATACCGGAAATGAAACATACCTAATTACAATTTTGAATGTGGTACATTTATAATGTTTTTGCAAATATTAGACAATGGATATGTACATGACTAAGTGTGGTTGGAGGTAGAGGCGGCGCAATCAGCGCGTGTACAAAAGTAATTAAAGCTTCTCCCTCCTCACCACATTCCGCATTAGAACTCTTAAAAATATGTATTTTTATAATTCAAATTGTATAAATAACACCTCCAACAATAACTACTTTTCATACTGGTTCCAAGGTATAGACTGAAAATTGCTTAATTATCGTCCTATCGAGAGCTTTTCGGGTCATTAACCCGCATTAGACAAGGGTGGTGGCTGACGGCTAAATACCCCTAAATGATAGCCACACATAAACAATGGCTCCGAGTCACTAGCCATCATGCTACTCCTAGCTACTGCAGCGGCTATAGCAATAGCGGGGGCACGAGGTGATAAAAATATCCGGCTACAAAAATCTGAATACCATTCCCGACGACTCGACCTGGCAGCGTTTGATGCACGCACGAGATAGATGAGAAGATCTATAAGGTGCACAAAATCATCATAATATCGTCTGAGGTCCGAGTCGGAGGAAAATCGATAATTCACCAATCCGGGAATTTGCTCAATTACCGGAAAAGCTAAAGTCTGCCAACTCTTCAACTAGCAAAAGCTCGAAATGTGGGAGCGAAACTCTGGGCAATACATTGGACATGTTTGTGGAAACTGTCTTCGCAATTTTGTTGTCTGCCCGTCCATCTGTCAGTCTGCCAATATTGTCGGAAATGTAAATGTCAGGAACGGGTAGAGACGGAAGAAGTTGAAATTAATACGAAATACTAAACTCTACGGTCCCTTGGAGGTAAAATGATTCAATCTTCTAAGTCAAGGCAATCAAAAAATACGGCCATATGTGCGTCACAATTTTGAGACTCGCAAACTCACTCATTAAAACCTAGAGTATTTCCCGTTGACTTAGAATCGCGAAATTGGCAAGAAGCAAGGTCCAACTAAAGGGAAAAATCCAAAAATCGTTATTTTGTGATTATTAAAAAAAATTATTAAATTCACATGCATTTTCGTGCCATATGGCTATGAGCAGCGATACGTTATAGACAAGTAGGTAGGTACGGAGCCCTCAGGACGCGAGTCCGACTCGCACTAGATCGGTTTTTTTTCAACAGACGCTGAAATCGATTTCAAAAATTCTTCGAGCAGATTTTAAAGTTGATGGCACGACCGCAAAAAAAATGAGATGGCAGTCGTCAATGCACATATAAGATTATAGCCAAATTAATGAGTTGATCTCTTAGGCTATGTGACAAGTATTGAAGAGCTGATTGCATCAAAGGCTCCAAAGTATTTACAAAAAATCTGTGTTGCACAAAGTCAAACAAACTGAAGACTAATAAAGCCTGAAGGAGGAGAGTTAGTAGAAAATCGAGGACTTAAGAGCCACGTTTATAAATTGTTTTCGAAGGTAATCACGAACTGTTTTGTATGCAGGCTCGGCACCAGCTTTAGCCAACAGAACAAGCTGTTTTTCTAAAATCCTTTAGTATCATGGACCATATACACACGGTAGTTAAATTATACTGAAATACCGAAGATCCGAGTGTATAATCGGCCGTCTACAGTACCTTGCCCTTCAGCGATGCCAATTTGACGATCGGTATGTCGAAGTGATAAAATGCTTGTATGATAGAGCCATATCTACACAAGTATGAAATGCAAGCACGAAGCGGATCCAACTGCAGAGGCGTGAGACAAGAAGCCATTATCTCTTTTAAATTTTTCACTACGGCATTGAAATATGTCTTCAAGATTTGGAATTCAAAAGAATATTAATGGCGAACGAATTAATGGGATCAATATTAATAGCGAAAACATCACATAGTTAGGGTTGCCGCCGAGATGTTCAAAATAGTGTAATCGCTGAAGGAAATCGATATCATGCTCATACACGTCAGTTAAGTGACCCAACGAGTATGAAAATTAACATATGACAAAAATCGTGTCAAATGTGCAGGTTTCATTCCGCTTCATAGGTTGTTGGGGCCTCTATAATCGAAATTGCAGACGAATGCATACTTGGGACAAACTGTCCAATCCGCTAAGTCCAGTTTCGCCAATGGAGTCTGAACGAAGGATTCAATTCGGCTGGGCAGCAGCGTTTGGAAGGCTACGCAGCGATTTTGAGTTCGGTATGCCTTTGACTAATCACAAAAGTTTTACAATACTGCGTGTACCAGTGCTGACATACGGTAGTGAGACGTCCGTACAAGGTTCCATAATATTGACTTCGTTACTAGTTCAGAGTTACTCACCATACTATGCTTGGAGTGACGCGCATAGCTCACAGAATATACAAGTTAATGGCAATGGGCAGGGTGCTTCGCTCACCGAACCACTGGTGAAGTAAGGTTCTCTAGTGGCAACCACGAACCGAATGTCTTCATTGCTTGGGATGGCAAACCACTAGGTGCACTGATTGTAAAGTTTGTAAAGCCAGCGGACTATCATGGCTCACAGATGGTCCAACGTAGGAAACCTAAGTCTAGGAGATGAGCTTGTGAAAATCAAGAGGAGGGCCATATCTAGCCGTGAAATTTGGCGCCTGAGACAACAACGAGAGTTTTTTGGTCTATATAATCCGATATCAAGAAAACATAAAGTAATGTCTGAACAAATTACGTATCTCCCTAGTTACGCTATGTGTAATGACCAAAAAACGCTTACGATTCAATTAAAATTTTATTTATTTATTTCCTGAAAAATAATGAAATTTTCTATCTCTTGTATATCAAGAGGATGCAACGAATCGTCTGTTATATTAGGTCTTAACCTATCAAGTTGCCGTTTTGTATGAAATAAGTTAAAGTATTTTTTTTCAAACATCTTTATTTTTGTTATTTAAAGTAATCACCCGTGCAATCGATGCATCTTTGCCAACGCAGTGGCAGTTTATTGATACACTTCTTGTAAAAATTTACTGGACGGGAGGCAACAAACTCTTCAAAGGCATGTTGTACTGTCTTTCGAGAATTGAATTTTTTCCCCGTTAAGAAGTCGTCCAAATTTTGAAAAAAGTAATAGTCGGTAGGTGCCAGGTCTGGTTAGTATGGCGGGTGAGGGAGAACTTCCAACCCAACTTTAGCAGCTTGGAGACTGTTGTGCAGTATGGAGTCACGCGTTGTCGTGAAGGTGCAGCGGGGCGACCGATTGACCAAAGCTGGTCGCAGACGTGCGAGCTTCTCCATCATTGTCTTCAGTTCTTCACAGTACACATCTGAAGTAATGCTCATGCCATTTTGTAAAAAGCTGTGATGAATCACACCGGCACTAGACCACCAAACAGTGACCATCACCTTTTTAAGGGTAATTTTTTCCTTTAACATAATGCTTTGGTCCTGAACTAGGATCTAACCAACTTGCTGAGCGCTTTCGATTGTCGAACAGAATCCATTTGTCATCACAGGTAACAATCCGGTTCAAAATTCCTTAATTTCTGTGCCTGTTGAGCAACGCGAGGCAGGTCTCGACGCGTACGTTGCGCTGGCGATCGTTAAGTTCGTGGGGGTACCCATCTATCAGGTTTTTTTTATTTTGTCAATTCGTCGCAAATGGTCCAATATTGTTTTGATGCTAACATTAAAAGCCAACAAACCAAACCAATAACGGGTTGTGCGTTCGTTTATTAAGTTCGCTCCGTAAACGTTGTTGATGTTACGTGCCGTTTGTGCCGCATTAGTGCCTCGACGGAACTCATATTCCATAATCACACGAATTTTTAAAGTGTCCATTGTGACGAAAAATGTTCAAATGTAATGAAAACACAACGCTAATCAATAAACTAACGACTGATTTTGGAAAAAGAATGTCGTGTTTTTAAAACAAAATTAATTTAAATTTAGAATTCACAGCAAATCAAAATTTTTTTTTTTTAAATGGCCAGTACTGAAGAACGGCAACTTCATTAAGACATAATATCTTCATCAGCCCATTTTTACTTCACTGCAGGGGCTTAGGCCTCCCCCAGGGTGAGGGCGGCTTGGCCTTATAAATTTGAGACAGGTTCGTTGCGCTTTGGGCTATCACGACACCTAAGACCTAATATCAAGTGTCCCAATGCATAATGTCTGTTTATTTGTTTCCGGGGAACTTCGCAGTCGGCAGTTGTTGCTTACTAAATGTGTAATGTTTGAATAGTTGGAAAATAATAATAATTTAAGATATTATACCACGCCGATGGCGCGGCGTACACTTCTAGCGCTAGTACGGGTAAAATTGGCTAATTAGCACAACTGGAGTGTATTAACGAAATTTTGAGAAAAACTTTGTTTTGGCACTAAAAATTCAGATCCTGAAAAAATTTCTTTCATTACGTTTTGGGAGATGGGGGGGGGGGGGGGGGGGGGGGCGAAAATGGTAAAATTTTGAAAACTCACCTTTCTAGTAGCTTTCTAACCAATTGTAGTGGGATATCATTTTCTATGTAGTTTTTAATGATGAATCAAATGACACCATTCGCAAGTCGATGCTATCGTATGTTACAAAATTTATGACAGGTTTATTTAAATAAAAGTCGTAGTAAACAATTTTTATACTTAGGTACTTATCATATCTTTATTTGTAGGTCCAAAATGAAGTTATTCTCAATATTTAATGAACACACCAGTTGTTTTTCAAAATATTTATTTTACCTATATTATGTGTATGTGCAAATCATATAATTTTTTGTTTTCCTTTTAAATGTGTTGGTTTCCGTATCGTGTGAGACATCATTTTAAATGGCTATTTTCTAAGGATTATAAAAAAAATCTAAATTTGTGGCGCATCGCTTTATTTACTTACCTCAAAAAGGGCGAAAAAATATTTCCCATTTTATCTTTTAGGTTCCTAAAGCTAAAATTTAGATAGTTTCACAGTTAGATACTGGGTCATAGATAACAAGAAAACTACCATTTTTTTTGCCCTCCCTCAGATACCACAAAAATAGTTTAATTGTTCGTGAATAGAGTTAAGTATTGATCGCGATAGTAGGAACCCTGATTGTGCGAAACCGACTCGATATTGTCTGGGTTTTTATTTTCACGTACCATCGAAACCTATATCCACAAATATAATTATTAAAAGTTCTTGCTCTACGCTTGTCTACGCTACGTAAAAAGATCTATTTAACAATACGTTACTCAATGGAATGCGATATATTATATAAACGTCACCAATATTACCAGCAGCCGAATATTTTCAATTCATATACATATGTAATTCATCAGAAGAGGTATTAAATTGTATGTTTAGTGGGTATAGTGGATATATAGAGAAAGTGTGGAACTCTAAAAGTACAGAAATTATAACTAAACTTTATTTTTCCACTTATACTAATTTCAGTTCGTTAATCCGTTATTTAAAGTCGGCTTGGACGTTTACATATGGACCCTTGACTCCCCCTGTGAATTGTAATGAGGGTGCGAATGTGACAGACAAACCTGCTATAAGGAGGGTTACTCGGGGTCGTGACCGTTCCATTAGCAAACGACTGTATAAAAACCAGTCAAATGCGTGTTGGGATACACATAATGCAGGTTTCCGTTGCGGGATTAACCACGCTTTAACTTTGTCGACTATAGCTCGTGTACTAGTTGATCCTAAAAGTCGTGATGATTGAGGGCGGAAGGTGTAACATTCAACTTACACATAATGTCACTTTAGAACAGAATATTTCGTAAATCGTACCTAACGTTGGCAAGATGTCAAAAAAAAACTGAAAACTAATTTCAAATAGCTATTCAACGGAACCATATTTGAGACAGGACATCAAACTTTTCATATAAGGGAGGTACGATCAGAAAAAAAATGTCAAGATCTTTATCTATATTTTAATACACCGGTATGTTGCAGTTACAATACGTTTATTGTATCTGGAAAAAATGACTGCAGCAGACAGACAGACGGCCATGGCAAATCTATAAGGGGTCGTCGTTGGACTACGGAACACTAAAAAGTTTTATTTAAATGTTTTAGTAATATTTACCAAATAAATTGTGTTTTCTTTCAGTCAATTCGGGATATTCAGCGCAAATCCGACTTTCACTTGACTGGTTTTATATTTTTAGTTGTACTTTGAAGTTTGCACTATAATCACATGAAGTTTTACGTTGAATATCTTTCAATTTTTACGATAGAGCAAAAACAAAATACCTAAAAAGCACGTTTCTTGTATGGAGACCCCTTAATTTTTCTTTTATATTCTGTGAAAAGTTCAACCAGCTTTAGCTGCCTATCACAGTTCACAAGACACCGCTTTAAAGGTAGGACAGATAGACGGTCGACGGCGGCGCCGCAGGCTTGGTAATCGAGTATCGTTGGAACCCCTTGAGTGCGGGACCCTAAAAAACGGGCAAGTTGCTACCACACTCGCTCGTTATTAGGTTCCGTAAGGCCAAGATGAAAAATAAAATCCTTATAGAATCACCGGTGTCTGATTCATAGCTTATTTCCTCCGAATCTGCAAAACGATAAAAAACTTTGTAATGTTATACATAGTTTGGTGGGCCATTCACGAACGTGTAGCGTGCATAAATTAGATAATTAAAACAAAAACATTTATCAATTGCATCATCAGTAATTTTGAATAAAAAAGATTGTTACATTGGCTTGTTATGAGAAACACAAATATATATGTAAATATTTATGTTTCTTGGGGTGTTTGGCTGGACGTAGTCTAAACTTGTAGAGCATGCAAAGCTTACTGAACTAAACAAAATGTTTCAAGTGAGCAGGTGGCGCAAACTAACGGTTTCCGAGAAAAACATGTTGAACTACGTTCAGCCGAACAGCCCGTATATAAATATCCCGTGTTCGGTTGAACGCAGTCCAAACTTATAGAGCGTGTAGAGCTCACCAAACCAATCTTATCCAATCCAAGCCCAGCTGTTATGGCTTTCAAGCCTCTGCTGGTCAGCTGGACTACTGCGTAATTACCACGTGATCCCCTGTGCACAACTTTCCATAGTAGCTTAATACCTACAACATTGTTGCTTACTAAAGGCAGATTTAGGAGTGTGTAAGGTAACATGTGGTAGCGATAAATTGTGGTTTTGGATGGTGTTACAATCATTAGTTTTAATTCTTACTCGCCGATCCGTTGACGACACGTTGACGAACACAAAAGTGCTCGCAGTGCTTGCGATTTTTGTGTCGTCCGTTTGCGTTTCATTGCATACGTTACTATTATGAATCTATATCTTATTTAGGTACTTATTTCAGTTAGAGACCTAACGTAGATATCATGTCGTAATATTGGCTACGTTATCTTACATATATATCGCCTCATGTGAAAATATTCTGCCCTGACTTGTATTTTGAGCTTAGCATTTTTGATATTTTGTTTTCCATTCCTTTTTCCTCGCCATACGCAATTCTCTCGCATGTGGTTCAACTCTAGCTGCTCATTACTTATTACTTACTACTCTAAATTATTACATTTCCTAATTCGTTTACATTTATAAGTTTTTATCAAAAGCTGTTTTATTCTGTGCCAACATGTTTTTAATTTTGTTTTCAGGTGTCAGAAGTGTATAAACTCCACAGAGAATCATTTCACTTAACCGTGGATTATTTAGATAGGTATTTGTCGGCCGTCGACAACGTGCCCAAAGGACGTCTACAATTAATAGGTAAATATCTGTACTAATTCCATTTTTAAGCATATAAAAATTATGTTTCAGATTACTATCATGTATATATCAAAGCACCAGTAGCGTGATTCTGAGCTATCGCTTTACATAATACGGCTAACACTTAAAACGTTATCTCGGTAACGCCACAGATAAAACTGACATTCGGCGAAAAACGAATTTAAGTTAGCATTTTAGGAACGTTAAGGGGGTAGGCCTTTCATACAAAAAAGAGGGTTCGGCCCGTGTCTAATCCTCGCTGTATTTCTGTAGCAATATGTAAAGAAAAAATTTATTTAATAAGAGAAATACTGTCACAGGGCGGTATGTTTTATTTAATATCTTATTTAGTTGTTTCAGAACGAATTCCTGAAAAACGTGATTTCTGTCTGTTTTTCGTTCTTGAAAATAGCAAACCTTAAATTGGATGTTGATGCGAATTTCAAAAAAAGCAAAACGTACCACCCTAGGGACATCCTTTCTTAATGACCCTGAAAATTTTGGTTTCAATGGTTTCAATTTTGGTTTGGTTTGGTTCCAATTTATACACATTTCAGGGGTGGAAACAGTCACGGCCTGCAAGCTGTTTCGACGGGTATTTTAAAGATATTTTTGGGAATTTGCTCTTATCATATCAGTCATTCAGAAATAGGTCGGGGAAGAGGGATTGAAATGAGGATACAGATGCCATTTCGAAGCTGTGGAGACAAAGACATCCTCTTGAAATAGACTTTTTGCTTTATCGCTCCTAATATGTAACGTGGCTCGTTTGTAATAACCTTGCAGGAGAGTTTTTGACCACGATGATTTCAGCAATGGCTAGGCGAAAAAAAAAACTGTTTAAGCGACCGTCTCGGAAAGGGCTGGGACCAAAGATATGCATAAAATTGCTAAATGCTAAAACTTTGAAATGGTAAAATGTATTGTAGCGATATGTCGCGGGTTTTCATACTTTATTTTGAATATGCAAGGGTCGGATGAGGGCGAAATTGATAAAAAGAAGGAAAGGGGAATGTTAGAGGAGTAACTATTGAACTAATAGACTTCCAACAAAATAACAGTACGCAGTGTGTTTGGTATCGTATCTAAAACATAGTGCACATTTTCCTTGTCTTTGGTTTCAGGTATAACATGTTTATTTATGGCCGCGAAAGTAGAAGAAGTTTACCCGCCAAAAGTATCAGAATTCGCCTACGTCACTGATGGTGCTTGTACAACAGAGGAGATACTTCTAGAAGAAATGCACATTGTCAAAACTTTATCCTGGAGAATAGCACCAATAACTTGCAACGAATGGCTAAATGTTTACATGCAATTAGCTAGCGAAGGAAGGAATGCTAAAAAACGAATGCTAAGTGAAAGAGATCTTGGAGCTCATTCGTTGAGAGCCTATACTTTTGTGTTCCCCCAATATTCTTCTTTAGAATTCGTGATATGTGGCCAACTTCTAGATTTAGCGGTTCTGCATGTAGATATCAATAATTATTCCTACAGTGTCGTGGCGGCAGCGGCTATGGCTCATACATTTAATAAAGATCTCGCTGTTAGGGTTTCGGGTAAGTGTATTGTAAAGTTCAAACTTAAAAAATATTTAATTAGATAAATAAAAATGAAAAGTTATACTGTTGTTTGATTTTTATAAATTGTCTTGAAAACTCAGTCATTTTTAATTCTTAACATTTCCAATAAGCATAACAAAACCCGAACATATGACAGGCAGAAGTTTTATAATTTCCATTTTAATTAATATTTATTCCATAATTTTCATTTTGGCTTTCTTATAATTTCCAGTCAGAGGAAAAATTCTTTTTCTCTCGCGTGGTTTTCTAAACTAACGTTATATTCCGTGCAAATTATTCCTTGTGTTATGTATATTGTCTGCCATTTAGTCGTACTGATTCTTCTTTCTTTATCCTGGCCACTTCCTGTTATGTAGGATCAACTTTTCTAATCTTGAAGAGGCATTTGCTGCGGTTTATTGACCATTTGACATGTTCAACTTTTTGATGTCCTATTGGACGTTTGTTATTTCTTTTTTTCGGGTAGCAACGGCAAGGTATTTTTTCAAGACATGAACGTTTGGCTTCTCATCACATGTCCATGCCATCTCAGCCTAGCTTCCATTGTTTTGTCTGTGATGGCCCTTATCTTGAAAATCTCCTTTGTGCATTTGTTGCGTGCACTATCGGTGCTGACTCCACCCAGCCAGAACAGCATCCGCACCTGTGTTGAGTAGAGGAGAAACTTAAGTTTCGCCGCCCTACACCAGCGCTTGTCTAACATCAACTTTGTGGATCTTGCCTTTGGTTTTTATTGACGTTACAATGAGTTACTTCATGGTAGAAAAAGCATACGCTAACCGGAGTGGGCTAGCGTACTCCATTTGTCACTCTGCGATTTACAATACCTACGTAGAGATGGACTGATGAGAAACAAAGTCACTTAAACTTACTCTATTTTTGTTCTACTGATGCGTGAATCATTTATAGCGCTTAGTAATCCTGAATCGTAATTAAAATCTGCTTTTTAAATCAAAGTTTTAGTTCAAGTTTTCTAAGCAAACTTGACAAGAACATTGAAAGTAAAATAAAAAATGTAAATGAAACTTAATTCTGGTGTGGAATTTCGAGTTAGGTTACCTATCTATTCAAAAGATCTTCAGACCGATGTCCAGCTAAAAACATCTAGAATCTAGATGATCAAAGACCTAGTGAACTCAGATTTTGTAGGCTGTTAGACAGTATAGTAGAATGAAACGCACATGATCTTAACGACCTCAATCAGTCTCAATGTCACTATTTATTTACTTACTATTTTTAACTTAAGGCGTTACTTACTAAGGCCTCAAGTATCTAACAGTAAACATGTTCTAAGATTTCATAATATTGCATTTGTAGGGTACAACTGGGAAGTGATAGCCCAATGCTATGACTGGTTGCGGCCTTTCGTGACGGTGCTACGCGCCGAGGGCGCAGTTTCCGCTGTGCGCGCTGGAGACGGTGACTTCATGCGTGGCAGCGGAGGCCTAGCTATTCTATGTCCTGACATAAACACTGATGACTCGCATAGAATACATGTACACAACGTCACTTTGGATATGTTTGTGAGTAAACCGTGTTATTAATTTTATATGCCCACTTACTGTACAACGTTTTATCGCTGGAGTTGTATTTAAAAACTCTTACTATATACAGTACGAATTTATGAAACTGGTGATTGAGTGTTGTTACATAATACCCGTTTATTTACTGTACCCATATTATTTATATAGGAGTTTATGAATTTTTGGTAAATTAGAGAAGGTGTCCAACTAGTATCATCCTCAAAAACACCACAATATTCGAAAGAAAGGAAAATGTTAAAAGGTATTAAACAGGGCATGTATTGAATTCAAAAGGAACAATTTGAATAACCATGTAAACAGTTACTGTCTATAAAAGCTAATACATATCTATTCGTAAACGTGTTTTAATTCTATTGCTTAAGAGTGTCGTGATAGCCAGAGCGCAGCGAACCTATTTCAAATTTACAAGACCATGTGGCTGTGGTTCGAATCCGGGCGCGTACCAATGCGTTTTTTCTGACTTAAGTACATTAACTATCACTGACTACGTGTCTCGGTGAGCACGTTAAGCCGTCGGCCCCGGTTGCTATCAATAGATGGCAGTTGTTACAATCCGCCAACCCGTATTGGAGCAGCGTGGTGGATTTAAGCTCCAAGCCCCCTCATCTTGAGGGGGGCCTAAGTCCCTGCAGTGGGGTATAAAAAGGGCTAATGAAATGGAATGGAAAGATCCTGCAACACAAGCTGTCTGAATCTATGCGGCGTATTCACTACATGGAACTTTTGTTTCTTATATCTTACGGGAATGATATAAGCGAAAATATGACGCACGCGTCTTACCCTTAAGTAAGACAAGTTTCCCATACATAGGACAAGTGTGAGACTATAAATAAAATCAATAGATTTGGAGGTTTTTCATACTATGTTAGTACTTTACTTTTACCCGAAAATCTTTTTACAAATTCACTTGGTGTTATTAATACTTATATGTAAAAAAAAGATGATTGCGTAATAAGGTAACAATAAAAATTATTTAATATTTAAAAAAGAAGCTGGTTAAATATTTTTTTTTTAAATTAAACTAATGGCAGAGGTAGTGTCATTTAAAAATTCCCTTGACCAAAGCTTGAGCAATACAATTTTTATTTTTGAAATTCAGTATCACTTCTAATACTAAAATTATTTCAAACTTTGTCATGTTTCCTATGTGATACCTTAAGAAATATACAAAACAAAATTGCTGCATAGTATAGAAACAGTGTTCGCACGCGAAGTTTGCGTGATGGTGAAATATCTTGGACGTCAAAATATATGGAACTGTGGCTTAGAATATTCATTTTTCACCTAAATGTGAGTTACGCTTGATATAGCCCAATATTTTCTTCATTTCCCTATCACATGATGTATGACAGCTGTGATGGCTTTGTGTGCACAAACATTGAGTGACCAAATGGCTGAGTGGTTAGAGACACTAACTGCGAAGCCGAAGGTCGCGGTTCGATTCCAGCACGAGACAAATATTTGTGTGCATGAACATGTTTATTTCGTTCCGTGTGTGCGTGTAAAATATATGTGTGTATTATTAAAAAACAAAAGAATATTTATGTATATCAGTTGTCTAGTAACCCATAACACAAGCATAATACTTGCTTACTTTGAGACTAGATGGTGCTGTGTGGGATGTCCCATGTATTATTATAGTTACATAGACTGTTTTTAATCCAGTCTGTGCAGACATTTGCTCTGCGAACGGTGGAGTACAAACGATTTTAATATGTGTTGCTTAGGTATGGTGTCCTAACAACAATCTAGGTTTCCGCCTTGGGGAGAAATCCGACTTTCATCTCTGGAGTAGGTGATGTATCCTGTGTTTTTGGTCCACTACGTTTGACAAAACCGAAAGGGCCGATATATTTTTCATATCTAAATGTTGATGCAAGATATTGCGCACGCGTTCGTCAGAAATACCTGCCATCTCTACAATTTCACGGACCTTTAGTTTTCGATCATTTGATAGATATTAATTTTGGCAACCATTTCTGGTATGGTGACCAATGGGGCGTCAAGGACGTTCGGCATCACTTGTGTTTCTACATACAACCATAGCGAAATCAGTAAATCATTTATGAATCATTTTAATAGATGGCGCAGAGTCTCAGTAGTCTTTATCAAGCTTTCTCTTTGTTCCCGTAATGGATTTTTCACGGAAAAAATAATGTTTAATTAGCACACTAAATGTTAACCACTTTTAGTGGTAAGTGTTACCGCTTTTTTTCTGGCTATGAAAACTAAATTAACGAACAGAACTGGCTAAAAATTTTCATAAAGCCTAAAGAAAGGTGCATAACGAAGGAGATTTCATACAATTTATGATAATCTCACCCTGAAGTATAATTTTACCACGTATCATTCAATAGCGATCTCCGCCCCATCCTGCCGCGTGATACTTCAAAAATAAAGTTTTCTTTTTCTGCCGTTTGTAACTTTTACCTATAAGACTTATAGAATAAACATGTATACAAATAAAATGTAAGATTTTGTCTTCCTCATACTCCTCATAGACACGTGTCATAGCATCAACTGCTGAGACTTTATTTAAAAAAAGTCAAGTCTTCCACGTATTACTGTCAAAGCTATCACAGCTCGGCTCGTACGTCTTTCCCCCAATGTCGAAAACTTGGATTTTTCACTAGAACCCCATACCTAAGCAACACATCGAAATGGTTTCCGTTCAACTTTTTGTAGAGCACAAACACCTACAGGTTATTATATTTTATATACAAAACATGTTCCAACAAATTAACACAAGACGTTAGGCTCGATCTAGACAACAATGCATATTTATTTAAGGAAACCTGTGTTTCCAAACCAAACCGAATTCCTTACTAATTTTGCGAATTGCTTAATTTCCAAAATCAGTAATGAATTTGGTTTAAGTTATTAATTTAAAAAATATTTCACAGGACAAAGTATACCAGATCATGGAAGACCAGTCATCGACTAGCGTAACTTCAATAGACACCCCATCAACTTCAAGAGAACCTACGCAGGCCTACCCACCAACGCCGCCCCAAACCAATCAGAAAGACCAAAAAACGCCCACCACTAAAACCCCAACAACATCAACCCGAATATCTCAACCGGAACCAGGTTACAGACCAGACTTAGAAATATAGTGATGAGGGCTAAAATTATTTTACTCCTATCACTGACTCAGTGCTGGAAGTCTTTAAATATTACATTTTTGTTGCGTCATTTAGTCTTCTTACACAAAGATCATTTTTTGGGCTTCTCAATTAGGAATAATAAATATATATATCTTTATAAGGATTCTATCAATATTTAGATCAATTTCTGTATATTAGCAATTGCCAAAAACTTTCAGTATCTGAAACTGACCTATAGTTTTCTTTAATGCATGTGCAAAACTGAAACTTGAATATCTATCAAGAAAACTGAAAAATATTTAAATATTACTGAAACATATCTTACTATATGTTGGCCACTCATTTATATGTTAATAATAATATATAGGGTTCATATTAAGTGGCTGAGTACAAAAATTTATAAATTGATGACTTCATGAATAATAAACGCAGATTTTTCTTGAATTTATTGAGGCTGGTTCCTCCTATAAATTATTATAGTTTGACATCTAACTTGGCAGTAATAGAAATTATTTTTAAATAACAGTTTGTATCTATATTCCAAGTTTTTGATATGTTAATGAGGATTTATAATTAGACAATTTGAGTAAATATGGGTGTACCTATATTGGTTATCCACTGGGGTGAAAAGGGCACCTTAAATTTACACTTAGACGCCATTTGCTTCCCGAAGGAGCCGCGAAACACGATATCATGGCGGTATCTGAATTGCTCATGTATCTTGCTCTAGGTAGAGTGGATTCCTATCACAATGTCTCTTGCGTTTCGTTCTCTATGGTTCCGTTACTGCCATTCATATATCGCGGTTCGCAGCGTCTTCGATGTGAAAACTATATTTAAGTCAACATAATGGTTATATTAAACTCACATGCACCGACAAAATTTCAAAATACTTATCTAATATGTACGATAACATCTTAAATTTTGGACTTTCGTTGAAGCGTCGTCGTTGCGAATGATTACAAGGAATCGGTTTTCGGCAATATCTTTTTTCTCGTTAAGTCTTCGTCCAAATGACATATAGTACACGCCCGAGTTGATCGCATTCGAGGTCTGAGACTAAACGTGATGGCCCGTTACCCTCGGCACCAAACCTCTCCACGCGCTCGCCAACGTCACTTAACAGAGTGCGATGTGCTGTTCGGTGCAGAGGGCGACGCGCCAGACTCTTCTTCTTAAGTATGGCGTATTCTGCTTATATCGATTTCGCCAATGTAGAGCTAATTGCTTTTTCTCTATCAGAGCAGATTTTTTGATATTGGTGTTGGGTCGTGTTCAATTTATGAATAAAATATCCGCTCAGCGTAATAAAAAAATAATGCAACGAAACAGTCATTATAGTTTGAACAAAGAAAACAATAAAATTCATTCAAAGCAAAATAAATAAAATATTTTTTTTATAAAACAAATAAGTTAGGTATATCAATGATACTTGGTACGAAATTATTTACAATTTAATTTTTGAATGTGAACAAGGAAAGTATATTTAAGACTGACTTAAAAAAGAGCAGAAAAGGCGTCAGACTCGTTTCGCCTCAGACCCCAAACGTAATCAACTCCCGCATGGACTGTAGGTTACCCACTAGATTTTCACGGAACCTTATTTATGCTATATGGTTTACGCAATACACTTATATGTAAATTTATAGTTTTCGTGATATGGCAATGTGAAATGAAAATGATTTCTATTTTAGAACATAGGAAAAGCTATAGCATGTTTAAAAAAAATATATACATTACAAGCACTATAGCTAACTGCTATCAGTTGGCGTTAAATAGGATAGACCGCTATCAAACTGAATGCGGCTCCAGAATTCCGATACTGCAACACGTTCCCTTCTTCCCGTGCATGACCTTTTTCTGTATATCATACGTTCGCCCTCACTGCTTATTTACATAATTCATTACTGTTATTTTGTTTTCGTTGGTTATTTAATTTTATTGTTAGTGAAGTCACTTTCGAGCGCCAACTGCCCTGAGGAAAGTGTTCTTCACCAGTCGAGCAATAGATGACCCCCATAATAAAAAACGGTTAATTCGAAGAGGAAAAAAATATGCGTCAACGGAAATTATTGTTCCGCGTAATTATGATGACGCGTAGTTTTCTTCCTCAGTTTCCTTGTACGAGTTTATGGTCATCTCGATTCTCAATTGTTCCACTGAAAGCGAACCATCATGTTTTTTTAAGAACACTTTTCGCAGTGTGATAGCCGTCGGCTAGTATGCGGTTTTATATTGACCGCAATCACTCGAGAGACGCATATTTTACTAGAGTTGGGAAGCCACAAAACAACTCTTATAATTTTTCAAGTCCGTCTATCCGTTCTGTCTGTCACACCCTCATACTTTCTATATTTATCAACATGGTGTGGTGAATGTTTTGCATGTAGGTATATTGAACAAGAGTTGTAAAAAAAAATTTTTTTTTTAATCGCACCTACCCCTTGATATATTATTACATGGATGCGGCATCACCACAGTTGCTCATGGTCTACTAATTTTTGAGACAAATCGTCACATAAGTCCATAGTCCTGATAGTCCTTTGTCTTTGTTTATATGGAATTTGACCGATACCTAGCTATCGATAGTGATATCGTGACAACCTATACACAGTGATGACTTCCTCTTTATAATGAAGTGGGGATATTTTTTTTAGTTCTAATTATCCCAGCGTGTGGTATATATATATATATAAAGCTTATAATGAAAAAGTAGAGGTTCTATAGACCACTAATAAAAACCGAAAAAGTGCGCTATGTGTGACGTCGGATTTTAAAGCAATTTGCGTGAATTCATAAAGGGAATCAAATGTGATTTAAATTTTTTGTTAGAGGTTGGATTCAGATATTAGTAATAAATTTCTTACCCCACTTACAATTTATCTCTAGTTGCTTATCTTGCACCGTCTCCGTATACATATTCTTCTGCATCTGTCAATGTCATTTCAATTTGCAGTTCCAGTTCTGCATTGGCCCCAGTCTATGCTGCTGTTTTTTGACGTATAATAACCAGTTTTAAGTTATTATACGTCATATAATAATCAGTCATACGTCCGTAATAACATATGAAAATATAAAGACCTCTGCGTGTTTTGTCTATCACTTCTTTACGCTTCAAAGGCAGACCGAATCTGACTTAATTTGTATACAGAGATTTGCTGCATATTTGGCAACGTATGAAACTGTAATGAGGGCGTGTCCGTACATTGCATATTTTTTTTTATAATTGTGATGGTAGTGTAGATAGTTATCGTTTTAGATATCAACACCATTTTTAATTTTCGTCTGTGTGTCTGTCCGTCTGTTTGGCACTTATCACGCGAAAACTGCTGTACGGATTTTGCTGAAATTTGGAGCGAATCGAGTGCGATAAGTTAACACCTGGATCATCATATAGGCTACTTTTTACTGTCTGTTTGATTGTTACCTTTTCACGGCTAAACCGGTGAACCAATTTTGATGACACTTGACACGAAGATAGATTACATCTCAAAGATAGACATAAGCTACTTTCTACCGCGGAAATGTGTCTGTATGTTTGTTACTTTCTCACGGTTAAACTACGGACCGATTGTCATAATATTTGATATAGAGATATTTTAAAACTTGTGGATATGTTACCGCATAGTTCACGAGAGTGAAGCCGTAGACGGGAAGCTAGTATTAGCTATTAAGTTTCCGTGTTTCAATCAAGTGCCCGGAAAGAAATTGAAACTGAATAGGCAACTTGATGAAGGGCTTCTTTTCCACAACTCGACATCAACGTGCACCTGTTTTGCGTGTTGGTGTTGTGGCTCTACTCCTACCATCCAAGCTCCAACAGGTGGCTCCCCTGACTCCTTATGTTGCCGATGGCTTCTGTAAGTGACCTCGGTGAACCGAGATGTTTAGCCCGGTTGGCAACTATTCCGTCACAATCTAAAATCAGATGAGCGGTTGTCTCTACAATCTCTATGCAGGTCCTGCATAGAGGTATGTCAGTATTCTGTTAAACCTAGAGCAGAAATATGCTTGTTAAATGGATCGTGACCAATCAAAGGTAGTTGGGCTCTACGTAATCGCAGCAACCTACGTGCCAGACGGGCATTAAATTCGGGTAGATCAGCCTTGGCCTTTAGAGTGCATAAGCTTTGGCCAGTCTTGTTCACGTTCCGTTGTTCTCGTGAATGTAAATAATTAAATAATAAAAATTATAGAGTTGCATCGGTGGTTATAACAATTGAAAAGAATAACGTTCTAAACAAGTTCTCAAAATATCTATTTATCATTTTCACGAATTTGTTAATATGAAAATTCATATGACGTTGAAATTTTCCCCTTCCGTCAATTAAACGATTGAGCTTATTCCACTGCTTTCCACGTAAAAAACAAAAGCAAAAAGGAAATAGAAAATATTGAGGTTAATCGCTAATTAAAATCCTCAAAAATGAATCACAATATTATGACTTAAATACTAAACATATGTCCACGTGATGTCACAGGGATATTTTATTAATAAAATTTTAGAAAAATATAACTGTAAGAGTTCCATACTTAATATTTATTTTTTTTATTTCAAGAGGAAGGTGTACTGTTAGATTGATCAATATTATCAGGAAAATATATAAAAATGTGTTCAAAATTTTAGTTTAAGTCCATATTAACGCAACGTTCCTCGAATGCAGCCAAATGGCCTATGTCCTATGGGTTATGGTTATAATGGGTTGTGGTCCCACCGCCACGGCTTTTCAACTTCTTGCGAGCTGGTCCACTTCCTCATCACCACTGATACTGTTGTACCCTTTACTCAATGAATTAACTCTATTAATTATACCTTCGTCAGAGCCAGGTGGCAGTCGTATATTACCGCTTCAGTATCGACAACGTTGCTTTCTATAAGGCTTCAAGTAACGCTCTGCTGTCCCAAGATGTCCAGGATACTACTACAGAATTGTCAAATGCAATTCAATGTAATGACCGATTGTGCTCGATCCACAAAACAAAATTTTAAAACCGTTACATGATACAAAAAACATTATACAGACTTTTTGGCAAGTTAACCTATTCCCGTTAGGGAATTTTAAGATATTAATTGATTTGACCCTATACGTGGGTCACTAAACAATTGGTAATAAAAAGAAATCACAGGGGGCTAAATCGAAACTATAAGTAAACGAGGTAGAATTTCAATACCTACAACATATTTGAATAAACTTCTTTGTTCTGAGGAAGAAGTGTGAAGACGCGTTGTTGTGGTACAGCATAATTACGCTAAACCCAGTCTTTGGTCTTTTCTCTTGCACAGTTTTGAAAAATTTTAGCAATGCGACTGTTGTGGACCATTCTGAGTTAACTGGCCTACAATTATTAAACCTCCGGTTCGTAAAAAAACCTGGCTGCCATATTTTGCCAATGCCCCGAGGCTTTCACAATTTCGTTAACTACTGGGCATTTTAAAATACCCTTACCGACGAACGCTTCTTGCTGTCCGGATCATATTTACGTATCCATGTTCTATCGCCAATAATTATTTAGGAAATACGTCTTAATATCCTATTTTAGAAACGTAGTCTCATTTGTCGGCATCAAGCTACATGGGCTTCTTTTTCAGTTTCGAAAAGCACATATCCAACTACAACCAAGTTTCCTAACGCCAAATGTTCATGTAAGATGGTATAAACACGAACCGATTTATTAAGATTCTCTCTTAAGTCCTTATTCCAGTCGCGGGTCTTCTGGTCCCAGCATTTCAGTAGACCGCACATTTTCTGCAGTAACTGCCGTTGTCTGGTGTCCACTTCTGTCATCTTAAAGAGTGTCGTTGCCACTACAGTTGTTTGTTGTCCACAGTTTAACACTCCAGGTAAACAAAATTTAAAATAATAAGTAGATCAAAAATAGAAGGCGGAAAGTAATGACAATAAACACCTTTTTATAAACATATATATTTTTGTAATAGTCATTTTAAGTGGTAATTTTAAGCTATATTTTACGATAATGTGACAAGAAGTCACTCAAAAATTAGTTCAGATTCTTCTTAAATACTATTTGACGGATTTTAATGAAATTTGATGCATAGATTGAACCTTAAAGAAAGATATTGGTTATTCTTTACGGCAATATGTCTGTATGTTTGTTACATTTTCACGGCTAAGCTGCCAAACTGCTTTGATGAAATTTGATAACTCGCAAATGAATATTTGTTAATATTTGTGCTAAAGACAAAATGTACGAGTGTATATATAAGTATATATTTTCACACGAAAATTAGTTTCTTTAGTACGTTTTACTGATTTTAATGATATTTGACAGAGATAACTCGATGCTCGAAGGAAAGCACAATGTCATGTGAAAGTAGGTTGTCCGTTTTTTATGTCTATAACATAAGAATACCAAACAAACTGATTTTGACGACATTTTGCAGTGAAGTAACTAAAATATCCTTGAAATCGAAACACGCAAAAGTATATCTACATATTAAGAAGTTTGGGTAGGCACGGACGCTAAATAGTGTAAATCCTATAGTCCACGCAAGTTACCCTATGGGCAACAGCTACTCAATAGTAAAATGAGGATCTTCTGCGTTCATTTCAGAACAGGACTCGGAAACTAAAAGTTTCATTAATTTAATTAAGATCTTTCACAAAATGCAAATTTCATTAAAAGAAACTTGTTACACCATGACGTAATTTTATTCATTTTTAACGCTCAATTCTTTGAAAGAATTTATAATAAGAAAAAAACTAATATTTTGAAATGTTGTTCTATTATTTATGTTATATTATATGTTGTGATATGAATTTTGGTAACCATCGCACTAACTAATTTTGATCCTATCCCATTCACGAGAACGTAACGTGAACAAGACTGGTAAAATCTTACGCACTATCGACAGACCAACGTCGATCTACATGAGATTAATGCTAACCTGGCACCTAAGTTGCTGCGACTAAGTAGAGCCTAACTATGATACATATTGGCTGGAGCTTTGATTCACCACGGTCTATTTAATAAGCATTTTGTTGCTCTACGTATTACGGTATTACAGACATTCCTCTTGCAAGGAAATGAAGAAACGGTCGTTCACCTGTTTTTTGTTTGCGGCGGAGTGGCCACCTACCAGGCTAAATGCCTTGGTTTACCGAGGTCATTTCCAAAAGCCCAGGAGACTCTTTGTTGTAGATAGAGTCTCCTGGGCTTTCTGTTAGAGCTTGGATGGCAGAAGTAGAATCATATCACCAACACGCAAACTAGACGCAAGTTGATATCGAGTTGCAGAAAAGGAATCAGTTATCAAGTTGCCTATTCAGTTTCGATTTCTTTTCAGGCACTTAATTTAAATGCGGGAACTTAATAGTCTATATGTTACCGAATATTCTACAATTTTCTGTATATAAAAATCAGATTAGGTCAGCCCTTGTTACGTGAAAAAGCGAAAGACAAACAGGCAGAGGTTTTCTTATTTTCATGTCTTATTAGGGACTTATGACTGCGTATTATATAACGTACAATAACTTAAAACTGGTTATTATACGTCAAAAACTAGTAACTGAAATAAACTGAGGCGGGCCCAGAACTGGAACTGCAATTTGGTGTGACATTCAGATAGATGAAGAATAATATCTACGAGAAGACGGTATAAGGTAACGAGTTAGTAAGAATATACTATATGACCAACCATTGGCCGAGTGGTTGGAGACCCTAATTGCGGAACCAAAGGTCGCGGGTTCGTTTCCCGCCCCCATCATATTCGAATGCGTAGTAATGTCTATTTATTCTATGTCTGGGTGTAAAATATCTATATAAACTTTAATGTTCTTAGTGAGACTATGTAAGGGAACAAATGTAATTAAATTTGTATACTTACATTACCTATACTTAATATGCCTTTTGTTATTGTTTGTCTCCAATAAAGTAAATAAATAAATAAATAAAAATATATACCTACTATAAACAAACTTCATCCCATAAATTCCATTCCCTGAATTCTTCTACACAGTTTCACATCTATCACCTCTTTTTTGATCTTGCAATCTATCTGAAATTTTACACCTCATTTCATAGCTAAAACTTTGAGAATTAGAATTTTTTAAATTAACTGAATGTTAATTTCCATAGGAAGGTTTGTAATCATGCACGTGTTGTTGTGTCTTCTACGTTACCTACCTGTATTGTGCAACGCTAGCACTTCCATCTTATGATTGGTCCACACTAAAGTTCAGTCATATTTATATATGTACATAGTATAAATTAATATTTACGTATACCAGTTGTCTAGTACCACATAATACAAGCATACTTAATTCTTGCTTACTTTGTAATTAGATTGCGCTGTGTGGGAACAGTTGTTATTATGTCTAACGTCGATAGTTTACGCTTTCCATCTTGAGAAAACTCACTAATAATAATAAGTCCGAATACCGGATATTCTAAATATAAAACAGTGAAAAAATTTCAAAAAATAAATCATTAATAACAAAATTATGAATGTTTAATTTAAAATGTCCTGTTAGACAGAGAGGGCAACAACGCACGGCGTACCTATGTGTGACGTCAGACCATTTAAAATAATGTTAAATTCCGTTTTGCAAGAAAGAGACAAAGACCAAATTTTAAAAGCTTATAATTTCCATATTCTTCCACCGAATATAATTTCGTTTATAAATTTTGTAATAGTATAAAGTTTACTTTTATATTTCCTTAATAAATATAACATATTTAATACAAGTCAAGTACTGCATTGTCGAGTACAGTTATATCATTTGTCGCGTAATTTATACAAAAATTGTGTTGTATCCATGTAGCTGTATCAAAAGTATGTATAAGGAGCCTGTCGAAATAAGAGTCGAAAAACATTTATTTTCTGATTTAAATGCATAATTGAACTAATTTAATTTAAAACTATAGTGATATGTTTCTGGCCAATATTTCTTTAACAAAACTACTTGCAACATTCCTAGCTTTTGTAACATTTTGTTTCAGTAGTTAAACGATTAGGTGCTTCAATAGTGTTATATATATATATATATATATATATATATATATATATATATATATATGAAAGTAAAATTATTGTATTTTTCTATTTTTCACTTCTATATTTATTAAGTGTTTGAGCGTTGATCAGATGTATGAGAAAATCGTTAGATTGAAGTTATACCAATAACTGTATTGTAAGTGTAATGTTGGAATGTGAGACAAAGAGAGATAAAATATTTTCATTGTGTTGTGTACAAATTTCATTTTTAATATATGGAATGGCAGATAAAATTTTATAAAATGGATTTAAACGATTGCTGGCTTTAGGTGTATTAAAAATATCAGTCAAAATTAGTTTGACTGATTTCGTAGGATACTCAAATAATTTAAAACACATATTAATATATTTGGAATGTTTAATAGCAAAATCATTTACCAACGGACTGACTTATTGGAAAAATCACTAAAAGATTTGTGTCCTTTTAGTAATGTGTACATGCTAGACACCTCTGGCATTTTATTATAACAATCTAGACTGAAATATAAGGATTGAAAAATAAATCTTAATTGTCCGATGTTCCTCTTAATATGTAATACGTATAAGACGAATGCCTTAGCATTATAGTAAAAGAGACTATTTAAAAACTAACATATTTACAACACCACAATAATTAGACAACTGTTATCAAGACTTATATCATCTGACAATGGTCATGGTCATAATCCCATCCATACGTTTAGCAGTCATCTAATTAACTTGGTCAAGTATTATATTTTATCTATGAACACAATATAGGCGATAAACAATGAATCATTTATAAATTTTGTATTTGTTGTCTTAGAGTTTTTTGATAAGAATCTAACAATATGTGACATCAATATGTTTTAGTAAAAATATGTGGTCAAACATTTTTAAAATAAATCTTCCACATGCTTCCCTTAAAACATTTGAAACTATATTCATAAAGTTGTATTGTGTGTGTAATAATTTTTTTGAACATTATTTTCATGTAACTTTGAGAAAACTACTATTATCTTTGTATAATGAAATATATCTCATAATGATATTTTGCCATCATATAATGTATATCCAGAAAAAAAAATCATCACGCATGATCATGCTTGAATGTGCGTAAATAGTGACAAAAACTAGTGTTTTAAAGGTACAAAAATATTAATTTGATCGGTAATTAATTAAAATGACCATATTTTCTGCACTTTATAATAGTGTTTAGAACCGAGTTTTATCACTGAATTGATTCAAGTAAGTTTAGTTTATATCACATTTTAGTTAATAAGTCAAAAGGATTACGCTTATCGTGAGGGATCAAAACCTCCGTTATTAAGACTTGGTTAGAGATGTTTATAATTTGAACTGTCGCCTATGGCGCTAGTATTCAGGCTTAACTTCTAAATAAGCGGAACAGGCGCTGCACTAAAGTTTAAATTTTACTTTATTTAAATCTATAGTTTTTACTCATTGATGCCTCGATCAGATTTATTTAAGTAAAGCCAAATGACATAAGTATGTGTAAAAAGTATTTATTTATTTATATATTATATTGTAAAGTTTATAAGGAAATTAAAATTGATTATTAACAAGTTACCGTTGCGATTCGCTCCAATACACAGTTAGTGGGGCGATGAGTCATTTCCACTCCAAAAATTAACAATGCCGATTTCTATGGTAGTGATTGAATAGGTAAAAGTAAGTTATATCATTTTTTTTTAAGATGTACATACCTTATTTACATAGAAACCAGCGCCACCGCTGGCATTTGGTAAGGAGGATATCAAGTTAGGCGGTATCAACAAATTCAATCTGCGCCAATTCATATATGGTGTATTTATGTCTTTTCATATCAGTGGGTTTTGGCATAATATAGGTATTTAATTAAGTATACACCGCTCTTGCAATTAGTTTTCCAAACGATGAACCAACCAAATTGTTTGATATTTGACTCTTAATTTATGGTGACAACACAGCGTCTGTTCCGTTTGATTTGTCGGAAGCTTTACACTAAGTTATTTTAATGTATATTTAGCTGAGAATTTATTTAAGTGATTTTTTTTCATATGTCTCGTGGTGTTGTGCTGCATTGTATGATCTCAGCACGCAGAGGCCATACATAGTTCATCAAAATAAAATTATTGTTATTGTGCAATAGAAACTTTATTAATTCATTGTGTGTTTTCGACGCTCGTATTTAAGAGTATTGAATAAAGCGTTATTCAGAAATATTATCTTTTATTTTCAAACATACTCACGACTCTATGTTCAACTTACACAAGGAGCAGGGCATAGGGTCTACCTCTGCCCAGCGTCGTGTCTGTCCGCTTGTCGAATACTGCTACTGCCCTTCCTTGAAGATTGTGACATATACTGTATTATCTATGATTGTGACTCATTTGTTGAGAGAGAAAAGGTTAGCTAGACAGGTCGAAGTTACACAGAGCAGCCCACCGATGGCGCTGGTTGTTCTTTACGAATAGTGAGGTCAGTTTCCCAAGTGTCGACAAAAATCTTCTATATTCGTTTTATATTGGGGGAAAAATCTGGAAGAAAGATTAACTTTTTCGACATATTCATTTTAATGAACTAGTTTTGATATCTTTTATCACTTATGTCGACAGTTTTCAAAAAGATATGCAAATCGGGTATATTTTCCAAGATGGCAGCGATTCATCAACATCCTGAGAGTTTCTATTGTATTTTGGAAATTGAAAGAAAGACACTAAATATAGTGTGTATGTGTACCAATTCTCAATTATATCCATTTAAATACCTTCAAAAGTAAAGTAAGTACCACGGGTACTTTTTAATTTTCTTATAGTGGTTTGTCGGTCTTTCTACGCGCTCTAACGTTATTTTCCAACAGATTTTTTCTAAACTTAGCACAGAGTTTGACCTATTTTTGACCTTATTGCTTAATTTAAGTCTATGCAATAAAAAATCCCAGCGATACTTACCAAATGCTACGTTTGACTTAAATGTTATGATGTAAGCTAATATACAGTATGGATAGGATCATTTGTTTGTCCCAAATTTAGCGTGTTAACTGATTATTTTCTTGACCTTTAAACAACAGGTGCAAAAAAATGTCATACTTGAAAAACATGAAAAAAGTTATTAATTTCCAGTCTCCTCAACCCTGTACAGCGGACGCGTAACGTAACGCAAATCATGGAAACGTAAACACACGGCGGCTACCTACGTCATACCTACTACTACTTATGACGGATCCGCGCGCGCGCACACAAAATAATGTTCATTAAACTTACCAAAAATCCTCGGTTTTGTAAATCACACCAGGAATGAAGTGACTCATTCATTCATAATGGTGTACCACGAAGTCACAATAATCCACAGAACACGCTATTAACATAGGTTTAATTCACAGTTTTCAACGACGTCGTTCGTATTAACTTTTTGTATATTCTGTAATTTGTTTGATGTGGTGAACATTTACAATTTAAAAAGTATTTAATGGAATAAATGTTTAAGTTTCGATGACACGATTACAAATATTTTTTTTAACATGCCGCGTGAAGTAACGAATGGTTCTTGAATTTCATACCTACGTGATGTACATGATGTCCATTGCACTCCCGTCACTATTTTAAGACATTATGACTGTGCAATTAGTATTACAAATACGAGCATTCCACTCGCCTAGACGAATGGCATGTTGAGTAACCTTGCTGATCTGCAGTGTTGTATTCCGTTTGATAGACTATTCCTTTAATTATCTCCTCGTGAAGCACGTGGCACAATTATAAACGATAAACTACAAACAGCTGATGTTAAAAACACTCGAGGTTACCGACTCGAGGCACAAGCTTTACTCGGTCACGGTCGAAAAGCGAGTAATTAATCGCCGCCCCGCGTATACTACCCCGCCACATGACCCTGCCCTGCTGCTGACGGCAAATTTCAAACGATTTCAAGGCTGTTGCCGGCTTGGCGGCACTTGTCGGCGTATGCGCTCCTGTCACATGAGAAATTAAACGGTACAGAGGCACAGCTTCATCCAACCGCGCGAAATGATTACATTACTACAAGCATACGCGGCACGTGTGTGTCCACTGGCCGCTTGTCAGGTACACAGCGCGAGTGGAAAAAACCAGCTCAGCCAGTAAACAAATTCAGGGTCGGCGCGACGCACGTCGTTTTGTTTTACATTGCAAGTTTGAGTTGAGTAATTTAATGTAAAAAGTTGTATTTTATTATAAATATGGTTACTTATTGTACTGTGTGTATAAATAAAAAAAATAAAAATGAATGTTCCATCGCAATAATAAAGTTAATTAAACAAATGTTTTATTTAATTTAATATATTTTTGACAAACTACTAAAATAGGTATACATTTTGATCGCTTTTAGGAAGCTTTGCCTCTGTACCTTTTACCTACTTACTCGTGTGCCAATAGGTAGCATGTGTTACAGTTTTTTGTATAATATTAAAATTTTATAGGGATGCGTACCCGAAGGGTACCGACGACGGGCACCCTAGCCACACGAATAAATATCCGTACAGAACACATAGCGAGGCGATGTTTGCGTAACCTCTAAGTGACGCGTTCTAAGATTCCATTACATACAAGTGGAACTAATAAAAATGTATTAATAACTTTCTGTTAAACTCAAAATTTACCACACACTTAAAAGAATTACTAAATTATTCAAATCAAAAATAATAAAAAAAAATTATCAAAGTAATTTGTAATTGAGTATTCTTTTATACCAATTAATAAATCCAATAAATATATGTTCAGTTTAATATATCCTAACTTTTTGTGACAACCCTACCAAAACAGGTATAAATTTTGCTCGCTCTTAGGAAGCTGTGGCTCTGTACGGTTTATTGCCCATATATTTAGCGATACGGCATATTTTTAGCGATGAAGAAATGGTGGTGAATTGATGAAAATCAACTCCTGCGACAGTTCCACAAGTACCAATAGGATGATCATTGAATTAGAAAGGACATGTTAATCTTTGTTTAATATAAAACAAGAAATATTTTACAAAAAAAAAAAATATTTATTCATCATTTACAATCAACACAAAATATATCACTGGATATAACGCAACAAAAAAAACCGCTTTTTAAACGATTAATTACGTGGGTCTGCCATCCTGGAACAAAAATATTTATGTTTAACATAATTGTATCAAGTTGGCCACAGTCACTAGTTTCTACGGGGAAAGAGAACCAGCTTTTAATTTGAGAGCGCTGCACTGTACAATTCCAGTTTTTGTATGAATTTGAACTGACAAATGGCTGTTCTATACTTCTAAATCTTAGTTCATTAAACCGCTACGATATGTAACGGTTCTCTTTCCATACAGTCTGGCATCGAAAAACATTATAGCGCCAAAAGCAGTAGATTTGGTTCATATCCAAATATATCAAGTTTGATGAAACTAGTCAAACAAACTACATCGACCAGTCGATTGACTAATAGAGTGGCCTAACCCAATCGGCTATCTCGATCACCATACTTCGTTAATCGGTCTCATAGTCATTTATTTGCATAATTATACATTAAATATAATTATAAAAATTTAAAAAAACCATAAATTAAAATAAAATATTAATTTTTTACATTCCAAATAACAATGGAAACAATCACATATCACATAATACACAAAAAATATACCAACAGTATATAACTAAACAGATTGAGACCTTACACAAGTGTCTAGGCAACCTCAGGTAACTACATACATTTCATTATGTGTAAAATAATAATTATTAATTCTTTTCGATACAAATAAATATCAAACTAGTACGAGGGGAGTTCAAAAAAAGTGAGAGTAAGATCTATACACCTTGGTAAAAAAATACTGACAAGCATATATCCTAGATGTTTGTTATAATTATTTTATTTTAAAATTATCTTTTGGGTTTTAAAAATGTAATCATTTGTTTCCTACGTGTCGGAACGTTTCTCGAAAATGAAATAATTAACATTCGCGCGGTAATTAAATATCTGTTAAAAATTTTTTACTACTGAGCAGGTAAATCAAAACTTGCGAGGAACATTAGAGGTTAAAGCTGCTCCATTTTCAACAGTTGCTCATTGGTGTTCTGAATGTGAGGAAGATAATCCACCAACGACGACCCACGCTCGGAGTGCCTAACTACGGCATTAGTCGAACAAATTATCAAAAAAAAAACAAATGCAAAACAACTTAAGGTGCGAATCATGGTAAAAAATGAAATTTGAGCTAAGTTTGAATGGGTAAAAAACTGAAACCTTTATAGTTATAATTGTGATTTATTTTTTAGTATTTCCTTCGACTATATTTGAAGCGATTCCTCTCATTAAATTGTAAAATATTTTTAAAATGAAGCAAAGAAAAAATATTATTTAGATGCTGATTTTATATACGTTTTTAAGTAGAACATTTACAAATAAAAACTTACAGAACTGGTTTATACTGCAAAAACTGCTTATTCAATTATCAAAGCTATTCCTGACATAAAAAATACATTAATATAAGTATTTTATTTTTTATATTTTTTTTAAGTTATGAGTACTTTCACAGTGGATTGCTTCAATTCAGTGCGTACCAGTACCGCGTTGACGCTGTCAGAGGTAGACGTGTGTCTGACGTGTGTTTGTTGGTCCAATAGTAATAATTATGGCTCCGTATAAATATAAAGGTTACAAACGTTCAATAAAACAGAAAATGAGAAAAAATGCAAAGACGCTAAGGTAAATATGAAATTAAAATGAATATAAAAGTGTAATAATTGTCCTATCAAACAGAACATGCTCAAGGTATATTCGTATTTATGTCGTAGGCCCGAGGGAAGTATTCGTTTTGCATCCACAATTGTGACAGAAGAAAATGTGCAAGAAACCTTACCCGATTTGCTAACGTTTGAGTGTACGGAAGAAAATTTTCCACAGAGTAATACACTTCCAGAGGATACTAATAGAACATACAGGTAGATACTTTTCGTATATTATTGCTCAGTTTGCTTGTATAATGCTAAAATTTGTTTACCTATTTCATTATAATTATAAAATTTTACATCGGTGTTACTGGTGACGAGCCGCGACTTCACCTGTGCGGTCTTAAAAAAAAACTATTTAAATTTATTTGTTATTATAAATTTATGAAGATGGTTAATAGTTTTCTTTTTTTCTAGAACTAAAAACATCGACAGTAGCTTCGAGAGTGGAAATATTTAAAAAAAAGAGGTGAAAGGACGACGAATTGTTATGCTTCCTCATTTTTTTAATCAATTAAAAGAAATATCGAAACACGGACCTCTTGGGTGTGGGCTGCAATCAATGGAAATTATATCTGAAAAGCGAATTGGTTTAATTTCAAAATTTACTGTGTTATGCAAAATGTGCCATTTAAAATTTTTTATTACTAATGACGATCCCAAAGAGGTGATGAACTTGAACCATTGTGCAGTAGCTGGTACATTGGCTATTGGGTGCGGCCATGCTCAATTGGAAAAGTTAACGGCTACCTTAGAACTACCTACTATAACAGCAGACGTATATAACAGTAATTTAAATACGATTGGAAAAAAAATTGAAGATTTAACTTTACAAGCAATGAACGTAGCTGCTGAGGAGGAGCGCGAATTAGCTTTAAGAGAAGGACGACTAAGTAAAGAAGGAATACCGATAATTGATGTCGTAGCAGATGGTTGTTGGGGGAAACGAAGTTATAAAAAAAATTATTCCTCTCTTTCTGGTGCCGCAGCTATTGTAGGTAGACGTACTAATAAAATCCTTTATATGTCGGTGAAAAATAAATACTGCTGTATTTGCGCGCAAGCAGAAAACAAAAAAGTGACACCGAAAATTCATACATGTTATAAAAACTATTCAGGGCCGTCCACTGGTATGGAATCAACTTTGATATTAGAAGGTTTCCAACAATCTGTTGAAATGCATAATTTAATTTATGGTCGAATTATATCTGACGGCGACTCAAATACCTATGCTAAAATCATAGAATCTCGCCCATACAGTAATTTTACTGTGGAAAAAATTGAGTGTCGGAACCATATCTTGCGAAATTTATGTAATAAATTGCAAACTTTAAGAAATGAAACAAAATATCCGATAAAGTTTCGAAAATTCATTAGAAAAAAATCAATTTTAACGCTCCGGAAAGTTATAGTTTTAGCGATTCGAGAATACAAAGGAACATCCGACGTCGATAAATTGGCAAATGTGACACGTCTACACAACGACATAAAACTAGCACAAGATCACGCATTTGGAAAACATTTGAAATGCCAATCATATTTTTGTTCAGAAATAGGATGTAGCGAAAATATGCCTGAAGAATTTTACAAAAGTTGTATCTGGCAAAGAATTGCGATCATTGTTAGAAATGTAGCAATACATTCACGCAGTCTGATTCATGACGTTGATAGCAATGTCGTTGAGCGGTACCATAGCATTGTTGCTAAATTTGTAGGTGGGAAACGCATAAATTTTAGCTTAAAAAATCAGTACCAAGTAAGATGCAGTGGGGCTGCGTTATCGTTCAACACACGTAAACCACTATCTATGTTGCAAGAGTCAATAGTTGGTAATAGTTTCAAAGAAAAAATAAACGAATTGGAAGAAAAAAGAATAAAAAGAAGAAGACTGTTACAAAAATATATCAAAAAGAAAAGACGTTTATTCACCAATAAATGTGATGACGTGCACTACGGTAACAAATGCCAAAAACCCGACATGTCAGAAGATCTTTTAGAGAAATCTAAAAAAGAGTTTTTAGACAATTTAAAGCAAAATAGCCAAAACAGAGAAAATATCATGAATGCCACTATATTACAAAGCGGTTGTAGTGAATGGTTGGAATTAAGGCGCAATATGCTTACAGCTTCTAATTTTGGACGAGTCATAAAAAGACGGGCAGACATTAGTTGCTCAAATTTAGTCAAGGATCTCATTTACAAAAGTAGCATTGACCACATTAAATCTGTAAAACATGGTAGGGATAATGAAAAAATTGCTATAGACCAGTTATCAGTTCAAGAAAAAATTGTCATAAATCCATGTGGATTATTTATTGACACGATAATCCCGTATCTAGGAGCTAGTCCAGAAGGTGAAGTACCAGAAAAAGATATGATCGTTGAAATCAAATGTCCCATTACCGCCTACCAGTTAGGGTTACAAGAGGTCATAGATTTAAAAAAAAACACTTTTTGGAAAAGAAATCGGCAAGGAATTGAGTACGTTAACACATTGCATAATTGGTATTATCAAGTCCAAGGACAATTGCATATTACTCAAAGGTCTCAATGTTTGTTTGCTATTTGGTACGGAGAAAACGCCTCCTTAAAAACTGAAATTATTAAGCGAGATGATAATTTTTGGAAAAATTAAATGGAAAATAAATTAACAAAATTTTATTTAGATTGTATTCTACCCGAACTTGTGGATCCAAGGTATACACGGAATATGAAAATAAGAGATCCTGAATACACTCAAAAAGCTATTGCTCTCAAAAAAAAGAAAAAAAATCAAGAGAACGTCATACCCACCAAAAGATGTAGAAATCAAGAAAACGTCGAACTTTCTCTATTACCGGACAGCATACTTTTGTCTAATAATTTATCAAGTACTGAAGGTACTCCTGCAAAAAGAGCCAATTGTAGAATTTTAAATTTTTCAGAACTGTAAATGATTAATTTATGGTCATTTAAACCTATCACCATTATTTTAGTACTAGCTTTTGCCCGCGACTTCGTTCGCGCAGATTTTAGATTCATTGTGTCTTATACTCCCATACCCGCTTCTGCCCTCTAATCATTCCGGTTCCCACTTAATTTTTTTTTTGTAATAGTTGGTGCGGATCCGCCCACCTGGGCTTCATGATTTTTTCAGTAGGAATTCTTAATTCCTTGGGATATAAAGTAGCCTATGTGTTAATTCAGTGCCTCATCTATATACCTACCAAAAATCGTCTATAACCATTGAGCCGCTGAGGCGTGACAGCGGAATGATTTTTGGTATGTACATAGTTGATGCACTGTTTTAATAAACAGGCTATTTTTAATCTCGCGAAATAAAGAATTCCACGAAAGTTATGAAGTCCACGCGGATGGAGCCGCTGAAATCAGCTAGTTTAGAACATTAGTGAGATTATAATTATTTTTTAAATCTTGTGTAAGATAATAAACACGTTCAAAAATTAAATTTGAGATTTGTATTCATTTTCTTTTTGTGCACAATGTTTATTATTACGATGTTTTTGTAAAAATATGAAAGAATTACATATCTTTTGCTTTTAATTTCTGTATATAATATTTAGTTTTTACATTGTAGTTTCCTATGCGTTCACTGTACCTTTTTCAAAATACATTAATGAAATTGACATTAAAAAATCTAAGCTCTAACACTTTCTGTTATTTGAGTACTCTGTGATAACGCGCTGGTTGGATTGGGCGTCAAATATTACGAATGTGGTGATTGCGCGCTGAATACAGCGAATGTATGCAGTTGCGCGAGTTTCATGGATTGGAGGTCAACGCCAAAGGGCAGTGAAGACTATTACCGCCTTAACTGAAAAAAAAAGTTATTCGCAATAGGTACACGATTTTTTAGAGCCTCAAGATGTAGAGATTTTTAGTAAAGGAATTTTAAGTCTGTAAAAAAGATACATCAAGTGTATTAACAAAAACGGTGATTACGTTGAAAAAATAACATTAGTTTTAATAAAAGATATCTAGGTCTTAATCATTCTCACTTTTCATTCAACATCCCTCGTATATCAAGACATTAACATTTTATAATTTTAATATTTTATAATAAATAGATGTAATGATGGTTATACACGAATTTAGAGCATGTTCGTAAGACGCTATGAGTTAACTCACATCACCTATCAGAGTTTATTTCAAATGTACTTTATACTAATCAATAACAAAATAAACTTGGATTCACATCAAATAAATAAACATTTATTTCAGACTAAAGTCCATGATTCGTTATTAACAATAATTTATAATAAAAAAATAATCTAGTTAATGGCACATACCTGTGTATGGCGACAGTGGGTCCGGCGCTAACCGCGGACGCATCTTGCGGCGTCAGAAACACGAACTGTCTGTTGCTGTTCTGCAGCGCGTGCGACAACAGCAATTCCATCACAATCTTACGATTCACATTGTCCTAACGATAACACATTATACGGTTAGCCAAGATTTATAGTTTGGCTGTTTTGATTGTTTGACTGAAAACTCTGTACCACGACTTAGGTATATGCGCGCCGAGGAGGAAGGCAGCTGCCGAGCGTTGACAGCGGACAGCGGCCGTACTCTGGTAAAATACGCGCCATTTCAAAAATCCGTACTCTGGTCCACAGTCATAACGACCGGATTTTTGAAACGTATTCGGCTCTACTTCGGCGCCCCATTAAGAGTCAGAGTAAGGCCGCTGATAGAGCGAAGATGCCTCCCGCCTCGCCGCGCACATACCTAAGGCGCGATACAGTGTTTTCGGTCAAACAATAGTATATTGTCAGGCTCAAATTCACATGGGAGTCTAACGTGATACAATCAAAAGGAATTTATGAAATAGTCACGAAAAGTGACACCAAATTCAACCCGTTGACACTCTTTAACGGATGCTGAGATCGGTGATTGCCTTGTATTAAACTGCTATTTTACTACCAATAACAGTACAATACATTCTGTGCTCCTTGGAATGCTAAAGAACTTCTATGCAAAATTTAAACATAATACACAAAAAGGTGTAAAAGTATCTATATATGTAGTTATTATTTAAAAAAAAGAATATTTAAGTATGTATATCAGTTGTCTAGTACCCCATAATACAAGCATAATACTTACTTACTTTGGGACTAGATGGCTCTGTTATGGGATGTGCCAGATATTATTATTATTATATTCCAGTTTAACTTTTTATTTTTATTTATTATTTTTTTAAATTTTTTATTTATTTATTTTTTATGTATATTGTATTAAATTTATATATATATATATATATATATATATATATATATATATATATATATATATATATATATATATATATTTTTTATTATTATTAATTCCACTTTTACCCAAAAAAATTTAACAAGTGAATAATATTGCTTAATTTTCATACATTAGTATGGATCCATATTCCACGACAGGACAGCAGCCCTAGTAACATTGAACTCACCATAAATACGTCAAACTCGTCCATAAAATAGAAAGGCAGCTCGACACACTCCCACAGTGCCATTATGAATGCCACCATGCAATAAGATCGCTCGCCGCCGGACAACGAACCAGTAGTGGCTGCGAGGCGCGACTCCTCCCTGCCCGCGCACACCATCTCTAGCACTCGCTTCGTGTTGTCTATCACCATTTCACCCTGAAGAATAGAAACACAGTCACAAACCGTAGCCTCATATTGAAATGGAAAAACCTCTCGTTATACACTCAGCTTGTTTGTTGCACTAATTTTATTGTCTATTTTTCTTAAATAATTTTTTTTCATTTTGTCTTCATAAATAAAACAATAAAAACCGGAAATCTCGGAGATACTGCGTAATGTCATGGATCCTGCCTCATGCAGTCCCAATCAAAGTTTAGGGCGGATGTGAACATAGGCACAAGTCGCGTCGCAGTAACCAGTTTTAGGTGTAGCGGGACGCAGTGGAACGAGGGGCATATGACTGAACCTGCTCAAGCATGCTTATAGCGTTGTATTGCGATCCGCCATAAAGTTTGAGGTGAACTATACCTGATTAATATTGGATCTTCTCAAGGATGGGCTATTCAAAAGGGATTTGAATGAAATGGTAGTGTCAAGGCCTGATGGGAGATTCCTATCGGCGTCGGGTAACACACAACTGTGGAGACTGAATTTGACATAACTGACGAACAAAGTTGTGATTGAATTACGAACATCCAACATCATTACCTTCTAAATGTTAATAATGAAAAATGAAGATGCATTGAATATTATAATAATCACTTTCATCTACTAGAATGTGCTTATTAACAAATATAAATCGGAAAATCATACTATTTTCCGCGGAATTATTAAGAAGATAACACAAATTCACAGGATGGTTGATAAACTTAGCGTTTTAATAATTTATAACTCACTGAATAGCTGCGCAGAGCTAATATGGATTGGAAACAGTGTTGGACTCTCTTCGCAATGTAAGTATGCATACGTTGACAAAATTCCAAATGTTGGTCAGCTGTTTTCTGTACCTGTAACATGTGTTCGTCATGTCATATGAAATCTTATCTACTTTTATCAAAATATTTTAATGTTAATTTTAAAAATACTAATGATTAAATTGCGCCATTACAAAATAATATATCATTGAAAAGCTCGTCTTTTTCGAAAACCATTAGAAAAATATGCAATTTTTAAGATAGTGAAGTTTTTGAGAAATTTATTTATTCTTATTACTACACTTAAAATACAGACAGTCCGTGAGACCAATAAAGCAAATTCTGTGGATCGCTCTAAACACCTCACAACGCCTGACTTAATACGCGACCACGGAGATGCAAAGAGATCAAGATGGGCGTCAGCTCGGCAAATATCGTGATAATGCGCAACGCGCGACCGATGGGCGCCTGTCGGTGCAGGTTGGTCCGCGAATCAGGCGCCGCAAGCACGCCGTAGCGCCCGGCGCGCTTACCTCTTTTCGGGACAACCAGCAACACACAGCTCAGCAACGACGGCACCAATCATCAATAGTGAGCTTTGTTCTTTCATCAAAATTGGTTTAACAGTTTAGTCATCAAAAAGTGAAAGACAGACAGCCAAACAGTTAACTCTTATTACGTTCACGTTCATATATTTGAACAGTTACCGATATTGTTGCGTGTTCGTACAAATATTTGAAAAGTCGGAACATCGTCCTCACTCTATTTTATCTATGGATAGTATGTGTTCAAATATTTCTTTTATTAATATTCTAATGTAGATAATAAGCACAACCTAAAGCAATTATTTGATAGGATGTATTAAAATTTGATTTTTTTTTTAATGTTATGATTCTAGAAGTTCTATAGGTTGTTTTATTTGATTAGGTCTTGGCCTATATTCTGCATACAGATGCGGTTGATTGGGGCAATTATGGACCTATAGCCGAAACAGCAATGGAGATAGCAAAACAGAGAACTGAATCTTTTCAATTGCCTGGATTCATCAACAAAAATCGACGTCAGACGCATTAATGGAAACATCAGGGTCAACAGAATAAATTTTAAATATTCACCTGACCCACTTACAATTATTTGTTAAGGATTAAGCTTTTGAAAATTTACTGGTAATGGTAAGTTCACAAACTGGGTATATGTTGTGAAAAATATAGCTTCTACGAGTATGATTGGAATCATAACATTCTTAAATTGTTTTAGAGACAAAACTATTGTTTGTGACTCTGGTTTGGCTAATTTTCTTTACTTGGTTATTATCGCAGTATTATTACTTCTATTGCTTTACTATACAGTATAATTTTTTTTGGTGCTCTCTAGGAAGTACTGTCCTGTTTGGGCAAATAAGGTCCATGGGTGTAATATAGAAACAAATGCTAATGCACTTCGAAAAAAAAAAAAAACTTCTTTCCGCGCTCTTAGCCTAAAACATAAAAAACGAACACAGATATACAACCTCTTCAATAAGCTTTTTTAGCTTAGTGAGTTCACGTTTGGTGTGCGCGTGACGGTCGCGGGCCACTTTCAGTTTTTCCATCACCTCTTCTTTACTTAAGCCGTCGTCTCTGATTGCCTTTAACTTCATTTGCGCCTCTTTTATCTCACGACTTATTAACGATTTTTCTCTAGAATGAAAATATGTAAAATATCATGATTAACAAATAATAAAAACTGTTCATACATAGTATTCTTTCCAACACTGAGTAATAAATAATATAATGAAGTAACAAAATAAGAAAATTCTGGCTATTTTTGTCATTTACGGCACATTTTTAGACAGTTTTGTTAAAATGTCTAAGATATAATCTTATATTATATTTTATACAATAATAAAAATAATGCATATTATACAAGGTGTTACAAAACTACCCGTAAAGCCGAAAGGAGGTTAAATGGGGCCTTATAACGAGTCCATTCACAATATTTAAGGTCCGTAGTAACGCTGTATTATTATTTTCACTGATGTGCAAACCCTATTTCAGTAAAATTAAAGAGTAAACTACGCAGAATGTACCTACATTTCTACCTAATTCGCAGAACGATAAAATATTTAAAAGACCTAACCTAACGAAACAACCTAAACGAACACTTTTTCATAATAAACGTCAAATTTACAGAAACGGCTCAAAGTGTGCTCCGCCTTGCTCAATACACAACCTCGCTCGTCGGGATATGGCTTGTATGCATTTCGCACCATCGTCGGTGTTATTGATGCGAAAACCGATCTTACACGGTGTTCCATCTCGGCAACCATTGGGAAATCGGAGAAATACACTCTGTCCTTCACATAACCCCACAAAAAGAAGTCCAAGGGTGTGAGGTCCGGAGAACGAGCAGGCCATAGCACTGATAGTTATAGGATGGTTCTAGGATTTCGATTAGAAGATTTGAAATTGACAACAGATTTTTTTCAAACTTGAAATTTTTTGAAGCCAGTACTTGAGTATAATGACATCCTTGTATTGAGGTAGCAAACATTTATGAATGAAAAATAGAAAAACTATTAAAGTAGACAATTATTAGGTAATATGTAGGTAGGTACGTAGGTAGGTAGGTAGGTGCGTAGGCCTTTCTGTTGAATAATCTGATTCCTTGACCTGATTGATAATTAATTATATTTTTTACGGGGTATTTTGTAACACGTCGTATAATAATAAAAATAGTGTCTCATGAACAAAGAATCCACAAATGATTTACCTTGGCTGGTCAACTCTAGGACAGCTTTCTAATAATTCTCTCGTTTTTCCCATTAAGGTACTTTTTTTCTCCTGTAGCAGTACCTCTACCTGTGATAGCTTGTTCTTGTCTTCTTTAACTTTCTGGGAAAGCATCTGCCGCTCTGAGGCGCCATGATCACGTTTCAGTTGTTCTTTATCTATTTCTTCCTATCAAAAAAAGTTGGTATTCTTACAAGTATTTAAAAAAAAAATCATGTAAGTAATATCCAATGTCGTGATAGCCCAGAGCACAACGAACCTGTCTCAAATTTATAAGGCCATGGTTCAAATCCGAGCGTGTACCAATGAGTTTTTCTGACTTAAGTACATTAGCTATCACTGACACCGTGCCTCGGAGAGCACGTTAAGCAGTCGGTCCCGGACGCTATCAATAGATGGCGGTCGTTACAACCCCCAACCCACAGTGGAGTAGCGTGGTGGATTTAAGCTCCGAACCCCCTCCTCACCCTGGGGGAGGCCTAAACCCCTGCAGTGGGGTAATATGGGCTGATGATGATGATGATGATGATGATGATGATGATGATGATGATATCCAATGCTGATAAGACCATCACAAAATTAAGAAACAAAATTTAAGTAAAGAAACGAGACCAATGTGAGATAGCAACTGTTAACAGCTGTCCATAGAATCAAATTACAAATTGTGAACATCCTGTAATTATAAATATTGACGCCATCTGTACACACTCGCCGAGCGGAGGCAAGCGCCGGGGACAGCATTATGCGGGTAAAAGAGAAGGCATGTCTTCCTATTTTACCCGCATACCGCTGTTTCTGGTGCTCGCCTGCGATTCAGAGTGTGCACAGCCAGCGCGAGTACTTACATTAACATCCCTAAGCGCGTGCAACACCTGATTCAATTTATTTCGAACGGATCTGATTTTGGTCTCAAGGTTATGTATTTTCTGTTTGCAGCTGGTCTCTTTGTCGATTAGTTTTTCCAGTTCCTGGTTCAATTTGTTCATTTTCTCTTTGGAGATGTCAAGTTCTTCAACCTTGAAATACAAAATCGACTTACATTACACAAGTGATTAAGCCATGCCGATAAGGAAACGATTTTAAAATGGCGGTCGTGGTATGAGGCGATTTCGTTTCGTCTAACTCGCACGTATAACTGCACCGAAAGGTAAATACAACGGCCGACATTTTGAAATCATTTTATTATCGATACGGCTGTATTAAACAAATTAAATGTAGAGCAACAAAATTAGGTATTTTGGGAAGAAAAACATTATCAGATGGACATGAATTCGTTAATTTTGCATTATTACGATTTCAATACAATAATAATAAATGTTCTAATTCCGGTATGACAAAATAAAAAATATAAATAACTTTGGTAAACCAATGACTCACAAGCACATTATGCTGAGGCGCTTGCAGCTGATCTAGCGCAGCATCCGCCGCACGACTTGCGGAGTCGCATTCGTGTCGTTCAGACAGAAGCGCTTGAACAACACGAGCTATCTTACGTTCTGCTACACGTGCCGCTTCTGCCGCACGATTATATTCCTCTGTTTGCGATATAAGCTCTTGAAGTTGAGCTTCTGCTTCTTCAATTTCAGCTGCCAATTGTCTGTTTATTGTTAATTCATTTGATTAGTACAAAACGATATAGAAATTAAAAAAAGGCAGTTTTTTCCCACAAACCAAAAAACAATCCACCAATACGCACTGGAACAGCGTGGTGAATTGAGCTCCAAGCCCCTAGCCCTAGGGGGGGGAGGCATAAGCCCCTGCAGTGGGGTATAATGGGCTGGTGGAAGAAGAAGTCTTTTCATGTTCTATAAGTCATTAACCATAGGGGAGTATTGTTTTAGCTTAGATTTTACAAAGCTAAAAGCATGAGAAAAAAAATAGGGCTCTATATGATCAATCTAGCAGTAATTTTAAATTGTAATAGTCGTTTAGAACCAAATACGCTACGACACATCAGAACAGTATAGAAAACATTGTTTTGTTGTTCATGTATTCTCATAATAATCAGAAAAAAAACTAGTTACCTTTTTCGTTCAGCAGTGCTGACTTGAAGGAACCTTGACGCGCGACCGGCGCCGCCGTAGCTCCGGTAGTTGGGGGCTGGGTGGTATTCGGTGGAATCCAACGTGACAATCTTGCTGCAGTTCACTGGCACGTTTTCGACATCGTCAGACAGACGGACTGCGTCATCTGGAACATGTAAACAAACCATTAGAAAAGGTTATAACAAACCATAGTTGGAAAGGTTCCACACACTTCTCAGGTATTAGAAGAGTATATGTAAGATATCACAAAGGAAGAAAAATTAAGGTTGACTCTCATATAGGCCAAAACTCTACTAGTTCACCCAATTTCCGTGGTGTGAGAGACTGTTAAACTTTTGTCGGACACATTTGACGGTTAGCCAAGCTTAGATACTTTCCGTCGGTGTCGGTATTTACCAAAATAAAGTCCATGTGTAAGTAGCTACCAATAACGAGGCCAATATGTCCCCGTAGCTCCACCTATATAGTAATCAAAATTATTGTTGTGAATTATTTACTTACCATGATCAGGTACAAGAAGAATTTTTTCTACCCCAATATTGTCTATGAGAAAATTAGCAACAACAGTATCAGTCACATCCATAGAGTCTAGAGCGGACAGGTAATTCCCCGCCCGCACTTTATTCTTTCTAACGTCATGTTGCTTTGACAGGAACTTGCTGCATGTCACACCTGGTTTGGCCGAATTCCCATATACAGCATTCATAATCTCAAAAAGTTTCCTTGAATCTTCAGGACTGTTCATGCAGAATGACTGCATTGAGCCACCAATTATATGTTCTAGGCCTCCAGCCCATTTCCTCTCCTTCACTTTGATGTAAGCTCCTGAATGGATAAACATATAATTTAGTAAGTATATTAAATGTATGTATGTATGTATATATGGTAAGTCTAACTCTTACGGTTCTATAGAAGCCAAAAATCTAGTGTTAGTTTTCCATTTCGTTTTAAAAACATCTTAGTTGTTACTAACCGTCGGCTGATTCTAGGCACTGGGTGACCGTGACGTCAAAAGTATAACATTGCATGTTGATAACACTGCTTGTGTACAGATAGCAAAAAACTTTTTTATTATAATAGTTTGGGCACAATTATTCACTACATTAAAGTAATTTTTTTTCGAATCTAATTTCTTGGTTTAATTTTTTGTACCTAGTTGGCTTTAAAACGATTCAAACTTAAAAGATTTAAATAAAATAAAAATGAAGAAAAAAAATTATTCTCGTCATTTTTACATTATTTTCAGTCTGCAGTAGTGAGTAAAAGTGCCTATGAAATTAACAATATCATTAAATTTTATTACAGAAATGGAAAAAATGTACAATAGGCGCGAAAAAAATTGTGGCGTTTATAGATCTAATATGGTGTCAGTAAGAGCACCACAAACTTAGTTTAAACATTTTCAATCAGGAAATTTTAATGTTAAGATGAATTTTACCTTGATCCCCCGTTTACTCTGAACTACAGATAAAGTTGATGCCATCTATAAAAAAGTGGAGCAAGGTCGGCATATTAGTAGTTACGTGCCACACAAGCTCATTGAATGAAATCTAATAAACCGCGTTGTGATTTTCTATTAAAACCTAATTGAAAGCATACCATTCTTGAAAATATTGATCACTATTGACGAGAAGTGGATCACTTGGTGCTAAGAACGTACACAAAAGACCAGGGTCTAAGTGCAGCCAAGCTCTACAGACTGTGGGAAAAACCGGATTAACGCGCAATAAAGTTATGTTGAGCGCATGATAGGATTCAAAGGACATCATTCATTATGAGCTTTTACAGCCGGGCACATAGATTCCGACGTTTACTACCAACAGCTGCTAAGACTAAAACAGGCGGTTGAGCAAAAAAAGAGAATTTGTCAATAGAAAGGGTGTAGTTTTTCATCAATAATGCCAGATCACACACATATTTAAGTCACTCAGAAAATTACATCCAATCAAAAATGTTTTATTCAATATAAGATGTTTACTCACACTTGTTGGAAGTCAAAAGGAATTGATTAGGTACCGGTTCTGAAAACTAGAAGAAGAAGAACCGGCACCCCAATTATTTTAAAGGCAACCTGGCCATCCACAAATTAATTTACATAATATTGTCCTTTTATCTGCACTGAAGTTTAATTAAAGATGGGAAATGGTATCTCTGTATTGAAAATGAACTGAAGTGTATTTATTCACCTCATAGAAGAATACCAACTATTCCATTGCGCCTGTGTTTGAATATACTAGCTTTTTAAGATACCACTATGAGAATCATTCAACGTTACTTTTAGCATGCCTGCGACGGGCATTGTTCATTTTTTATAAGATGTTTATTTATTTTTTTATTTACCTCAATTTAAGAAATTGGTTTCATTATTTTGTAAATTAGTAGTTATACGGGTACCGCTCAAGTCGTGTACCGCCTTAGGAAAGCAAGAGGCGAGGGCGGGGTAAGTCAAAACTAAACTAAATGCCCGCGCGGCCCGCCCTCTTACCCGTTCTATCCCGCGCAGTCGTCCCGCCCGCGCCTCATGCTTTCCTAGGGCGATGCACGATTTAAGCGGTATACTGTATGATTCGATATGAATATGACTTCGTCGTATGCGGTATGACTAGAATTACTACCATCGTAACCCTTATCCAAACAAAAAATAAATAAATAGTCATTTATTTAAAACTAATCCAAAAAAGATGTTACGAAAGCGAAATGTAAAGCAAATGCTTATTCCTAAAATATCAATTATCCTACTACTTCTTAAAGTACTACAAAATGTGACTTTATAAGCATAATTCTTGAAACTGTTTTCAAATTAGGTTAGGAATAAAATATATGAACAATGCCCATTGCGAAATTCTGCTATTTCATAAGCCTAATTCTACTGTTTCGCTTCTTAGATGAATACTGCGAAACAACTCCTTCATCTCAACCTATATAAAATGCTGACATGCAAGATGGTTTTATAGTAAGTTTAAAATAACAGTGCTACCACATCCATGTAACCGACGTCGATCGATGTAGATCGACCATCGACTGACATTAAACAATATTTGATCGACCACGTTTCAGTGGTATTTGGGGGTTTTATGTTCTTTATCGTGCTGGCTATTCAATTTGTTATTGCAAATTGGTCAATCCCTCCATACATAACTCGGTTATAACTGAAACGATTTAAGCAATGCACACCAGGAAATCTCTCAAGAGGCACGTTTTTTCCAACTTCATCTACAAATATCATAATTCAGACAATCTGCACATAACACTTATAAATTATATGCACGAACCTTCCTTGTGAATCAGTCATCTATCAGTGAAACCCATATCAAAATCCCTACAGTAGTTTCTGAGATTAGTTTGTACAGACAGACAGGTTAACAGAAAAACGCGGCCGGGGCTTTATGTAGTATGTAATATGTAGCGATCATATTAAAGACTTTATGCAGGTACATACCAACAGGCCCCCTTGGTGCCTCACTGAACAAGTTTCGTTGCGCTGCGGTACGCACGCGTTTACAAAGCTCCACCATGTTGCGGCCATACACTGCCAATGCGTCACCGTCCCGAGATTCCAACTCCCGTTGCTGAACTTTTAGGTTTCCTGAAAATTTTATATTAATAGCAATATACTATAATATAGCTATTAATGGTGAACTAACGTTATTAAGATACTCTGTCACACCACACTACTCCTGTTGTGTTCCTAATACTACCCACGAGTGTAGAATAAGTGGAACAAGAGAAATTCCTGTATACCCGGTCCTTTTAGCAATTTGATCAGTTATTACTTGTTACTTACTTATATTATCTTCCTGTCTCTGTACTCTCTGCTGGTACTGTTCTGCGATGGTGCTTGCCCGCTGGCTGTTTTGTCGTGTTTGTGCCGCATCGTTCTGCGCAGTATCGAAACGTGCTCTGATGGCCGCTGCCGCTTCTCGAGCTACTGATGCTGCTTGTTCTAGCTGTTGCCGTTTAGAAGCTGCTTGACCTGGGCTAGAAGACGATTTCTATGTTTATCTTTACTTTAAATCCTTTCAAAAGTAGTATGCTTAATTGAGGTCCTGATAGATTGTATAACAACAAGTGTTAGGGTGTTACCACACCCCCGCAACGGACGTACTCTGTTTCAATAAGAGCGAGCTAGATAAAGAAAATTATTCGTTGTCGTTGTCTGCTTCTGGTGTCTTCAGTATACTGTCGTGAATATTTTTTCACTATAAGCTATGGGTTCTTTGAACATAAGTGGTTTTATGAAATACAAAAACCGGGAAAGTGCGTGTTAGATTACACACAGGTTCATGATTAAAATTCAAATAAGTTTAAAAACAAATATATCAAGAGCACGTCAATATATCTTATTTGAACATAGTTTAAAATATTTTTGCACATATTTTAAAACTTTAGGAGTGCATATCTCAACAACAACTAACTTAAATAAGGAATAATTTTGAAACCTTCATATCATTTTTAAGGCCCCACATGTACACTGGAATTTTTTTTTTCGTCCTTCATATACATACATGTAAGATGACATACCCCAAAAATGTTTTTACTTTCTTAATTTCGCCACACCATAGTAGAACGGTTCTAGATTACATCTTCCAAATTTCATCTATGCAGTGCCAATATAAGCGTTCCTTACGACGATATGATAACGATATACACGAATGCAGCTACGTGTCGCTAGAACGGGGCGGCCGTTCAACACTCGCTTGAATATATAGCTATAGCCATGATTACCGCCAATTTATTCACCCGCCGCGCACATTAAAAACGTACAATAACGATATCGCGCTTACTGTATAATCAAAACCAATCGCGAGTGCACATATACAGTTTCATCAGCTCAAGACATTGGTGGTGTGAACAATTCCACCTTGGGCAACCAGAATTATACTATATGTGATGATATCACCAACCGAATCCGATTGGAACCAACTCAACGATCCACGGCATACGTACAACGTGCAGCCGGGTCCATTATCACAAGTCAGCTCAACCAAGTTACAAAGGTAAATCCTTTTAACATCAACTACATAATTTTCCAGCTCCTGTTGCAGATTTGAGGATAGCACTCACAATAGTCACTGACTTAAGGGGTCTTTCTGCGACTAACTGTAAATGACTGACCAATGCTAATTTATAACAAATACGCGTGATACACTGAAAATGGTTCTGATTACTTGATATTATTAATCTCCCTCTCCAGGTCTATAACTTTTTTCTTCTCCCTGTTTAATAATTCATTGTGTTTTGCCTTCGCCTGCTGTGCTGATCGGCACATTGCTTGTAGTTCATGTAAATCATTTTCATGCTGGTTAAGTTCTGCTTCCAACGTAGCATATTCCTGATTATGGCGCTCTAGCTTATCTTTGAGTGCACTGAAATAAAGCAAGATATTTTTTTAGTAATAAACACATGCATTTTGATAATACCTTTGACATTTTATTGCGCAAGCATAATTGCATTAATGAATACACTGATTTCTACCTAAGTAGCACAAGAAATAGCTACTGCTAAGAGCTGTACAGCTGTACAGCGGACTATCGGACTATACAGACCTTGCAGTAGCGAAGGCTAATATATAGACGGGAATCCAGCAACGATAATGAGATAATAAGAATCAATGAGAGGATGTCTGCCCCCCCCCGGGGGGGGGGGGGGGCAGACACTAATGCTTGTATACTTCTATCACCTCCATTATCGCGGCCAGCTTTCTTTTTGGTGTCAAATGGGCCCAAAGGGACAGCTGCTGTACATCCCGTCTTTATAATACATGTAATACATGTAGAGTAGCTGTAGAAAAGAGTCATCTTTATAAAACTACCATACAGCTATTATATTTTGTGCAATAGCTATCCCTCTGAGCCTATTTTGGCTTTACAGGGTCTGTTATTCAGGACTTGGTATTTAACCCTTGTACAGCTCTTAGCTATTTTCTCAGCTGTGTGCTACTTGGGTATTGTAATCACCATCATTGATGTTAATGCGAAATGTCAAAGGGATGAGATAAGATTTAAGTCAAAGTTGAACTACTTGTTTATCTCTAGTATTATATTCAGTTTATCTTCATTCCCGTAATAGAACACTGATACATTATCGTGCAAAATGTTATACCTAGAAAAGTTAACAGATCACTGTTTAGTGATAAGGTTGGCTATCGAATGCCCATGTACTTTGTGTTTGATTTTATTTTTCTCTTGTACTTTTGCATGTGCAATAGTAGTACATTATGATGCAAGTACGGTAAGCTGGATATTATAGTGGATGTGTTTACAAGCACAAGGTGAAGCCGAGCGCTTATAATAAACCAATTACTGTAATAGCCAGCTTACTGAGTATGAGTATCATATGACATTTTGCAATACATTTGCGATTAAATTAAGGACTAAAGAAAAGTCCGCGATGCCATATGTTTACCTTTTATGAATAGCTTACTATACCTATTTTTATGTTTAAAAAAATGGTGCCATAAGATGAGGGGATTGAAAAGCAATTTATATGGAAACACTATTAATCCTTATCAACTTAAATACGTTATTTACCTTCAGAATTTCATGCACTTTATGATTGCCATTTACACCATACAATTTATATTAATATCTTAGGATCTGTCGCGCAATATAAATATCGCGCGATAAGCAGCTGGGCACCGCGCCGGCCGGCCATACCAGACAACGCGACTAGCGTGATTAGGCTGAAGTTATCAATATTGTCTACAAAGAAATGTTGTAGTTTGTTTTTATGTATTTATTCTTTACTTTTTCAAATAATTATAGAATTGATAGAATCAAAATACAATAAAAATACTCCAAGTAGCATGAATTTACGTTACATTTGAATGTAATTAAATCCAATCCACATGTTTCCGGGATGGGTCGCTAGTTATGTGTATTTAGGTATTTTTAAACAAAATTTACAATCAACATTCAATCCTATATCAGAGTTCATTTAATTGGTAAAATAAATCCAAAAATGTTATATTTGAATTTTTTTTTCAAACTCTAATTACAATAAAACTAACGTCTATGGAATTTCAGTTATTAATTAATATGTTTTAGTGAATAACGCTTAACTCTGCTTTTCTATAAAGTTCTATTAGAATTGAAGTCTGATCTTTCACTGACCTTATGACATCATTGTTAGTGCCAAAATTTCTCTCCATTTTCTTCAGCTTGTCAACAAGACTGTCAACGCGGCTCTTCTGTTTGTTATACTGTCTCTGCAACTGTTCTGTTTCATCTTCAAACTCTGCGATCTCACTCCAATAATATTCATTTTGGAGCCTGATTTTACGAGCCTCTATTTCATCTCGCGATTGTAATTGTTCATGTCTCTGCTCCCATTTTTTAAGTTCTTTTTCAAGGTCAGAAAAAGCCTGAAAAAACAGAAATATTTTATTAAAAATTTAAAAATAACTAAGTAATAAATATAGCATCTTGTGTCTTATGTTTAACTCTAGGTAACCTTTTCAACTATCCTGCCTTTGAAGTTGTTACTGAGAATTTATAACATAATAATAATAACGTACACATGACAACAATGTCTAGGCCCCAAACTAAGCATTAGCTTGTGTTTTGGGTGCCAAGCGAAGACACCACATACATTCAACAACCTAGACCCGGTACCAGTATCGATATTCATCATATAAATACTGACCCGACCTAGGCTTTGAACCCGGGACCTCCAGCTTCGTAGGCAGGGTCGCTACCCACTAGGCTAAGCGGTTGTCATGATAATGATGATAGTCGTGATGAAAAAGGATGATATGAAAGTTTTTTTTTTAAATTTTAATAAAGTAACTTTTTTAAATAAGTCAACAAAAATTATGAAACAAGAGTTATCAATTTAAATATATCAATCACATCATGAACACTTCTAAAATTTTTGGAGATCAAAAAGCTAAATATTTAAGTTCACTACTTGTTTACATTATCACTGTATATGCTAAAACAGTCCCTCGCCGCGTATGTCTGTCTGTCTGAACGCGATAAACTCAAAAACTACCGAACAGATTGGTATATTATTGACACCAATGGAGTGATTCAAGAGGAAGGTTTATTTGTATAAATTATTAATGTTTTGTGGAAATTAGTTGAAATATGACGATTATTGTAGAAGTTGGAAAAAAATCAAGCCGGCTGGGAGCTTTCATCGAAAACGCTGCCTGATCCCTTTGAGATAATATAACAAAATAGCGTATGGAGGAATTGTTACTTTTTCATAGGACTACAAAAAAGTTCCGAGGGCATATGTCTATCTTTTATGGATAGCTTACTATACCTATTTTTATGTTTAAAAAAATGATATCATATGAATAGGTAATTGGACAGCAATTTGTACAAATACAGTATTAATCATTATCAAAGTAAATATGTTATTTACCTTCAGCATTTCATGCATATTATGATTGCCCTTTACACTATACAATTTAAATTAATATCTTAGGAGCTAGCGCGAAATAATAATATCGCGCGACCAACCGGGCGCCGCGCTATCCCGCCATACGGGGCGACGCGACACGCGTGGTTAGATTAGGTTATATGTATTTATTCTTTACTTTTTCAAATATTTATAGAATTGGAAATAAAATACTTCTAAAATACTCCAAGTACGATGAACTTACGTTACATTTAAATCTAATTAAATCCAATCCATATATTCGACGCAACAAGCTGATATGAAACTGCGACAGAAAAAAACATTACGGCTTATATGCTCTGCTACCCGTGCGAAGCCAGGGTGGGCTGCTAGTAGTACAATATATTAAAAGTATGTCGCTTAAGATTGGCCTTCCCTGCGGTAGCTGTGCGATGCAGAAAGAGTGATTCCATGCTGTTATAATGAACTAATTGACAACGCTGAATTACCCCCTACCCCGCACCGCGCAGTCACTGCTTAAAAAGGTCAACTTTAAGCAGTATCTTTTTAATTTCTTGATAAAATATGATCAAGTAAGGTTTGAATTTGAATCCCTTATAAAATATTAAATGCAATTTTTACAAATATGGTGTTTTTAATTGTAATATCAGACAGCAATCACGGTTTTTTAACTTCTTACCTCCACTTTCCTTTCCCATACAGCTTTTGCTTTATCACAGTTTGCCAAGGCTTTTAAGTAATTCGTTTCTGTTTGATCTAAATTTGTGGCTCTTCTAAACAAAGAATACTTTTTCTTTGAATCCGAGGCATGAAAACTCCGGGCATCATCTTGATTTAATACTGATATAGGATTATCCACTTGAATGTCATGTGCCAAAGTGATAGCACTGACTTCTTCATATTTAGTTGATATGACATCACCTATGTTAAACACGTAAATATATAGTTAAACATGCACCAACAAACAGTTTTCAAACAAATGTTTTGTATGACTATGATTTTATGTTAATCTTTTAAAAGAAAAACCAGTCAAGGGTTACATATGAATCATCACACTACCTACATTTTTTTTATACCATCAGCCCATTACTACCTACTGCAGGGGTTTAGGCCTCCACTCGGGATGAAGGATCTTGGGAGCTTAATCCACCACACTGCTTCAATGTGGGTTGGTGGATTGTAATGACTGCCATATGTTGATGGCAACCGGAACCGACAGCTTAACATGCTCTCCGAGGCACAGAGACAGTGATAGTTATGTACATAAGTTAGAAAAAACTCATTGGTACATGCTCTGAGATTTGAACCATGGCCTTCTAAACAAGAAGCGGGCTAACTACCACTCGGCTATTACGACTTTGTTTTTTTTATTAATATTGAGGGTCCTGGGTTCGAATCCCAGGTTGGGTCAGTATTTATATGATGAATATTGATACTGGTAGTGGGTCTTGGCTGTTATATGTATATGGTGTCTTTGCTAGGTACCCAAAACACTAGCTAATGCTTAGTTTGGGGCCTAGACGTTGCTGTGAAGTAAACATTATTATTATTACTTAACTCAAATTTAAGCTAGAATTTAAACCCAACTCCTTGGTATAAGTAGACTACCATAGTAACCACCAATCCAATTATGCATATAGTATATGAAATTAAGCAACACATTTATACACATTTTCTGTTCATGAATATTCTTTGTGTCACAGGAATTTAAAAACTTAGGATTTCAGTTTAGGTTTTCCTATAAATTATGAGTATGAGTGCGGCCCTATAAGACATATTTATTTCAAAATTTTGGAATATTTTCATAAACTGTATGAATCTGTGTTGTCTTATTTTCTTAATTTTAGTGTCCATCAGTGATATTTTTATGATTCAACTTTTAGCAAATCTGTTTGAATGAAACAAATTTTTAAAACTTTAGGCTCTCAGATAAAAACGATTTTATATTTTTACAACAGAAATTTAGATAATGCAGTAGTAAGTTCGATTTTGAATCTACAATAATAAACATATAATTATTACTCTTAACCAAGTTCCAAATTAAAAAAAGAATAAATGCATCCTTACGTGAGCCAAGGCAATAACAAAGAAATTAACTTCTTTAGCAGGACATGACACATATTGATAATAAAATAATAATAAATATTAATTATTAAATAAATGTTTAAGACATATATGTCTTTGTTAAAGTTGTGTGCTAAACCTTCTTGTGGCCGTAAGGCTGTGGCTCAAACATAAATGTACCTAAGAGAACTTTTTATTTATATTTTTGACTCAATACTTAAGCACAGAGTCAGGCCTAGTACTCTCCGCACCTGAGCTAAGAAGCTACAGCCTACAAGCACACCGAGGAACCCAGCCAATGCGGGCAGAGCCATTTAATGGCATAGAAAGAGAGAGTTACGCGGTACTAAACAACAATACAATGTGTGCATGTGTAATACTAATGATTTAACTCAACTAAAAACTATTTGATGATTTTTAATGAAACTATTTTAAATGTTTCTTATGATTCTAGAGACAATTTTGATGCAGTTTTTTCCTTATATATAGGTAACAACTCAAAACACGTTTTTAGATAAATTTTGCGTTTATGCGCCACCATGGTGCACTGCAGTAAATGAGTATCTTTAAAACCACACATTTTATAGTCATATGCCGCCACAGAGTGCTGCAAACAATGTTTCTTTTAAAAGGCTTTTTTGTCATCATTAGCCTATATCATCAGGGACAGAAATATATAGAAAGCTAGTAAAACATAAAATATTACCTCCAGCAGATTTCACTTTGTAACTAGAAGCTCCTGAAGCAGTTATATGTCTCACAACAGTTATATAACCACCATATACATTGGGTTTATATGCTTTTGCACTGTTATTTTTAATTGTGATTTCAACAGTTGCTGAATTAGCACCTTTTCTTATAAAAGCTGAAAAGAATATTAGTTGTATTTTCAAAAACAGATCACATACATTGAAGAATGGGACAGCATGTTTGAGAACAGACAAAATGTAATGTTTTTTTGTAAAAAAAATCATAAATAGGTACATTTGTAACTTCTATGTCTAACCCCTTCTAGCACTATTTTATCTAACAGGGTAGTTAGAAACTGGAAGTTGTAAATGCCAACAACTTAAACCAAAGCAAAAGCTGCCTGGATAAGTACCTACTTGAGCAGCAAGTGATGAGGGAATGATTTGAGCGTATCAGCAAAAACTGTCAGCTTATTAATAATACTAAGAAAGGTTTTCAGTTTTTTCAGATACCACTGTCTGACATGTATTTCTTCAAATATACTTTCTATTGCCCGAATTCCTTTGGATGTTTAAATTCATTGAAAATTTGATTTCACATAAAGTTCATGAACAAATTGCTTCTTCTTCCAAACAATTAATCTGTAAAGAATCGTCGCCTTATTTGATAATATATCAATTTTTAGTACTCACATTGTAGGTTACTTCCTCTATTTGTAGCAGTAGCCCGTCCACCTAAGCCCACAACTAAAGCTGTCAAGATAGCACTTTTCCCGCTCCCATTGCGACCAACAATAAAGTTAACATTTCTGTTAAGTTTTATTTCTAAATTATCATGGCAAAAAAAATTTCGCACGTGAATGCTGACTATAGAGCCATCAATATCTTCGTCAAATTCGTCTACTTCCATAATAAATTAAATATCACTAGCAAAACAAAAAGCAAGTTATGGTAAAGATTTCCAATTTTTTAATGGTACTTAGCGTTCGCGTACAAACAAATCACATAAAGTTATAGTAGGAAAAACTGTTTAAGTTATTTTATTAACAAATACTATCTTAGTTTAGAACTATAGACATAAATCACAACCTGTCAAAAATCTTGGACCACTTTTACACAGTGTAAATAATAATTTTGGCGCCGTAATTTGGCGGTCGATTTTTTTTTCAAATTTTTTTTATTGAGTAGTTGGGCAGTTGACTTGACAGTTGTATTCGGATCAACCTTTAGTTATCTTCGGTACCACACGTCACAAAGCAACCAATGTTATCGCTACTCGTCCAATGTGTGGAATTGTGGATCGAGGTTGGTTATTCGTTCAGTCAGTCGTGTTGCAACACGCAGTGTGTGTGTGCTGATGTATGCCATTGAGCGTGTATGTATATGTATGAAATATCGATATTATACGCATTGAAATATCGAAATTTAAAAGTATGATATATTGAACATCGATATTTACCTGGTTCCGATATTTATGTCGATATTAAAAACGTCTTGCATCGCTACATGAGATTTAATGTTGAGAAACCTTTATAGAAAGTTTATTTCATTGCAAAATTTATTATTAAACGAAAGTTTACTCTAAAAGACGGGTATTTCTACGACCTACACAAAACAGGCTTGCACTGATGTTATTTGAAAAATATACACTGGTAATTTTATTTCTTTATTACAAGATGTGTATGTATATAACTGTTTTTTAAATATAGCTAAAATAATTGTTTTAAAATACGTAATTTATAAATTATATGTACTGTTAAATCATACGTTTTCTTGGTATGCGGTGGGCGTGACCACGTAATTTTATTTGAAAGTCAGACGATATAAAAACACCTATAAAAATCTCTATCAAATTAACATTTCCTTATATCTGATACTCTGTGCTAATAATTAAGTAAGATCAAACAAATAATTTTAAATAATTATAACGTTATATAGAGAGATACATGTTTGAGGACCGAAACTTGTCTTTACTGTCTTTTGAAAAAAAATAGTCTATTTAAAGATGTCTTATTTACTCTAGTGAGTCGCTTTGCCCGCGAAAGACGCGCAAGACTTCCATTGTGCCCGGAGTAATGCCTGTTCATGGAGGTTGTAGTGGAGGTGTGTTGTTTTATCAACGCAGCAAGTGCTATACAAACTTAGTGAAAAGTGCTGTCCTTTTTTTTTTTTTTTGTTTTTTTCTTGTACTTACCAGTTTTAAAATGTCTTTACCATTTGTAATATTCAACTTTCTATATTTATTTCAAATCTTTACGCTCATATAAAGAAAGTTTTCTTTGATAGCCGTGTTAGTTTTATACCACCTATTATTTAATTTTATAATATTTTATAAGTATATTCGTGTTTTACACGTTTCTGACGTGTCTTTACCACTTCATTGTCACTAAATATTTCTCGAATACACGAACATAATGAGTACACTATAGCTTAAAAGTTTTATAAAATACATCTATTATCCATGATGTAGTCCAAATAGTCTGTTATTTGAAAGTTTTTACGAAATTGCTAAGTATCCGTATTTCAAAGAAATACCCACATGTACAATTATTTTTCGCTTTCACTTTTCATGTACAGGAGGCATTGTAAAATTTTTTTTTTATATCGATATATATCGATATTATCGGCTTAAAACGGTCGATATATCAAATATCGATATTGTCCAGCTTTCGATATTTATATCGATATAAATATTTAAATATATTAAATATTTTGTGCATCCCTATGCGTATGTCGATTATTCATTGTCGAGCGAGAATGTCATTGTCATCCACTTTGTCATCTGCACCATCGCTTAGTAATCTGTGACCATCGCCATTCGCAAGGACAAATAAAAAGTCATTGTTTAAATTATTTTTTCAACATTTTTATTTTATTTTTAGAAAATGCTTAGAGCAAATTCAATTTCTGCAACGGACGCCTTAACATTGGCTCTGACGGGACAGACAGAACGAGTATACGAGCCGACGTGTGTATGCTTCACCAATTAACCAGCCAACCACAGATTATATAGGGCAGCCAACGTTGGTCACCAATGATGTGGCCATCGTATGGATGGTGCCGGGGTCACAGGCCGGGGAACTAGCGTAGAAGAGGAACACAGTGTGCGAATGACATCCAGCTCTTTGCGGAAATCCTACATGCGAGAAAGAAATGCAACAAAATGTCCATAGACATATATATACTAGCGTAGGAGACCAACTGACATCTAAACATCGCATGACCGAAACGGAAATGAGTATGTGTGCAAAATTCACATGTGGTTGAGCCAGTTTTAGTGATGTGCATGGGTGTTTTTTATATTATCGATAGCACGTAGTACTTTCATGATAATGTGTCGTTGAAATTACCGCGATATCATAAGTCGAAATCGGCAATCCTATTTATTATTTTGAATCTGCTATACTACATAATTTTTGTTTTGAGTTACTTTTCCTAACTTTTAGTTTTTTAAAATGACAAATCATCAATCAGTCAATTCAAATGCCATTTCCTTTACTCCAATAAATATTTTTTTTTGTTAACAGTTGATAATAAAAAATTTGCAGAAGTAAAGAAAGCATTAACATCATTATGGAAATGTTAATATTTAGTTGAATACAAGCCAAGTAATAAATAAAACAATATAAATAAACGATTTTTATTTTTAATTACAATACGTCACGTTGCAACGCATAACAACAAAATTTTAACTCTTTGTAAACAAAAAAATGAGAATGTACAAAACAAAAACATTTACAATAGAGAAGTTCATGATGTTCAAAATATACAATTTAACTCGATAGAATTGAAAGATAAACCAAAACTAATAAAACAGTGAAAGTTTTTTTTAAATTCGTCAATAAATGACTGAGAAATAAATTATTGATATTTATTAATTTGACGACCGCTTAGCCTAGTGGGTAGCGACCCTGCCTACGAAGCTGGAGGTCCCGGGTTCGAATCCCAGGTCGGGTCAGTATTTATATGATGAATATCGATACTGGTACCGGGTCTTGGTTGTTATATGTATGTGATGTCTTCGCTTGGTACGCAAAACAGAAGCTAATGCTTAGTTTGGGGCCACGACGTTGTAATGTGCACGTTATTATTATTATTAAGTATTTTCGTGTGGTTTGACTGGTGGATTCTTACTGCCCATGACGTCACATTGTCTACTCGATTGAGTGTCGCGTCATCTCACTGCACCACAAATTATGCCTTGGATGCCTTGGACTAGTCTATAATATCTTTTGTTTCTTTGTGTAATAGGTAATTAAGTTTTATTTGAATATAAAGGAACAAGTTTTTGTAAAAGACAAAGTGATAATTTGCCTAAAATTGATATTTTCACTGTGATGGACTTTTCTTCAAATCCATTTTATATTAGTGCTGAAATAAAAGTTTAGGCTCTAAAGTTGAAGGTCCTGGTGATATATCCCGGTAAACGTACGCTGACACCGATCGCTTGGTCTTCAGATTGACCTGTACAGAAATTACAGTTGGCATAAATGCTCTGACTTTAGATATTAAGTATTATTAGTATATTACTTAATATACTTAGTAAGCACATATGAAAAAAAAAGAAACCCCTAACGGCACAAATTCAGTAGGTATAGATCCTTTCTTCAAAAGTCGTCGGTGATTTAGTTAGACAAAACAGTTATCCGTAAAATGTCTACTGCAAACCAAAGAATGTTTTCGAGGAGTCCCACCTGTTCTATTTAACATTTTTTTCCATTGTTCTATGCTAACCGTGTTTACAGGAAACCTGGATATTATGAAATAGTCATCATTATCAGGAAGCATTTTTTAACACCGCAGTTTCTTGGAGGAAAATGAGGTTAAACTATTGTGTACAGTAGTTTTGTCATTCAAAGTTAAATTATTTACGACGTTCATAATCAGAGAACAGATAGAACGTCAGACTTTAAATCATAAATAAATAACGATTAAAATTAAATAGAGCATCAGATTTTAAATCTTAAATAAATAACGATTAAAATTAATTGTGTATATATCTTATATTTTCATTTGAAAAAGTCTTGTATTTACATATATACCCTATGTGTAGTATATATGTATAGATGTCATACTTTCCTTTACAATGTGCTGCCAGGCTAAATAAACCTCACAATATGTTTAAAAACAGTTAACGACATCATTCCAGTGGAACAGGTGCAATTAGGTAATATCAAATTTACAAAATATTTATATTTGAAAATATCGACATATCGATACATTTTGTGCAATCCCTATGCTTCATTGTTTGATTGTAATTTTACACAATATTTTTGTATCGTACACATAATTGTTTAAAATAACAAATTATTTACAAAATAAAGTATTTACCGTATACTACTGATGTACAACCAAGTAAATTTAGGATTGCTTTTTATAAAAATAAGCATTAAGATAACAGTATGTTATTGGCAGTACTTACCGGTGAAATGTCTCTTTATTTGGATTATTAACATATGTTACAGTGCAATTTAAAACTGAACACTACACCATTTTTATCACAAGAATTAATTTTTGTAGAATTCAAAACGATTAAAACACAAAATAGAAAACAAAGCTGGACCTTATTTTGACAAGTGAGTAAAGAAGACTAAATGTGTTCAAAGAGGTTTTATGTCAGATTTTCTTGCATTTCTTTCTCGCATGTAGGATTTCCGCAAAGAGCTGGATGTCATTCGCACACTGTGTTCCTCTCTTACGCTAGTATATATACCTTTATGAAAATGTCTCATAAAACCTCTTTGAAGACATTTAGTCTTCATTAGTCACTTGTCAAAATAAGGTCCAGCTTTGTTTTCTATTTTGTGCTTTAATCATTCTGAACTACATAAATTAAATCTTGTGAATTACAATGATGTCGTGTACTGTTTTAGATTGCACTGTAACATATGATTATAATCCAAATAAAGAGAGATTTCACATGTAAGTACTGCCAATAACATACTGTTATCTTAATGCTTATTTTTATAAAAAGCAATCCTAAATTTACTTGGTTATACATCAATAGTATACGGTAAATACTCTATTTTGTAAATAATTTGTTATTTTAAACAATTATGTGTAAGATACAAAAATATTGTGTAAAATTACAATCAAACAATTTAGCATAGGGATTGCACAAAATCTATCGATATGTCGATATTTACAAATATAAATATTTTGTATATTTAATATTATCTAATTGCACCAGTTCCACTGGAATGATGTCGTTAACTGTTTTTAAACATATTGGGAGGTTTATTTAGCCTGGCAGCACATTGTAAGAGAAAGTATGACATCTATACATATATACTACACATAGGATATATATAAATACAAGAATTGCTTATATAAAAATATAAGATACATACACAAATAATTTTAATCGTTATTTTTTTATGATTTAAAATCTGACGTTCTATCTGCTCTCTGATTAAGAACGTCGTAAATAATTTAACTTTGAATGACGATGTTACTGTATACAATAATTTAATCTCATTTTCCTCCAAGAAACTGCGGTGTTAAAAAATGCTTCCTGATAATGATGACTATTTCAAAATATCCAGGTTTCCTGTAAACGCGGTTAGCAGAGAACAATGGATAAGAATGTTAAATAGAACAGGTGGGACGCCTCGAAAACATTCTTTGGTTTGCAGTAGACATTTTAAGGAAAACTGTTTTGTCTAACTAAATCACCGACGACTTTTGAAGAAAGGATCTATACCTACTAAATTTGTGCCGATAGGGGTTTCTTTCTTTTTCATATGTGCTTACTTAGTATATTAAGTAGTATACTAACGCCGTAGTGTATATTTAATATTTAAAGTCAGAGCGTTTATGCCAACTGTAATTTCTGTACAGGTCAATCTGAAGCCCAAGCGATCGGTGTCAGCGTACGTTTACCGGAATATATCACCAGAACCTTCAACTTTGGTGCCTAAACCTTTATTTCAGCACTAATATAAAACGGATTTAAAGAAAAAAGTCTATCACATTAAAAATATCAATTTTAGGCAATTTATCATTTTGTCTTTTACAAAAACTTGTTCCTTTATAATCAAATAAAACTTAACTACCTATTACATAAAGAAACAAAAGATATTATAGACTTGGATGAAATATAGGAATTTCATCCAAGACATAATTTGTGGTGCAGTGAGACGACGCGACACTCAATCGAGTAGGCAATGTGACGTCACGGGCAGTAAGAAGCCACCAGTCAAACCGCACGAAAATACATAAATATCAATAATTTATTTCTCAGTCATTTATTTACGAATTAAGAAAAAAAACTTTCACTGTTTTATTAGTTTTGGTTTATCTTTCAATTCTATCGAGTTAAATATGATATTCATCATGAAACTTCTAAATTGTAAATGTTTTTGTTTTGTACATTCTCATTTTTTTGTTTACAAAGAGTGTTAAAAAGTTTGTTGTTTTGCGTTGCAACATGACGTATTGTCATTAAAAATAAAAATGGTTTACCACATATTATTATGAAGGCGCCCACGAGTTCTTCTTTGAACTTCGTCTGGGCTCACTCCTGAAGCGTGAGCGTTTTAGTGGACTGTATTTATAGGTATAGCGAGGGGCGATAGCGAAAGGAGAGGAAAGACTAAAGGGACTGACCTTGACGCAGCAACACACATATAAGTCTTCGCTGTCAGCCAGGAGCTCCTCCAGTCAGGCGGCGGCGCGGCACCAACACGTAATCGGGCACACTCCACAGTTTATATATTATAGCGTTTATTACACAATATTATTAGGTTTTTTATACGAGTTTTAGGCGATAAGCGATTATGCGTTCAGCGTTTTATATTTTCAGTGCGTCACATAGGAAAGACAACAGCGGACTGAATGTAAAGGAAAAAGCGGGTAGTGCGGAAACAAGAATCAGGGATGCGGCGTAGCCATTGCCCCCGGCCATTGAAAGACTCGCTTTCAATTGCACAAGGAAAAATGAAAGAAAAATATTAAAATAAACTTAAAATTTAACAAAGAAAGCGGAGAATAAATTAAATTAAACTATTTCTATTGCGTGGGTAGAGGACAGAGACGCACGACTGGTCTCTTGTAAATTCCAGTTGCAGTCTTAACTGACGCAACACGGACTACTCCGTCGACTCCTGGGAATGTAGAAACTACTACGCCCAACGGCCAATGAAGGATAGGGGTATCATCAGTCATTACTATTACAATCGTACCCTTTTCGATTGGTTTAGAAGGTGTATTCCATTTCTCACGCGTTTGTAAAAGATGTAAGTACTCTAACTTCCATCTTTTTGAAAAAGATTGTACCATATTATCCAAAAGCTTATATCGTTTTACTAAATTACTAGAAAACTCTGTCTCATCTACAAAAGGTAAATGTTTTATTGGACTTGACATTAAAAAATGCGCGGGCGTTAGAGCAGAAGGCTCCGATGGATCAGAACTCAATAGCGTAAGCGGACGCGAACTCAGTACGCACTCTATTTGCACCAATACTGTCAACAATTCTTCATATGTTAAAATCTGCGAACCTATTACGCGAAACAAATGAGTTTTAAACGCTTTGACGTAAGTCTCGACATGTCCATTAAAATGAGGACTGCGTGGAGGTATGAGTTTCCAGGTGATTCTGTTTTCTGATAACTCCTTTGCAAATGAAAAATTGTAATTTTCAGAACATAAAAATTTATAGAGTTCATTAAGCGTATTTTTTGCTCCTATAAACGTCGTACCGTTATCAGAGTACATACACGAAACCGCACCCCGTCTGGCAAGAAAGCGTTTAAAAGCTGAAATGAATACGTGCGTTGTCAGATCTGAGGCTATCTCTATATGCACAGCGCGTGTTACGAGGCACACAAATATGCACAAATAGCATTTTATAGGACGAACACCGCGTTTTCTATAAGGCGTAATGCTGATTGGACCTGCATAATCTACAGCTGTATGCGTGAAAGCTTTAGTTTGCTGTACACGACAAGCTGGTAAATCAGACATCATAGGAAATGTATTTTTTGGATTAACCTTAAAACAAAAGTAACATTGATGAATAATTTTGCGAACGGTGTTTCGACAAGATAAAATCCAATAGCGTTGTCTAAGTATAGACATAAGTAGTTGCGGCCCAGTATGACAATGTTTCTCGTGATAATATTTTATTATGAGATCGACAATATAGTCCTTTCGAGGCAATAAAATAGGATGCTGCTGATCATAGGATAAGTCTGCATTACGCAGGCGTCCACCAACGCGCAACAATCCGTATTTATCTAGAAATGGGTTTAATTTTCTGATTTGAGGCGAACAGTTTTTATTTGAAATTAAACATTTTATATCGTCAGCGAAATATTTAGATTGCATAACCTTAATTATTTGAGTTTCAGCGAAATCAAATTGTGAACTGGTAATTACTTCAGCGCGAGGTAGTTTCTTTAAAAAGCGATAAATGTAAATAATAGAGCGAAGTAGAGCGTTCCAAGAAGAAAAGCGTTGTGATAGCGTATACAAAGTATGAGGTTCTTCTTCGGCCGACGTAGCCAAAGCGATTACCTTTGATTCGGTTACTTCCATATTATCAGGAGGTTTGAACCTTTTAATAGGCCAACTTTCAGGTTCTTGCTGTAACCATGAGGGACCATTAATCCATAATGGATGGTCAATTAAGCGTAAAGGTGTGATACCACGAGACAAACAATCACTCGGATTATCAACTCCATTTACGTGATAAAAATGTCGCGGAGGAAGCGTATCAATAATTTTTGTAATTCGCGTAGCAACAAATGTTTTAAATTTGTGCGGAGACGAGTGGATCCAGCATAGAGTCACCATAGAATCGGTGAAACAATAAATATCGTCAATATTATGACGAGGAGCGTATGTGTCGATGACTAGACGCGTTAATTTAGCCATAAGTAGCGCAGCGCACAACTCCAAGCGAGCGATAGAAACAACTTTAAGAGGCGCTACTTTAGATTTCGCGCAAACCAAACGTATAATAGGCGGGTTGTTAGCGTTAGATATGCGTAAATAAATAACTGCGCCATAAGCTTTTTCACTAGCGTCTGAAAAAGCGATTATAGAAATTTTTGAATTTTCAGTTACACCTAAATGACGCGGGAATTTTTATTTAGCTAATTCAGGAAGTTCGGAAATATATTTATGCCAAATTTCAGCAATGTGCGGCGGCGTTGGTTCGTCCCAGTCCAATTTCAAAAGCCAAAGCTGCTGGATGAGAACCTTAGCAAATAATATGACCGGCGCGATAAACCCAATTATGTCATATTGACGAGCGATGACGGACAAAATATTTCGTTTCGTACATAGTCGCTCCTCTATGGACACGACAAAACTAAATTCATCAGTAGACGGTGACCGCTGAGGTCCCAAAATCTTTAAATGTTGATCCTGTTCAAACTGAACAGCCGAACGGTAGCGATAAGACTCGGACAACGAATCTAACAATTCAGCAGAATTACTAGACCATTTTACCAAATCAAAGCCCCCGGCCTTGAAGAGACCCAGCAACTCATTCTTAAGTTTGAGTGCGTCAGGTAGCGCGGGAACAGAATAACACACGTCGTCCATATAGGCGGCGCGCGGTACGAGATCCGCGGCGAGCGGGTATGTGTCTTGTTCTTCGGCGGCCAATTCGCGTACGACCCGCATAGCGAGATAGGGACTACTACGTAATCCAAAACAGACGCGATTGAACTCATACGTGACGAGAGGTTCCGTAGAGTTGTAACGATAAAGTATTTTTTGAAATTTGCGATGTTCTTCCTGAACCAAAATTTGCAAATACATCTGCTTGATGTCTGCTGAGAAAGCTATACTATAAAAGCGAAACATGAGTAATATTAAAAATAAGTCATTTTGTAGATTTTGCCCTGTATATAATATGTCGTTGAGTGATAGGCCAGAAGTGGTTTTGGCACTCGCGTCTAACACTATACGCAACTTCGTCGTGGTTTTGTCTTGACGCACGATGGCGTGGTGAGGGATGTAATAACCACTTTTAATATTATCATCATAAACTGGAGAGATATAATTTTTATCTAAATATTCTTTGATAACCGCGTTGTATTCTAAGCGCAAAGTAGGCGAAGCATTAAGTTTTCGTTCCAAAGAAAAATATCTATTTTTAGCGATTGTATACGAGTCACCTAAAGAAGCAGAGTCGCGCGAAAAGGGAAGCGCGACGCTGTAGCGTCCAGACTTGTCTCGCGACAAATTATCTTTAAATATAGTTTCGCATTCACGATCCTCAGCATTAAGGACAGGCGCGGTATTAATTTCTTCAAGTTGCCAAAATTTTTGTAAAATCGTATTTATACAGGGTTGAGTAACAGCGCAACAAGCAAGAGATATGTTACTGGGATTATTTTCAATATCTACATTGCCTATAATCATATAACCGAAGACAGTCTCGAAAGCTGTCGGCATACCCGGAGGTCCCGTTACACGGCCCGACAGTAAAATTTGTGAAAACATCGAACCCCCCAACAAAAGATCGATATCACCCGGAACCGAGTAATATTTATCAGCGAGCGTAACATTATTTAAATAGGTAAATGAAGTAGTATTTATATGAGCGGTAGGTATTTTATCCGTAATTCGATCGATTACAAAAGCGTTAATAGAATATTTAATATTTTTATTTATTAATGATGACACTTTAAGTGTTAACATGCCCTTAATTGAACTAGCGGAGCCACCTATGCCCTTAACGACCGATCTAATAATTTTATTATAGCGTAAATTTAATAATTTGCAGCAATCTGTGGTTATGAAATTATTTTGTGAAGCTGTATCCACTAGACCTCTAATAGTATGTAAGTTACCCAAGTTATCTTCAGTGTTTAATTGAACAGTTCCTAATAAACAAGTGTTCACGCGTTCAGAACTAGATTTAATATTACAAAGAGATATTTTATTATCGTGTGACGCATCTACTGTGGGCGCAGGCGTCTGAAACCGGTTAGCGGGGCCGGCGGCGGCAGCGGAGTGCTTCAGCGTTTCAGAGAATTCCGCACGAACGTTTACGGTTTGCGGTTCCGTATGCGACTTCATTTTTCTACATAAAAGTGAATGATGTTTGCATCCACAGTAGCGACATAAAACCGTAGATTTACAAGCGAAACTTACATGATATAAACTCAAACAATTAGAACATCCATTTCGTTTTTTAATAAAATTAATACGATCATTAATTGAAAGGCGTTTAAAAGAATCACATTTATATAATTGTGTATGTGTGGTTTGTTTACAGCACACACAAGCATTATCCACTACGACAAAGGAATGCGTAGGCTTCGAGTAATTTTGTTCTGCGTTATTTTTACCATACTTCTTTGGCGGGGCAGAAGTAGTAGATATAGAAGAAGGCGTGCAATCCAATATTTTGGATTGTTCATGAAGAAAACCGATTAAACTATTGTACGTAGGTATGGATTCGTCACGTTTTAACATTTCAAAGGCGCGCGATGTTTCCGAATCCAGTTTCTTAAGTGCTACGTGGAGTAATATGAAATCCGTCAAATCAGACAATTTCAAAGATTTCAAACTAGCGACCGCGGCGGCGAATTTATCTAAAAATAATTCTATATTTTTTGAAGAAGCGTAACTAGCAGCTTTAAAATTAAATAATTGATCCAAATAAGCGGAAGCGAGACAACGTTTATCCTCATATTTTTTAACCAAAGTTGACCAAATCTTTTCGTAATTTTCCCCGGTGGGAGTGATTCCGGAGCACACCGATAAAGCACGACCAGAAAGTTTTCCTATTAAGTATTGCACCCTTTCGTGATCTGTTAAGTTTTCGTTTACATGAATAGTATTTTTGAAATTTTCATAAAACATTGGCCACTCAATAGGATCACCAGAAAACGACAATAACTCCAACTTAGGTAATTTTATAGTACTCTTCTTGCTTTCAGAATTGTTACAAGTATCGTTGCATGTAGACTCAGGAACTTTAAGAGCGTTAATTTTACTTTCGACCCGCTTAATACGGCAATATAAATCATCAAACGCATTCCAAGATTGAAAATTAGGTACCGCGTCAGGATTCACAGTCAGCTCAAGCAAATTGATTTGTTTTACTAAATCAGAAAATTCATCGCGAATCGATTCCAATGTAATAATACTGGACAAAAATAATTCTTCTGCTACTGTATCTTCAAAGGCGTTTTTTGCGTAATTATAGATGTATTGCAACCGACCAAACATTGATTCACGTTGCGCAGTTAACATAGTTATTTGTATTTTAATATCTGCCTCTTGCAGTTTTACTTTACCTTTTGTAGGCATATTTGAAGTTAAATATATTTATAAAATCAATAGAATTAAAACTGAAAACGTAAGAAACTAGACGATTCAATAAATGTCGCAATTACTGCCTGTAACATGCACACGCGGCACGCACACAAAAGGTGCGCGCGCGTAGATGCGACGCGATGTTTACCTACCTACAAAGCGAAATAATTATAAATTCTTAGATAAAATTTTGATATAAAATAATTTTATATTTATATAAAGCGTTTCGTGCGAGAAATGGAATCTACCTTGTTCAGTAAAGACTGACAGAGTAAGAATAGCGTAGTTTAAAAGAATTGTATGAAGGGAAGCGTGCAGCGAGTTATTTTAAAACTTTTGGTAAAGACCAGAATTTTATGAAGCGAGCGTGGTCAGAAGAACCAATTATTTTTTAAACCTTCGGTTCGAAGGAACATATTATTTTTTTAAACCTTCGGATCGAAGGACCATATTATTATGAAGGCGCCCACGAGTTCTTCTTTGAACTTCGTCTGGGCTCACTCCTGAAGCGTGAGCGTTTTAGTGGACTGTATTTATAGGTATAGCGAGGGGCGATAGCGAAAGGAGAGGAAAGACTAAAGGGACTGACCTTGACGCAGCAACACACATATAAGTCTTCGCTGTCAGCCAGGAGCTCCTCCAGTCAGGCGGCGGCGCGGCACCAACACGTAATCGGGCACACTCCACAGTTTATATATTATAGCGTTTATTACACAATATTATTAGGTTTTTTATACGAGTTTTAGGCGATAAGCGATTATGCGTTCAGCGTTTTATATTTTCAGTGCGTCACATAGGAAAGACAACAGCGGACTGAATGTAAAGGAAAAAGCGGGTAGTGCGGAAACAAGAATCAGGGATGCGGCGTAGCCAATATTGTCATTGAAAATGTATATCATATCCATTTCACAGGAGACGCATTTTTGAACATACCTCCGAGGGTATGGGGTCTAGACAAGATTTTAAAAGATTTAAAATTTAGTTGTGCATTGTATGACATCAAAATTTTGGAAATCGGTTAAGTAGTTTTTGAAAAAAAATGGAAAATGTAAAAAAATCGGGATTTTTTCGGAATTTTTTTTACTAAATCCAAAATATTTCAAGAACGGGAACCGATATCGAAAATAAAAAATATAGTATCTCGGCCATTAACGTAGCTACGATTTGAGACCAAGTTTTTGGAAATCGGTTGGTAATTGTAAGAGAAATTATTTCCGAAAGATGAGATTGTTTGGTCGATAGCTGGTGTTTGTGGATATAAGTTACTATATTTCAGAGGGTATTCGTCGGATCGCTTCAAAGTGTTATACCAATGGTTAGAAGGCGTCGGTAGCTACAGTTTGAGACCAAAATTTTGGAAATCGGCTGGAAATCGAACAAGAAATTTGACATCACATGTTAGATTTTATGGACGTTCGGGAACTTGTTAACATTACGGTCATCGCCTTTCGGCCTGTATTCGTTCGAATGCTTAATTATCAAGTTTAGAACGTTTAAGGATATCAGAGGCTGCAGTTTAAAACCTAAATGTTTCAAATATGTTGAACTAGCGACCCGCCCCGGCTTCGCACGGGTAGCAGAGAATTTTTTCGTTGATTTATTTCTGATTTCAAAGAGTTGAAAAGAATAGTGCCACGTTTTCGTGGCAATAAAATAAAATAATCTGTGAAAATCGGGTTTGGGTAGGTTCATTTTCAATGAAACCGATGGTTGCGGGGACTGCAAGATCTGTGGATTTTGTTCTATTTATTACTTGGCTTGTATTCAACTAAATATAAAAATTTCCATAATGATATTAACGCTTTCTTTACTTCTTTCTGCAAATTTTTTATTATCGACTGTTAACAAAAAAAAAAAATATTGGAGTAAAGGAAATGGCATTTGAATTGATTAATTGATGATTTGTCATTTTAAAAAACTAAAAGTTAGGAAAAGTAACTCAAAACAAAAATTTTGTAATATAGCAGATTCAAAATAATAAATAGGTTTGCCGATTTCGACTTATGATAACGCGGTAATTTCAACGACACATTATCATGAAAGTACTACGTGCTATCGATAATATAAAAAACACCCATGCACATTACTAAAACTGGCTCAACCACATGTGAATTTTGCACACATACTCATTTCCGTTTCGGTCATGCGATGTTTAGATGTCAGTTGGTCTCCTACGCTAGTATATGTATGTCTATGCTACCAACAGATTACCACAGACGCCGGTACCACACATTGGTCACAAAGTTGACCCAATGACTCTCGTCCAACTTGTGGATCACTAACGTTTGGGATCCGTCCACGCGTTGGCGATTCACTTAGTCGTGTTGCAATGCAACTAGTTCCAGACGTTTCAGTTGTTTGTGTTCATTTCGAGTATTCACATTTTAGAATGGTTTTGACTATTGACATTTAAAAACGTTCCAGATATAATTTACTCGAAAGTGGTTTTGTTAGTGAATTAATCGTTCATAACATATATGAGCGTAAGAAACAAATCTTTGAAACATTCATGGCTATTATTGAATACGTATGGTACATAGCCATAAACGTACACACTTATTATTAAATATATGATTATGGGTAAAGTTGCCTACATTTCCCCATATCTTAGTCTAACTTGTTGCATAGAGTCCGACCTATGAATTGTGGCACTGATAGACTATATTTTGTGTTATTTTTATGTAAAAGTTGTACTGATACATAAAAGGAAAAAACACAATCAATCATCACCACAATTGATTGGTCAAACTATACCACTGCGTACGCCTGTTCTAAATATCCTAATCTAATCAGTACGCTGTCAACTGCTATTAATTGAGGAGGTTAATAATATTTTGTGTTAGTTTTTAAAAGAATTTAGTTACAGAAATTATCCTTTTCGTTTATCATTTTCGGTTTTTAGGTAGTTACTTCTATTCAAGATTCACACAATGATAGCAATATTTAAATTATTAGTAAAGCTTATTGATACATCGTTGGCCACATCCGCCATGTTTGAATTAACGGCTTCATTAGCAACAAAACTTCCACGCACAGATTCTTCTGCGGTGGTGAATTCCAGCAACGAAAACATCTGCGGAGTCGCTCCAGATAATTTTTCGTTTAAAACAAAATCATCAAATTCACGAAAAAAAAAAAAAACTAGAGGAGGTAAGGCTTCTCCACCCAGGATGCTTATTTTTTTCGACGTAGGTATCAATTAACGATCGAATGTATTATTCACAACACTTGTTTAAATCTATATAGCCATATTCACACTGATTCACAAATTCGCGCGAATGACGAGACAAACCGAGAGGCGACGTGCGACATGGGTGCGACGTGATCGTGAATGTTGAACCTGAATAGTGAGCTCGTCATTCATACAGTAATGAAGGCATGAAGAATGTGTAAACGCTAACTTAATGTGCTGAATATAGCTTAATGTCTCGTCGATTTTGAATATATACGGTGTTCGGTTACCGTTACGCTTCCAAGCAATTCTTATATCAATGCTTCCAAGTGAAGCAAAGTGAAGTGTTACCAGAATGTACCAGAGTAAGTAACGTCGTGAACAGTTATTTTCGTGAGAAAAAAAAACGCATAAAAAACGGAAAAAAGCACAGAGCAGAGTACCTACTTTGTGAAAAAAGTAAAGTAACGCCATTTTCGTTCGTTGTGGATTTTTGTTAGTGTTACAGGTTAGTGTTATTGTTTGTTATACAGTTATTCGTGTTAATCAAAGAGTTATTTGAGATTAATCGAGATTATTTTATAGAATCATATTCCTCAATTTTTCGACGATTCTCTAGGATCTTTTATTGGTCTACTTGAAATAGCAGTGGTGAGTGCTGAGTGTTAGTATTTTCAAGGTGAACCAGATTTGCAGTACTTACCTGTATGATTTATTACCTACAATAAGTATATTTAAATAGGTATTCAAATATTTCGTTAAGTTAATCTAATTTATTATCCATGTGCAATAAAATTATAAACCTCTCATAAAACTCGGCATATAAAATTGGAAAATAAACCAACATTACGAATAATGAACTCTACTATTAAAACTTGTACTACAACTAAAATAAAAATCTGATATGGAGAATTGTACGTTTTATCCTTGTTTCTTACAGAATAATACAACAATGAGTGATTCACTTGATCAGAATGAACCTCCAAAAGATGTAAGTTGTATTTTTTTTAAAACAATATTTATGTCGGTATTTTGTTCATGCATCATAATCGTCAATTTACTTTTCTTTTATTTATTAGATATTTCTAGGCTTCCTTTTTTACCTATATGTGTATTGAGTTTGTGTGTGCTAAATGTTTCTTTTCTTTCTTAATTTTGATGGCTAATAAGAATAATATAAAGTTATGTACAATCTCCATTAATAAATTTTCATTCCAGCCAAGGGAGTTAGAAAAACTTGAAGAAGCAAAGCTAAAAGCAAAGTTTCCAAATGCTGTACTGGGTAGAGGGCCAGGAGGTGGTCCAGGTGGTCATTCAGCCTTCTTGCAGAAACGACTAGCGAAAGGGGTAAGTGACTGGGATGACCATTTCACAATATAGTGCAGTATTTAATTTGGATTGCATTTAAACAAAATATTTTATGTAACTCAAATGACAATAAATCTTAAAGCCTTGGTTGATTTCCAAGTGAACGTCAACAGGAAGAAAATACTTCAATATGAATTTTAGTTTAGAATTTTTAGTTTTCAATACTTTTACATAAATCGCAATACATTTAATATTTAATTTCCAACTAAAAGTTTAAATAGGTACCAATATTAACTATTGGCACACTTCACGATTAAATTTCTATAAATGCTAAAATTGGTGTTTTTTAATTTGTCACCAATAAACCAAATATAAATTTTGTAGTTTTAACTTTAAAAATATTTCATCCCTTGCTTTACTCCCTTAAGGATTAAATTTCCAAGTTTTGAAATAGGACATTTAGTTTCTGACCTTATGGCAAAATCAATTTTCTTGTATTTAACTTTAAAAATGACCGAGTTCCAGACAAATTTATACTTCTCTTGTTTTTCTCTCATACGGATAGAATTTAAAAAAAATCCTTAGTGGAGGCTCATGTCTGAAAAAATAAAACCTAATGTCCAAATTTTGTGTGATCTGCTTCAACAAATCAATCAAATTCAGCTTCTATCAAAATGAAAATTCCCATACAAACTTTCAACGCCTATTTTACTTCCTTAAGGGTTAACTTTTAAGAATCTAGAAAAAACATATTTCGTTTCTAAGCCAAATGTCAAATACCAATTTTCATGCATTTAACTTCATGACAGAATTCCCATACAAACGTTTGTATGGGAATTTTGCTCTCATAAAGGTTAAATTCACAAAAATGTAGAAGCAGTATTATAATACCAGGTGTTTGGCTGAACATAGTCCAAACTTACAGAGTGTAGAGATGACCGAACAAAGAGTTTCAAAAAAATAAGTGACACACAACAACATTAAACAAACCTAATGTCCAAACTTTGTGTGATTCGCTATAGTACTTTCGCCTCGGCGTTACAAGTAAGAGAGTGGTAGGTATTTTGATTAGCAGTCCACGCAGTAAGAGAAAACTGTCTGACATATAAATGTATATAAATGAAATGAAGCTTGTTAGTCTCGCTAAAACTCGATAACAGTTGGACCTTTTGGTTTTGAAATATTTCTGGGAGTCCAAGGAATGTGTAAAAGGTGAGAAAATATGAAGAAGTTGCAAGAAAAAATAACATTGTAGTAAAAAACTACTTCATTTTCGCATACAAACTGTTCATACCTGTCAAACAGGGTGAGATCAAAAATAAATTTCTTTACTCTTTTATCGGCTATCTCGGAAACGGCTGTATTTTTTTATATGAAATTTTGTGTTTAGATATGTATCATTCCAAAACAGGTTTCGAAATAAGTTTTATGGTTATCAAGCACCAGGGGGCGCTGCAGTAAAAATATATTTTCGAAACGACTGAACCGATTTTGATATGGTTTTTTGCATTACATAAGTCTCACCTGCGAATAGATAATTTACTAACTTGTGCAGTTATGGGCCCCCAGGGGGCGCTGCAATAGATACGTGTCTTTAAAACGGCTGGGACGATTTTGACGCGGTTTTTTGTGTTACATAGATATCACCTGAGCGCAGGTTCTTAGATAAGGATTGTAGCTATGAGCATATATACAATATGTAATATGTATATGTTCATAATAGCAATACATATATACATAAAACGGTTCTGAGTTCTGAGGCGGTACGTAGTTCTCCGGGTCAGCTAGTAATAGATAAATCGTTAATTTGACTCCTAGTAATATTATTACCCAATGAAATGTTGATTTAATGGTTTAATATTTTGATATTGTATAAAACTAATTTTATTTAAAAAAACTTTTCAGCAAAAGTTCTTCGATTCCGGAGATTACCAGATGGCCAAGCAACGTCCAGGCAGTTTAGCCGCGCCTTTTAAGACCACCGCGCCTAAAATACCCACCGGGGAGGCAATTCCCACTCCAGAAACAGTGCCTGTGCGCAAAACTTCAATCATTCAGCCCAAGTTCCAAACTCCGAGCCAAACATCCTAGCCCGCACTGCCAAGAGCACAAGTGCTACAATAGAGCATGTGTCTATGGTAACATGATCATGACCGACTTCTTTTTATTATTAAAGATTATGAAGCTGTATCATAGGCTAATATAAGTAAATGCTATTTTGATTAAAAAGTGAAAGTTGAAATGAACCAAACAAATGTGTGTTTTATGTAAAAAAATTCCAAATTGGTATACAACTTGTGTAATAATAATTTTGTCCCCCATATGAAAGATAATGTATAACAATGAAATATTAATGATTCCTGTTTTCAGCTAATAGCACTCTTTAATTGTGTAGTTGGTATTTACATGTGGCGTAGTTCATGTTAGTTGTTTAGATTTCACTTCATTCACTATTATAATTTAAATACGTACACATTTTAATGTATAAAAGGAATAATTATGGTCGAGCATGGTACGATAATTGTGATTTAAATAATAGTTGTAGTGTATGTTGGATTGAATAAGTTTTATAAAGACTTAAGGTGTATAAATTTAGGTGTAGTACTGTGTAACATCATTACTTGCCATCGTTCTGTTGGCTTAACTCATTGCTATCATAGCAATGATTTATATCCAACAGCAATGTTTTGTATGTACAAACTTAATATCATTATTCACATTTCATTATAATGGTTGAAGTGGATTGACTAATTTCATTTTGATTTATATTAAATTACTCATCAATTTTGCTTTGTCTCTGAGAAAACTGAAATAAGCTTTGAATTTAGATGCTAGTTAGTGTCATAAATGTTAAAACTTTAGAAACATTTACAGAAAGAAATAATTTAAAGGAGATAAGTATCTTTTTTGTTAATGTCTAACATATAAATAATTTGCCTAAAATTAGCACAACGATTTGGGTCATTGCACATCAAAAACTTGATTTAAGCGAACATGTTAGCTATCAGTTTTTCCAACAAACATATAATAAACTTATACTATCTTCAATTTATTTTAGCCTAGATATTAACCACAAAAAAACTAAATTGTCTGCCTTTTTTCTGTGTGTGCTGATATAATGTGTGTTATTTCATTAGTATGCATCTAATTTAGTGGCAAATAGAATTGACTAATACTTTCTAGGCTGTGTTACTAGAAATATTACAATTTGTAGTAGACATATACGTTTAACTAGTTGCAAATGATTTTACTTTGTGGTAACAGTACTAACATGACGACAATAACAAATACTTAGTAAGGGTATATTCGCAATATACCCGGATCCTACGACTTGGCAGTGATGCTAACCTATTGTACAATAAGGGTCATCCTTACAGAACATCCACATTTTTTAACCTATTAACTTGTCATCAATCAATTGTCCCTGGCATTCAAATGCTCGTGACCTTGGGTCTAACCCAAATGGGTTAATGTGTAGCATCTGGGTTAAGCTTAATCCGTAAATTGGTCTGTTTATGGGTCACCATTGTTATTAGGCTGTGGTCATGATGTCCAAATTATTTCCATGTTTACAAAAGCCATTCATAAATTAGAAACAATATCAATATAAAAAAAAAACTATAATTGAATATAATGCAAATTTCTGGCTAAAAGTTAATATCTTTTGTCCCTTTAACCACTAACTGTGATACCACCAGCTAGATGGAAGTTGCAATGCATGATGTGCAAACAGCAGGGAGCTGGCGCATGCATACAGTGTCACGAAAGCAAGTACTCCGCATTTCACGTCACAGCGCACAACAGGCTGGGTCAAACTGGCATTTTTTGATGAATGATTAGCCAATTACAAGATATTGAATGCTTAGATATTAAGGAAGATACATCTATTTGTTACTTTTTAGTGGTGAAAGGGACTCATAGACATATATTTTAGACAATCTGCTTTTTGGCCAAATGACATTGTTAGATATTATTGCAGTATTGGTATCTTACATTTTAGGCATGCGCTCATAACTGCGATATATCAGCACACCAGAATTAAAATCACAGAGGTATGGAATTCCCATTGAGTAATAGAGATATGCACAGTACACAGCCCATAGAGAATTTGAAAATTGAATCAATGTGGTTATTTTCATCAATATAATAAATTATTATATCTGTGCCTAAAATTATTCAATGTCCTTTTTTAAATTATATAAAAAGTAAAATACCCTCAAACACATTTTGTAATTGTAAAAATGTTGGATTCAATAAGCATGTAATTATAAAAATAAAACCATTGCTAGAAAAAAGTTATTTTATTTCATTCATATTCTAGGCCACTGATTATTCTTCATCTTAAAATATAAAAATTATGTGATTAAAACAAGTTTTAATGAAAACAAATCATCATTCAGACCACACAGTGTAACTATGGAATGTTTGCTTCTCGAGTGTATATAATCACAGAATGTAAAATTTTGAAGTTGAGTTTGGGTAACTTTAGAGATGGAAGAAACAACACTGCAAACAAGAGTGGGCTGTGGTACAACATTATCTCTTCATGCTGTCTTTCTCAGCCCTAATGACCTATGCTTATACTTGGCATGCTATGTGTAGGGTGCCCAAACTAGGGAATATTTTTTGTTTTGGATATATTTTCAGCATACTTTAACAATTATGGTAAAATAAACTATCGTTTTATTGATGGTATGCTATGCACACGTGAAATAATACCATTTCTATTCAATCTATGTGTGAAAATAGTGGTGAACATTTCGTGGTCGCACTAATTTAAAATAGCATGAAAATTAAGGTTTTTATGTTAGCCTATATTTAAAAAAATATAAATAATGGCACTGGTTAACACATCAATTGAGATTTCCACCTCATCCTGATGAATAGGAATATTCCAACTTTAAATTCTTGAAACTTGTCTCTTTGGTATCAGGTTTAACTGCTTTCTGAAATAGAAATATTTTCATAATGTTTCTTCAAAAGTAATGAATATCCATCCTTAAAAATATATATATTAAAGCGCGCTCACATTTGCGGAGATAAGGATACCCGTTATACTTGGACACATATGTCTGTAGCAAAATTCGTCGTGTGCAGCCGTACCAGTGAGTAGTTGGGGAGACTTCAGTTTATTAAAGTAGCTCCTGTCGTCTATCTTTATGATAATACTTGGGAAAATAGATTGCAGTAATCGTCCAAAACAAATCATTAGCAAAATTGAATTAGGGCCATACCGAGCAAATCACAAATTACTTGTAGGTACTAAATGGACATGTTACAACTACAACTCAAAGCGTGGCTTCACCCAGGATTAGCTGGCTGATTCGCGTCGTAGCAGACAGCGGTTAGCTAGAACTAGGTCTAGCCTTATTCTAACGGGAGACACCCTAGTTTTAGCCGATAGCGGCGGCCGGCTAGAACTAAGCGTAGCTGTCCAATCACAGTTAATAGTGAAAGAAATATTTATTCAGATGTCTCAGACGTTTTTCTCATACACCATGTTCCATACCACAAAAAAGTTAAGTTCAGTATTCGCCCACATTATTATTAGTGTAAAAATAAAAAGACTACGCCTAAAGAAAATCAATGTCAGACATCAAGAATCTTAAATATTTCTGAAATACAAAATAGTCCACAATTTTTCTCTGAACAGTCCTCTACCTGCCATTGGAAGTTTCTGAGTAAAAACTGAAAACATCCAGAATAAATTATTGATGTCATTCAATTGACTCGATAAATAGGCGGTTACGTCATGCAAAGCAGTGTCACTACTACATATTATAAAATAAAGTCCCCCCGCCGCGTCTGTCTGTCTGAACGCGATAAACTCAAAAACTACCGAATGGATTGGCATATTATTGACACCAATGGACAGAGTGATTCAAGAGGAAGGTTTATGTGTATAATTTATTAATATTTTGAGGAAATTTGTAGAAATATGAAGATTATGTTGAAGTCGAAAAAAAGTCAGCTGGGAGCTTTCATCGAAAGTGCTACCCAATCCTTTTGAGATATAACAAAATAATATAGAGGAATAGTGTCTATTTTATAGGACTAAAGAAAAGTCCGCGATGGCATATGTCTATCTTTTATGGATAGCTTACATACCTATTTTTATGTTTAAATAAATGGTGTCATATGATGAGGTAATTGCAAAGCAATTTATATGGATACAGTATTAATCCTTATCAACATAAATACGTTGTTTACCTTCAGCATTTCATGCACATTATGATTGTGCTTTACACTATACAATTGAAATTCATATCTTAGGAACTATCGCGAAATAAAAATTATATTACTATGAAACAGACGGCGCGAACCAAATTTGTGCATACGTGTGCAGCAGTGAGCACTGCAGAGTGCACGCGAGGCAGCTAATGAGACGTACTAACGAGTCATAGATATACGATGTCATCGTCACAGATGCGACATGTGAAACTTTGTTTATATTTTTATATTCTGTTTACATTGAATTGGGTAATGTTAGGGAACATAGTAAAATAAAATTTAAAGGGGCGAAACTGATGGTTTGAATTACAGGGTCTATTTTAATTAATACTGTGTATACATATTTCCCCATATATGTAAAACAAGTATGCACTAAACTGTAGTTGGTACTGAATATGCGCTTGCACTTTGCCTTATCGGTAAAGAAACGAACGAAGTGCAATAAAAATCATCGTTACAATGTGATATAAAGTTTACTTACCCTTAAATAAAATTAGCTTAGTAAGTTTCTTACTGAAAAATACGCTGTGACAGACAGACAGACAGATGACAAAGGTTGAGTAATAAAAAAACTAAAAAATAATCAGTTATACCTAAGTCATATAGTTCCCCTACATTTTATACCTATGTATCCAAACTGTACGGTTACGCCACTTACTTAAATAAGTTACGCCACTATCTTTTTTTGTTCGAAGTTGACTCATTTTTACACGTTTTTAACACGCACGACGGCATTTTTGAATTATCACGTGGTTAGGCACAAGTTATCAATGTTGTATAAAGAAATATTTTAGTTTGTTTTATGTATATATTCTTTACTTTTTCAAATATCTACAGAATTGGAAATAAAATACATTAAAAATACTCCAATTAGAATGCAATTACAGTAAAACACTAAGGCTTACGTATATGCTCTGCTACCCGTGCGAAGCCGGGGCGGGTCGCTAATTTAGGTATAAACTTGAATATTTGTTTAACACTTATCAAGATTAGCGTGTGCGTCAGGATGGCGGTACAAGTGGTGAGAGGTTACCGTTTAGGATTGTGATTATGCTGTAGATTTAGTACCTAATTTGTACTATTTAGTAGATACCTTTCATCAAAAAATTAGTTTCAAAATTATTTGAGATTTATAGTGTTTTAGAATTTAGAAAATGTACCGCCATCCTGACGTCAGAATGGCGATACCAGTGACGTGCGGTGACCTCTGTACCAAGGGAAGCCGGCCGCGTTAATCTAGGCCATTATACATACACCCGTTGTTCATATTGGGATGTTTTATGGTATTTGAAAATATTTAACACTTAAAATATAATTTCTTACCGTGATGAAAATGATTCCTTGCCTCCTATAGCTCATCTTCTTCGAAGACATGGTTGTCTTTGGTCCAGAAAAGACGTAGAGCGTCATTAGAAACAATTGATTGAGTAGCGGCTTTGAAAAAAGCCTTTTTTGACTATACATTGTAATGTATAGTAAATATAGCAGCATGGGCGACTATTGGAATGTGCTCAACAAATTTTGTAGTGTTTTAGTTGAAGAAACGTATTTATTTTGTTTGACATACCTAACAGAGACATTTTTTAACCTACTCTCTATCTCTTTCGCCTATTTATATTCTAAAGCTATTCTTTATCTTTTTGAACAAAATGTGATAATACATTGTCATAAAAATTTTCCTTACCTTTTAGTTTTAATAACAAGTGTTTTTCAATAGATATTAAAGCCAAATTGGACAACCTTTGTTCGCTCTGAGTATTTCTACAATAGGTATGTATGCGTTTTAATGCCGAAAAAGATCGTTCTGCGGACGCAACACTGAACGGCAGTGTCACAATTATTAATTTACACAATTGTAATGTTTGTTGGAAAGCATTTTTTAAAGTTGGCTGTTTAAGATGAAACAATAATTCATAGACATCTAATTGACGTAACGATTGCGATGAATATATGACTTTTAGCTCATTTTTTAAAGAGTTGTAATCAAACAATTTAGGGAATTGTCGATTTAAAAGATTGATTTTACTATCGGGAAATGTACCGTAACTATCGTATTTTGATTTGTTTACTAAATCCAAAAATTCTAATTGGTCGAATGAATTATATCGGTCATTAATTTGCATATTAATATTATCGATTATTTCACGAAAAAGTCTTTTAAAAGCGGTTTTAGTATCGATACCTTGTGTTTGATGGCGACGTTTACGCGGCGGTTCTAAGGATTTTGACAGTTCATCGTAAATCGAATCAAATTTATTTAACATTTCATTGCATAACCATGACCGAAATGATTTGATTTCCTTAATAGCAATTTCAATATCTACTTGTTTATTTTGAATGAGCGCAAACAAAATATCTGATCGTCCAAATATTTCTGAAAAAATATTCAACAAAAAACAAAATTCGAATTCGGTCAATTTTGTTAAAATATTTTCCGCGAGAAATAAACTGTCTTTATCCCAGTCTTGTGGATTTTCTAATATCGTGTCTAGAGTTTTAATTATATCCGGTTTGCAATTTAAAATTACGTTAACAATACGCGAATTATATTGCCAACGAGTTTCTGCTACTCCAGGCAAACGGCGTTCCGCGATGCACTTTAAAAGATACGATCTTTTGGTAGATTTATTAAAAAATCGAACCAAATTATTTAAGGCCCCGAAAAAAGTTTTACATTCCGGAATATTTTCAGTTGACCGCGATAAAACAAGATTTAGAATGTGAGCATAACATGGAACAAAGATTGCCATAGGGCATTTTTCTTGGACTCTAGTTTTAACACCAGTTACGGAACCAGTCATTACCGACGCGCCATCGTACGTTTGACCTATCAATTTTTGCATACAGTTATATTCTTCTGTATGATCTAAAACAACTTTGCTTAAAATTTCCGCGTCCCTACTTCTACTGACATCCTGAAACCCTACAAATCGTTCCTCTACACCAGTTTCAGTTAAATACCTGAAAACAACTGTAACTTGTTCGCGGTGACTATTATCTGGAGTTTCGTCGATCATTATTGAAACAAAATCGGTTTTAGAAATTTCACGTTTTATTTCATCTATACTAATATTATAAAGCTGAAGAGTTTGTTTGTTTGTTTGTTTGTTTGAACGCGCAAATCTCAGGAACTACTAGTTCGAATTAAAAAATTCTTTTTGTGTTGGATAGTCTATTTATTGAGGAAGGCTATAAGCTACATGTATAAAATTATACTATCTGTCTGTCTATCTATTCAAGCAAATCTCCAAAACGGCTAAACTGATTTTGATGAAACTTCACAGATGTAGAAAAGAAGTGGTCAAAAGTGACATACACTACTTTTTTGCATGTCTGTATGTACGTCCATCTGTCTATTCGAGCTAATCTCCAAAATGGCTAAACCGACTTTAATGAAATTTCACGGGTATGAAAAGGAGGTAGTCAAAAGTGACATACGCTACTTTTTCTGCCTCAATTCTATGTGTCTATTCGAGCTAATCTCCAAAACGGCTGAACAGATTTTAATGAAATTTTGCAACGTGGAAAAAAGTTGTCAAGAGTGACATCAGCTACTTTTTGTGGCTGTCTGTCGTTTGTCCTCACTGATCTATCAGCGTAGATAAAGCCGAAACTACTAATAATAAGTCTAAGAAGTCGAAATTTGGAACAGTGGTTTATTTTATAACGTGAGTATAAATTTTTTAAGAAAGGGATATTTGGAAATTTCAAATTTAAGGAGGGAGGGATGGAGGGGCTTTGTATGAGAGTCTTTGTTCTTTAAATAAATAATGACGTGTTCCGGGGTTTTTGGATTTCCACATTTTAAGGGTGAGAAACGGGAGGTGATAAGTATGGGAGTATCGGTTTTCTTAAAGGAGTGGGGAAAATGAAGATTGAAAGTTTGAATGGGTATACCCAATATTAGTTTTAGCAAAAAGTACGTATAAACCATTTCGAATGTTAATACTACCTAAAACAGGAATGTGTAGTCTACGCAAGCGAAGCTGCGGGCGGTCGCTAGTGTTTTATAACGGCCGCGACGCTTTCTATTAGATCATTTTGAATATGATTTGATAAGCCCGAAAAAATTCCGTTACGACTTTCTGAACATATATCAAAATGGGTCTCTAAAATAGAATCATAACTTTTTAAAAACAATAATGTTTCTACATAATTACCACGATTGTCTGAATACTGTTTTTCGTCATTACCACGGAAGGATAATTCTTGTTTACCTAAAAGCACAACGGTATCGATTAATCTTTTCATAATTTCGCGATTTCGTTTTACTTTTTGGTTATGTACAGAAAATGAATTTACAAGCGACGTTTCAATTCTTATCGTACCAAATTCGTGCAAGTTAAGACAACTGCGGATATGTTTTTCAGTATGAATATGTTTTTTTGTGGAATTGGCAAGATTATTTATATCCGTAAACCCCGTTTTACTCCAAACACTGCATGAATTAGAAAATAATAAACATGGAAAACAATACAGTTTATTTAACTTGCAACTTCCGGTAAGCCAATTGTATTTATCGTACATTGATAAATGAAAATGCTTCGTAAAACCATCTTTCCTTTTATAATCTATCGGTAAATTTGGTTTAGCGCGCCCAATTTCTAAAATTCTTTGTTTTTGACTAAAAGATAATTTTGGAAATTCGGTTGCAGGATTTAATAAAAAATCCACTGAACAACATTCTATTGCTATAAGAGCCATATTTCGTTATTTACGTACCTACTTACCTACCTACTTACGTACCTACCTATCTAACTTAATAAAAAAGTTGTACTTACGTAGGAAAAATTTGTTTATTTGCAAAAATAAGATAACTATTTACAGATATTACGAACGCCACTCAAAATATGTACGTTAATTATCTAAAACTCACACACTTTATCACTAAATCAACCAGCAATCATTAATTAAAATAAATTTTCAATTATTTGCACATGTAAACGTTAGTCAACCAGCATCCAGTCCAGTAGCCGTTATGAATTGTTTAAGTTCGTTCTTAAATACATAACTGATATCTGGTTCACTCAATACCAATCAGTGAACGAACATATTTCAAAGAAAATTAACCAAAATAACTCGGTTTAAGACGTGTTACTTGTAACGAATGAGCAGCTGTGTGCTATACGACAGCCAAATATATATTCTCAAATCACGGAGTGTGCTACCTATAATAAGATAGCGGTGTATGAAGGCGTCTTAATTTGGCCGCGTAACGTCGTCCTGTTTCAAATGGAGTTACCTATAAAGGTAAAAGGTACCTTATTACATATGCAATAAAGTTCATATTAACTATGAATTATTGAAACTGATTTTAAATGTGATAATTGTAATTACACCGTCGCATCGGTTTACACACACACGTGTTTACGTACACAGAGCGCCGCACCACGCCGCGCGCTATGATTTGAATTATCAGTTTATTATTAATGTTTATGAATCACGTCAATTCAAAAGGTAACTCGAAAGGAATCGTGTTATTATGAGTGACCGCCACTGGGCGATACATTTTCTAAATTAGGTACTTCTATTATTTAAAATTACATTTAGAGTTATCAGATATTTAGTACCTAATTTGTACCTAAAAATATATAAAATCCACATATCCAAGTCAAACCGTTAAGTAGTATTCGTCAATATAAACTTTACGGCCATTATGACGTCAGGATGGATGGTACATTATCAAACTTTGGCCCGATTAGGTGCTCTTATTATTTAAAATTATATTCAGAGTTATGAGATATTTAGTGCCTATTTAGTACTTAAACATACAAAAAACCCACATACCCAAGTCAAACCGTTTAGTAGTATTCGTCAATATAAAGTGTACCGCCACCCTGACGCCTATGAAATTCTCACACCTAGCAAGAAATACGTAAAAGAGTACAAATGTTATTAAACAGGAATTTAGTACCTAATTTCAGATAAGTTTTGTCCAATTACGCTCGACAGTAATAATTTGTTCGGTGGCTTGTGGTGGTTTGACTTGGGTATGTGGATTTTATATATGTTTTAGTACTAAGTAGGTACTAAATATCTCATAACTATATTAAAAAATAACTAAAATAAGTATAGTAAGCTATCCATAAAAGATAGACATAAGCCATCGCGGACTTTTCTGTGGTCTTATAAAAGAGTAACAATTCCTCCATACATTGTTTTATTATATTTCAAAGGGATTAGGCAGTGTTTACAATGAAAGCTTACAAACGGCTTGATTTTATCCGACGTCTTGAACAATAATCGTCATATTTCAACTAATTTGAAATGCATTAATTAATTATACACATAAACCTTCCATCGGTGTCAAGCATATGAAAATCCTTTCGGGAGTTTTTGCGTTTATCGCGTTCAGGCAGGCGAGACGGGGGACTTTATTTTATAATATGTAATGATAATAAAAGAAAGATTTGAAAGGGCTTTGGTAAAATAATCAACCCAAACATAATTAAAGTTCAAATGACACTCGTTAAAAGACAATTTTTTAGTGAATCACTTACCTGGATTCCAATAAACATAGTCGGGCGTAGCTGCAGCACGGTATTCTCGCACAAGTTCGTCTAAGGCCGTTCGAGATTCATCTAGCTCTTCCAGTGAGTCACGGAACATAGCTTCTTTGCGGAAAACTTCGAGGAAAGCCTCACGTTTACGGAGCTTGTCAAATTGTTGTACACACCTGTCGAAAAGCTGCACACAGCAGTAAAGCTTTTATGATTTAACAACATTAAGACTTATAACAGTATAAACTGCACGTAAATGGAAAATAAGATGAATAGAAATGACGCCCTGACTATTATTATATACAGTATGTCCATGTCTATATGAATGATATTTGGGTGGGGTATAAGATAGCAGTGTATAAGATAGTAAGAATAGCAAAAAGAATACTTTTTAAATACTTCACTTACAATCAATGCTTAGAAGTATGAAAGGGACTACAGAGCATGATACAAGCAATTTGCTTAATTACATGATTTTTACAACACATTTTTGTGTCAGTTCCAGTTTTCAAGAAAATTATCTGTGAATTATGGCTTTAAAATGATTCAACCAATAACAGATGACAAATAAAATGTTATGAGCATCTAATATACACTTTTTCACATTTTGCCATTACATCAATCACATAATTGAAAAAAAAAACATTTGTATCTTTCATGGAAATATTGAATCTGATTTTAGAGAGAATAAAATGCCTTTAACACACATTTTATGCTATTTGAGGTGTATATCAAACCTCATACAATTGTATAAGTTTATTCTGTTAAAAGAATAAATAGGGCCCCAGTTTCACAAGATAGTATACCCTCAAAAAGTAAATTTTGCCGTGAAAACATACCAGGGAGGTGATTCTTGTACCGCTTGACTTTTAGTCACATGAGACGATATCAATGAAACATATTTTGTTTCTAGTCAAAACGTAATTTTGTATCATGAAAATTAATACATACAGTACCAGGCAATAAATATTGAACATCGGCAATAATCGCATTTCCGAATACAAACAAATGCCAATATTCACGTTCATCAGTTATTAAATTTATCGTTTATCAGAATTTGAATTCAGAACTAATACTTTATTGTTGTTTTGTTTCGATTCCCGCGTGAACTATATAGAGCTGTAAAACGACTTCCTTTTTAAATAATATTTACTCCTTTTCAACATGTATAGTATACCAACTAAATTAATAAAAATGAAAACAAAATAAAATACATCTTCAACCGACTTCCAAAAATGAGGTGGTTCTTATTTTCGACAATTAGGTATGCAACTATAATGAATATTTATCTGACGACTGACGAAGTTTGCCAAGAGACATTAAAAAAAATAGAAGCACTGTAATGTAATTGTATTTCTGTTTTGTCCTTTGAGCGAAGAATATTTATTTTGTAAATATATGTTATGTTTCTATCTAATAGTATGTTTATAATGTAAATAAATAGTTATCTCTCATTTTAGTGAACTGAAATCCCATCTCATGTAGTACTTTCTCAACATCTTTTCAGACCCATTTTAATAGCGTCAGATAATTTAGCTTTTAATGATTTTACTGTCGGCAGTTCTTTAAAACGTAAGTAAAAATCGTACACCATTCTTTGAACAACATCATAATCAAAATCGTCTATATCCAAACTAAGTACTTCGTTTAATATAAGTTCTTCTTGAAATTCTAGTGGCATTTGCAACTCCCTCTTGAACCTTCTTAAAATAATTAGTTACACTGTCATTCTCATTTTTTTTTAAATCTGTCGGCTTTGGTTACAAAATATTTATAAACATTGTAGATAATTTCGCGTAACTGGCCTCGTAAAGGTTTCCCTTTTTTCCTATAGATGCCATCATACAACTTAAAATGATCTATAGTTTGGGGTTTTAGCAAATCTATATATTTTAAATGAACGCGGCCGCACTCTATCACATTTGAACCACGATTAACAAACGTCATATAGGTAGTGTGCAATAGAGATAACACTCTAATAAGCCGAAATTAGACGATTGTCTCTTTTCAAAGGTCGATGTGTAATATTTACCGCCGGGTACTGTATATATATATATGATTCTCGAAAATTGTAATGTTTCATAAGGCTTCTAAGAATACAGAATCACGTTTTCGCTAGAAAAATATTGAATTTCATCAACAATGTCTCATAAAGTCAAGTGGTTAACGCAAAATAGGCGCTTTGACGTCGAGCTGCGCAAAAAGAGCCCGTTGGCAAGTATCAAAGTCAAGTGGTCCGAGAATCACCCTCCTGAGCAAATACCTTAACAAACTCAACCGATAATTTCTTTTACAAGTAAAATAAAATTTGCACATGCATGTTACATAAAACTAAAGTTCGCTCACCGATGATATGTTAGTGTGATTAGCTAGAAGCAGTCCAGATACTTTGTGTGAGGAATGCACGTATGGCGAACGGCGAGATAAAGCCACTTGTATCGAAGCGGGCCCCCAAGGTATGAACGACGCCAACTTACGCTCCCTTATACGCTGTAGAGATTTGTGGACTTGTGATGGATCTACTTCACCCTAAAAATAAAATTAGAATGTAAGTAATTTTATTATTTTGACTGATGGATGAGTAAGCTAATGAGAACCTGTAAGACAACCCCTATATATTTTAATTACCTGAGCAATCTGACTTGAAATTGCATTCAATAAAGTCACTACTATTTCTGTAAAGATGGCTTTATAAATATTAGGTCTTAACCTATGAAGTTGCCGTTTTGTATGAAATAAGTTTTTTGCAAACATCTTTATTTCTGTTATTTAAAGTAATCACCCGTGCAATTGATGCATCTTTGCCAACGCAGTGGCAGTTTATTGATGTCCTTCTAGTAAAAATCAACTGGACGAGATGCAACAAACTTTTCAAAGGCATTTTGTACTGTCTCTCGGGAATTGAATTTTTTTCCCGTTATAAAGTTGTCCTAATTTTGAAAAAAGTTATAGTCGGTAGGTGCAAGCTCTGGTGAGTATGGCGGATGAGGGAGAACTTCCAACCCCAACTCTAGCAGCTTGGAGACTGTTTGTTGTGCACTATGTGGTCACGAGTTGTCGTGAAGGAGCAGCGCGGAAGACCGAATGACTAAAGCTGGTCGCAGACGTGTAAGTTTCTCCATCATTGTCTTCAGTTCTTCACAGTACACATCTGCAGTAATGCTCATGCCATTTTGTAAAAAGCTGTGATGAATCACACCGGCATTGGACCACAAAACTGTGACCGTCACCTTTTTATAGGTTATTTTTCGTTTAACACATTGTTTTGGTGCTGAACCAGGATCTAACCAACTTGCTGAGCGCTTTCGATTGTCGAACAGAATCCATTTTTCATCACAGGTAACAATCCGGTTCAAAATTCCTTCATCTCTGTGCCTGTTGAGCAACGTGAGGCAGGTCTCGACGCTGTGCTGGCGATCGATAAGTTCGTGGGGTACCCATCTATCAAGCTTTTTTACTTTACCAATTTGTCGCAAATGGTCCAACATTGTTATGATGCTAACATCAAAAGCTGCTGTTCAGCTGTAGTTTGAGTAACATCAGCTTCCACAATCGCCTCCAATTCATCATTGTTGACCAAAGTGTCCGGACGACCACGAGGTCATTATTCAAGTCATTATTTTCAGAACGGAAGCGAGCAAACCAATAACGGGTTGTGCGTTCGTTTGTTGATTTCTCTCCGTAAACGTTGTTGATGTTACGTGCCGTTTGAGCCGCATTAGTGCCACGACGGAACTCATATTCCACAATTACACGAATTTTTAAAGTATGTTCAAATGTAATGAAAAAACAACGCTAATCAATAAACTAAAGACTGACTTTGTAAAAAGAATGTCATGTTTTTAAAACAAAATTAATTTGAATTTAGAATTCACAGCCAATCAAATTTTTTTATTGTTCGAAATGGCTACAACTGAGGAACGGCAACTTCATAGGTTAAGACCTAATATCAGGGTGAAATTTTAACAACCATACATAAATTTTCTAGATATTAGGTATCACCAATAGACCTCATTACGTAAATAATAAATATAGTTTACATTTTCATAATACATTATTTTATCTACAGTCTTATTTTATAATGTTTGGTTGCCTTCTCTTTTACGATGCGCCTGAGACCTTGAGACCGAAACGGAGCGGAGCATGCAGCGGCTCTAAATAGTGACTAAAGTTATTGGTTTTTTCGGGAAAAGTTTGTGTAGTCATATCTCAATATTTTTCTATTGAACGATACTAAAAGAAAACAAGACAGCCATGGGTTTTTTAACAAAGATCATTATATTAAAATTTGGATGGTTGTTAAAATATCACCTTGTATATTTAAAAATGTATATCAGTTGTCTAGTACATAATACAAGCTGTGCCTAGTTTGGGCTTAAATGACCATGTGTGAAATGTCCCAGATACTAACCATTATTCACAACATTGAATAAAACAAAGTCTTCCGCCGCGTCTGTCTGTTCATATAAGCTAATACCAAAATCTATTTAACAAATTTTATTCCAGTTGTCACCAACGGATAGATTGATTCTTGGGAAGGTATTCATAATTAATACTTGGGTAATTTATATTTGCCCAGCTGTCAGTTTTTATCAAGGAAGTTGTAAAAAGCAACCACTGGGAAGGGTATTCTTCGGGTGCATTAGGTATGCCCAAACCGTTTCATATAATTGAAAACAATGTCTTGAAACAATTTCAAATAACAACTGGGTCTTGGTTGTTATATGTATGTGGTGTCTTCGCTTTTATTATTATTATTTTTATTAATGTATAAACAAAATGTTGACCTTACATAGCACTACTAAAAAAGTCTACAACACTACATGTCTAACTTTTACATTTAAGCCACAATAATGACACTCACTTTAAAAATTTAATAAAAATAATTTTATAATATTTAAGTGGGTTATTTAGCTACAAAGTATTAATTCTTATCAAACTAAACAAGTTCGTAACACGCAAACTCCCGACGAATTAATTCTCGTAGAGATGGTAGTACAGAAAGATAAGTTTATAATACCGCACACTGTTTCATTTCACTAAAAAAATTTCCCTATGCTGTTTATCGCATAAATCGATTAAGAAATCCATTTTAAATGTAAGAGTAAAACACCCACGTGTCAATTGGACATACTTTTTTTTTTAAAAAATAATTTGTGTTTCGTGACCTCGACGTAAAAAAAAGATTAAATAAATTCTGTATGCGTGTCTGATCAAAATATATCTTTTTGATTAATATGGTTTGATGAAAGACCTTCAGGTGCATATTTTCCAGTTTTTATTTTTTGAAGATCACTTTTGGTTACCGAGTTATTAATTTTTATTCAAATTTTTGTTTTTATTTTTTTTCTCCCAAAAACCGCAAAAGTGCGACCTGTGACTGGCACTCAAAGATTCCTCATAAATGCGTCTATCATTGATAAAAAGCTCAAGTCGCACTATGGAAGCGTTTACGAGTAATCGAATTTCAAAATATGGTGTTAGGGGTGTCACTCAACTTGACCTTTTATTTTTGTTTAAATTAATTCAATTTTGTCCTTAACTACAATACACCTGAGGAAGCTCTAGGTTTCGTTATCGACAGGAGACTAAATATGGAAACATATAAACTTTTAAGACAGGATTTGAAAAGTCGAGTTTATTTAGCTTATCCACCCTTCTTACTAATGAGAGCAAGAAAAGCATGTTACCCAGCAAAAGAGCTAGATGTTTCGGAAATAGAAGCGTCAGTTTCGTTGCATGGACTTCTTACATATACTTTGCAACGAATCGTTTGAAGTTGTGATGAGAATTTTATCGAGTATTGTAACAGAACAGGCAAGCAAGAAGTCTCATGCGTATTTGAAGGGTCCTGGGGTTTTGATGGAAGCACAGGCCAAGCATTATATAAACAACACTTCTCAGAATCAGACGAAGACATTTCTGTGAACGAAAATAGTTTTTTTGCCTCGACTTTTATTCCTTTAAGTATAGTAATGGACAAAAATTATATTTCATGGCACCATCCTGCACCCCAGTCGTATAGATTTTTTCGGCCGCTCCACATTCAGTATAGAAAAGAAGACACTAATCTTATTCTTAAGGAAAAAGCTTTGATAGAGAAGCAAATTAAACGTTTGACAGGAGTCAAACGTTTAATTTGCTTCTCTATCAAAGTTTGGGTTTGAGTCGTAATTCCTATTACGACCCAAACCTCCGAAGGGCATCATACTTATTACATTTGTTTCTAATTTAATTTTGAGTGTGATCGACGGCAAAGTCCTAAACTGGTACGTCTTCACAGTTAAGGTGCCCATTTTGCAAAGCTACTGCCAGTCAGTTCATGATTTGGCAACATCGTAAACAAGACGAAGTGTAAAAGAAAATATGCAACACGGCATCAATCCACTTCATGTATGGATACGTATTTTCGAATTTTTATTACATCTCAGTTACAAAAACGATCCGTTAGTACGGAAATGGAGAATCAAAAAAGATAGCAGAGAAAGTCAAATTGTGGAAGAACGGAAAAACATATCCAGGCTGATATAAGAAATCGGATTGGATTGTTGCTGGACGTTGTTAAACCCAATGCAGGAACCACAAATGATGGTAATTCAGCCCGCACGGCACTATCAGACAAATACCGTGCTATATTTGCAGAGATATTAGGTCTAGATGCATGTTTGATGGACGGGCTGCATACTATCTTTGTCGCCATATCTTGTGAATTTCCTATTGACACTGTAAAGTTTGGCATTTTCTGTCGCACGCTCGCGGAAAAGTACATCCAGTCATTTAATTGGCAGTCAATGACTGTGACGGTACACAAAATTCTAGTCTATGGTAAAGAGATCGTAGAATCATGTTCTCTTCCTGTATGTATGCTCTCAGAACAAGCGGCTGAATCGCGCAATAAATTTTGGCGCTCAGATAGGGAACGCCACTGCCGGAAAATGAACAGGAAAAAAACTATGATTGACCTCTTCCACCATGCACTTGAATCGTCGGATCCGTTTGTGTGTTTATGGCACACTGTAGACAGCGCCAAAGATTGTCCAATAGGATTTGTCTGCCAGCAGCTGTTCGTGAACTTCTGAAGCCGGTTAATGAAGAAAACTTGCAGTTGGAAGAAGTGGCTGACGAAGTTCCAACATGATAATGTTGACGACAGCATGTTGATACTCGTAAATGAAAATTATATGTATGAGTCTTAAATTTTTTATTGATTACAAATATTACAATTGTTTGACCTTTAGTGACAACCCTAAAATGTACTATATAACCTTTATCCGTAACTCCCAAAAGCTTCCATAGTGCGACTTGACTTTTTTATCACTGATAGACGCATTTATGAGGAATCTTTGAGTGCCAGTCACAAGTCGCACTTTTGCGGTTTTTGGGAGAAAAAAAATAAAAACAAAAATTTGAATAAAAATTAATAACTCGGTAACCAAAAGTGATCTTCAAAAAGTAAAAACTGGAAAATATGCACCTGAAGGTCTTTCATCAAACCATATTAATCAAAAAGATATATTTTGATCAAACACGCTTACAGAATTTATTTAATCTTTTTTTTACGTCGAAGTCACGACACACAAGTTATTTTTTTTAAAAAAAAGTATGTTAAATAGACAGGTGGGTGTTTTACTCCTGCATTTAAAAAACATTTCTTAATCGATTTATGCGATAAACAGCATAGGGAAATTTTTTTAGTGAAATGAAACAGTGTGTACCGTCAAAAAGAGCTTGGGTCATGGGAGTGCATACGCTAAAAAATATAGTGATCATCGTAAGTTTTTCATTTTTATTTTAAAAGAACAATAGAGGAACAGGGAGGAAAGAAAGTGATAAAAACAAAATACACAGAAATGCAGAAGAGTATAAAAATGTGACTTTGAATGGGATTTAAAAAAAAACAAGCTTTGGAAGTAATGTGGTTCGAAGTATGCCATAATAGATATTTTAAATCCGAAATAATAAATACCAAATATATACAGGTATGGCAGCTACAGATCATTCAGATATACAGGTATGGCAGCTACAGATCATTCAGATATACAGGTATTGCAACTACAGAGCATTCAGAACGAGAAACAGCTCGTTCCATCTGAAGAAGAGGCGGGCGCGTAATGCATAGGTAATTGACGACCGCTTAGCCTAGTGGGTAGCGACCCTGCCTACGAAGCTGGAGGTCCCGGGTTCGAATCCCAGGTCGGGTCAGTATTAATATGATGAATATTGATACTGGTACCGGGTCTTGGTTGTTATATATATAAAAAAAAAAAAAAAATATTTATATAAGTATATATTATAAAGAATATTTAAGTATGTATATCAGTTGTCTAGTAACCCATAACACAAGCATAATACTTGCTTACTTTGGGACTAGATGGCGCTGTGTGGGAAGTCCCATGTATTATTATTATTATTATTATAGGTGCCGGGTCCACTCTATTTGCTGTATTGCTAATAGCCATTTTTCCTATACCGAATCTACTTGTTTCGACTTAAGAACAAACAAGAATTTTGGTGCGATGATCAAATGGCATCATACATGTAATTTGTGCCGAAGATTATGTTGCACTATTTAATTTTTCATGTGTTAGTACAGACTTTTAATTTATTGATGATTTTAAATGAGTATGGATAATTAATATGTAAATAAATTAATAATTAAGTTGATACATGTCAAATAACACTTAAACATCAATATTTTCAATACCATTATTCTCATTGGAATTATGCTTACCTGTATAATGTTGAGTATAGATATATAACAATGCTGATTGGTTCGGTCATGACTGAGTGAAACCATCATGTTCTTGGGCTGCAGCAGTCGTTGCATCACATCTAGTACTGTTGTCTTTCGTACTTTGGGAGTCTGATAAATAGTATATATACTAAGATAATTAATTTTGAACACATATTTTTATACAAATAATTTGTAATGTTTCTAGTTGTTGACTTTTAGATTTAGACTAAAGATTGGTTTCGTTCACGCTTCTACTAGACAGTGCCCCCTCCAGACCCTCAACTCAACTGTACCCAAAGGGTACACCATCTATTAATATGGCGCACTGTCAACTGTATTGTAAGGGTACACTCCCCCACCTGCTTGTACCTACAACCGTCCTATTTCGAACAAATCATTTCATCGGAAATTGGTGTAACAGCATTGTCCATACAAAAATATGTGGTGTCTGGTTTTATGTATGTTTCATGGCCTTTTCCATTAGAGTGGAAATAAACCTTTACTTTTTTAATATTTAATATTTTTTTAAATACAATTTTTTTATGTTAAGTGTAATTAAAAATTTGATGCACAATTTGCTTGCTTTCTTTGCAATGCTTAATTTGTAATACACATTTTATGGGTTTTTGACTTTTCTTTCAAAATTAATTTATTGTGTTGTAACAGTAAAAAAAAAATTGATTTTGAATAGTATTCATTTTCTAATACTTTATACATTTTTAAATATATTTAAATATTGCTGAATAGTGGTATAATAATGGAATATAATAATGAAATAATGATGTATAAATACACCAACCGGTTTTTTTTTTACATAATATCTTTTATAATAAAATTAGTTAATAGAAGCGCGAATGGTACCAATATTCAATCTATGCGTTTATAATTTTTTTCATTTGTTTTATTGCAGTTGACTAAGATGACAAATACTCTACATACAGTCAGAAAGATGACTTTGATAATAATCTGAATCAGATTTGATTTTACTTTACTTCCTTAAGCCTGTATTGTCATTTTCATAGTGATTATTAGGACTGAAGTGAGTTAAATACTCCATTGTGTTAGTGATAATAACAATATTGTAAGATATGTATAGAAGCATGTTAATGTGTTATAGAATGTACTTGAAAGATCACGCGGCTTTACAAACACATCCACCGATTACAGAAATATCAAAAAATTTCAAGATAGAACTAAATCAGAAATTAAATTTAAGTTTAAAAGCGGTTTTGTCTCAAAGAAAATTGCACGCTCAAAAATCGTATTTTTGAGGCGGATTCCTGCGACCACATTAAGAGAGCGTTGGTGCCAAAAAATATTCCCACGGTAAATTATGATTAGAATTTTAAATATAATGTTCGACGACAGTATACAGCGACGAATGTAATAACTGTATGAGTTTATTATCAAATAAATTTAAAAAAAAAATAAAAAACAAAAAAAGAAGAAGTTTCGAGATGCTGCGGGGTGGGGATTTCAATAGCTATATAAAGGCAGCGAAGCGTCGTCACCAATCAGTTTTATTAGATAGTCAAGTGCGAACAACTGCAAGTACAATAAAAGTGGAATTTCTGATTGAAACAGTTTGTGATTTTATTTCGTAATAAAGTATAAGTAGAACTAAATCGACGTTTTATTGTATCCTATGTATCTAGACCGGAAGCTGGAAGCGGAAGCTGTAAAAATATGATTATGACGATGTTATCATGTTTAAACTAACCGTATTAAGCTCATGATCAGCAGTAAGCGGCGTATATCCTGTCATTAAAAAGTGTAGTCTTGGTGTTGGGATCAGCGGCGCTACCAAACTGATCAAATCATTGTTCATAAACGATGGGTACCTGTACACAATTTTGAAATATTATTGAGGTGTCATTCATAAATTATTTAACACTCACTCACGCCTTAGTACAGAAACATTTGTCAACTTATTCGTCTGCTAAACATATTTTTACCCGCGTTTTAGATGTAATCATTGATTACATCCTTCCCTGGTTGACTGACTATCACTTGTAAATCAATGGCCAATTGTTTTTACTTTCGAAATGTCAATTAGCTAAAAAGAGACAAAGCGATACCTCTGCCAATACACTTGAATATGATAGCAAATGAATCAGTTCAACCGACAATTCAGCTTTTAGGTAATTTTTATGTAAACATATCAGCCTACCAATTAAAATTAAAAGTTAATCGCAGGTCAACAAATAAACGATTTGACCAGCGTTTCATAACTTGGGTGTAGGTAGATTAATTTTTAACATGTTATCAAGAATTCCCTTAATTGAAAGCAACTATCAAATCCAGAACCACCATCCTTTAAAAAATAAACATTGTCTTTAAGTTATAAATAATCTGACTTTTTCTGTCTGTCATAATGGAAGATGTGTTGAAACATATTGTTCAATAGATGTATCCCCTTTGTCACAATTCAACGCTGTGTCAATGTATTTTATGAATAACTCTAAATAATAAAATTTACTATATACTATTGTACCTCTACATTTTACCTAAATGAGGAGTGATAAAAAACTGTCTAGAATAGAATATAAGAACCAGAGTTTTGTTGATGTTTTGACGTTATACTAAACCTTGGGTTCATTATTACTGACGAATGTAAATATAGGCTGCGACGGGTATTTTTTTTTTAATATGGTATTTTGAAAAATGAAGAAAACTAAGAATCTGAAATGAAATTTAACAACAATTATTAGTGATGCGTGCTGTAGAAACACTTTTCGGGGGTCAAGAAGTGGTATAAAAGGACTAGTGAAACACTATACTAAGTGTATTCATAGACAAAGAGATTATGTTGAAAAAGTAAATATTTATAATTTTTAATATTACTTCCTTCATAGTAATTTTGGATACTTTTTGATCACCTCTCATACCTTTAATTTATTCTTAATTATTACCGTTACCTCAATGTAGCAGTGCTGGCACTCATGATAGTGGAGACAAGAGTGTTGATTTGAGCAAAAGATGGGTTCTGTATATGCAACCTGTCACTTGCGATACGATTCAAGGCCGTGTTGTCGAGCACCATCACACAGTCCGCACACTCTGTTAAACGCTTCAAAGTCAACAGGGAGTTGTACGGCTGCACAACTACGTCACTAAACAACAAAATTACTTGATATATTATTCATACATAATCATTAATTAAATTAAGTTCACTGAAGTCATTATTATAAGACACAAAATAACTCTCAATTCTGAGCCACTTATTCTTTGATTTTTTGGATACAAACATAATACAAACAAATATGTCTTAATTAGATAGTCTTAAAAATTTGTGTACTGTCCTTAATTTTTAAGAACATATCATTCTAAACTCCAGAATTTGTGAATAACATGATGTATTAAATTCTGTACTTGAAAGAGACAACAATAGAACTAATTGTTCCAACTCATAGGCTAGTCTGTCACAGATTCAAAGCCTCAAAATGTTTAATTCTTAGATACCAGAATTATCAAAATCCCGTCTCATACTTCAAAACGAACCAAACTCAAGAAAAATAACAGATTCATAGATTAGACAAAGCATAAACATACATCATTATTGGTGTTTTTAACATTTTATGAAATTACCCATTAAATTACAGAATGTTTATTACTTATTCTAGGATGTACGATTCTTGAATCCAGTACTATTTTTATATATGCGTTACATGAAATTCAACATCACAGTGCTATAAGGCATCAAGTGACAAACTTTTGTTCTGTAGCGTACCTTTTTGAATTCATCTGAGTACTATTTTTCTTTGGAATTAGTCAAACCAGTATCAAAATACATTCAATTATGGTACCCTCAAGCTGACCTGATGATGGAGCTGGACGGTGGATAACACAACACTCCAATAGCTACCAGTAGATGCACAAGTATGGGCTCATTAGATTTGTCTTCACGAGCACTTTTCATAGCACTTGGTGACGAGGGTTTGATGGTGAGCTGGAAGGTCTATAACAGAACTCATCAATGGCTACTAGTAAATCCACCGAGATTAGGCATTTATGATTTGTCTTCATGACCACTTTTCATAACACACGGTGACAAGGCACTGATGATGGAGCTGGAAGGTGGATTACAGAACTCTTCAGTGGCTTTCCGTAAGCCCCTCATTGTGCACTCGGCCGGCCTAAGTAAGGTGGGGACATGGCACAGGGAAAATCATCTTACAAGTAATTAACTACCCAAGCTCAAGCACAAAAAAAAGATGGGATACAATACATGCAAAGGAACTGGATAGCCAGAGGTAGCTAACATAGTATGATATGTTTGACAAGTTTAGGTATTCTCATACCAAAGTCTATAATTAATTACAAACCGTGGACTTGAAATTTAAAAATAATTATTAGCATTTAAATTGTAAAAGTGTAGCTACTTTGTAATCCTTATATAAATATATGAAATCTCTGTAACTAGGATGTTTATAGGAATTTCAAAGTTTTGGCTTTATACAAACCTAGTTTTAACTCAAATAAGACTATACTTCAAAACAAATCAAGATTTAAATGTGTATTCACATTGTATTCACTTAAATTAATATATTATATATTAATTTTAATAGCTGTACTTTTGAAATTTAAATACTGATTATTTTTAAAATGTTATTTTATATTAATATTTCTGTATTCCATAATAAAAATATTAGGAAAAAAATGTAGAACTTTTATTTTTATTGGCATACCTTATTTCATCAAGATTTGGAAAGACACTATATGTCTGAACCAACTTTTTAGGAAACCTGTCAGACAGGTGTTCCAGTATGTACGAGCCCATGCCAGATCCTGTACCACCTGCTATTGAATGGCATAAAACAAAACCCTGAAAAACCACAAACAAATGATTGGCACTTAATAAAAATTTAGACACTTTTCCTTGTACTATTTTTTTTTGGATGGTGTAAGATCATCATTAAAGTATTCATTATTTAGGTATATAGCCATAAATTTAATCAATCACATTGTCAGCATTATTATTTAATTGTCTTATCATGTTAAAAAAAAATAAGAATATATAAAGTATAAAACTCATTACACTGTTGCTTAACAGAAAAAGACTGTTTAGTAGACTGATTAATACAAGTAGTGAAAGTTATTAGTAAAATTACCTCTAAATTATCACTTCCTTCTGCCTCTCTATTTATGATGTCAAACACTTCTTCATTTAGTTTTTCACCTTGTGAGTATCCTGAGGCCCAATTGTTACCTGCACCACCTCCATGTTTGGATAAATATACGTTTTCTGGATTATACAACTGGAAAATTTCAACAATATTCAATACACAATGGTCTAGAATACATGAAATGATTTAGATAAATCCTATGGCACAACTTCTTTGAAATTGTGAGTTTCAATTTCATATTGATACTCTTGCAATATAAACCTTCTATTGTGTCTACCTCTGGATATTTAAGGTATCCTTTACATATGCTTATAAAAGTCAATGCGTTTCAATTTATATATATTACTTAAGGCTAGAGCAATAATAAGCACGTTGGAACAAATATTTTGTGTTTCTTCTTTTTCTTCTTTTATTTTTGGCAACTATCTTGGGGTTGATAATTCTGCCAGTGTCCAGTGGTATGGTGTTTTTGTTTTAAAGAAGGTCAGTAATGAGTGTCATGCGTTTTGGCGGATAATTTAAAACTAAACTTTACATGTAAATATTTGGCGAACGATTTATAATTTTGTTGGTCGGTTTGGGAGATTATAACAAACAAAAGCAACTGATAGGTTGACTTGAGATCGTCTGAGATTAAGTAGACTAGATCTACTTCTAAGATTATAAAGCTATATTATTAACAATATTATTTACAAAATTATGTCTATCTATAATTAGATTAATATTAAGATTATAAAGCTATATTATTAACAATATTATTTACAAAATTATGTCTATCTATAATTAATTATAATCTAATGTTATTATCATACAAGTATTTACAAATTGCTTTTAGAAAAGTTGAATCCATTTGGTATAATAAGGTAGTAATACTGTTAGGACGAGGTGTGGATGAGGGTAGGTAGTCATATAATGATGTAAGGTTTTTTGGACAATTAAAAAATATGTGATTCAGATTTCCTTCATCGAGGCTACATTCACATAATGAAGAGTTTTTAATTCTTAATTTAGTTAAATGAACCAAAGTGCAACAATGACCAAAGCGCATGCGAGAGATAGTGGAGGATACCTGACGGTTATATAAACGGTGTTGAAAAAACCAAGGTTTTGAAGGGATAGATGGTTGTATAGAGGCATAGTAGGAGCCCTTATATTTGGAGGAGTCCCGCCAAATTTCCGACCAACGCGTAATCATGTCCCTTTTAGGTAGAAGAATTAAGTCTTGTATGTAATTGATAGATCGAGAGTCACAACCTATTTCAATGGCAGCCTTAGCACATTGATCCACATATTCATTCCCGTCAATACCACTGTGACCGGGGATCCATGCTATGGCAATATCAAAGTTTAAACGATAACAATGGTATAGCACGTCTTTGATCTCGAGAATAATTTTATTTTTAACTCGAGAGTAAAAATGACAGGTTAGGATGGCTTGCAAGCAGCTTTTGGAATCTGTGAAGAGAACTGATTGAGAAAGGTTATGGGATATGCAGTATAAAATAGCTTCTAAGATAGCAACAGATTCGCCAGTAAAAACAGTAGCCTCCGGTGGACATTTAAAGTTAAGAATTATTTTGTAACGCGGAATCCAGACCGCCGAACCTACCGGATCGCTTTCAGATATCTTGGAGGCGTCTGTGAAAATATGACACCAATCAGGCCAGAGTTTAGAACAAGTGACTTTAAAAATGAAATTTGCATTCGGAGAATCCTTATCTATACCAATAGTTAATGTTACATTTGGTTGGAACAGAATAGCTTCAAAATTCGTTTCATACAAGGGATTTTTTTGAGATTTGTATGTAGGAGAGGAAAAGGCTATGAGCTTATGATAGCTTTTTAAGATACAAGGAAGAGATCTATGAGCCCAGTATGTGGATGAGTCAATATAGGACGAAAGCATATGGAGTTTTAGAAATAAAGGATGGGAAGATAATTGGCTTGCACTGTAAAGAAATCGGTCAGAAAGATATTGACGACGTAGATAAAGAGGCGGATCTACACATTCCACTTGCAAAGCGTTGATTGGCATTGATTTCATGGCTCCGCAAATAATACGTAAGCTTTTAGATTGTATTTTGTCCAGTTTTTGTAGAAAGATGTTGTTACAAGGTTCCAAGAGGAAAGACCCAAAATCCAAGTGGCTTCTAATGAGGGCATTATATAGTAACTTAAGGGTGTAAGGATGTGAGCCCCACCACACTCTAGATACCGAACGTAAAATGTTTATATTTTTTTCACACTTAGCCTGTATGTGATTAAAGTGTTGACGACCAGACATTCTGTTATCAAATAAAATGCCTAGGAACCTACAGGTGTTAGTGACTGGGATAGTTTGGTTATTACAAGAAATTTTTGGGGACAAAATATTTTTTTTCCTAGAGAAAACTATTAAATTACTTTTTTGTACAGATAGAGAAAGACCATGGGCATCTAACCAGCTGGATAGGTAAAAAAGGGCTGATTCTAAAGGGATCACAGAGTTTGCAACGGTTTTAACGGGAATATATAGAGCTATGTCGTCAGCATATTGGAGTACATTACAAAACGAATCAACCGATTTCTCTAAATCTCGGGTATAAACATTATAAAGTAAGGGACTTAAAACAGAGCCTTGAGGAAGTCCTCTCCAAACTTGCCTCGGCAAAGAATTTTGGTTTTGTATGCGTATATTGATAATACGGTCTGATAACAAATTAACAACGTAAGTTGCCAGCCTCGTGGGGATGTTCAGATGATGCATTTTGCTTCTGAGCACTGGAAGAAGGACATTGTCGTAAGCTGATGTCACATCGAGGAAAACCGCAACAACGTCTTCGTTTCTGCTATGGGCAAGGCGAATGTCAGTTGTGAAAATGGATAGGTTGTCGATGATGCTAAGACCTTTTCGAAAACCAAATTGGCTATAGGCTAGAAGGCCTTTATTTTCGAGCCACCACTCGAGACGGTTTTTAAGCATGTGCTCCATTACTTTAAGGAGGGTTGGAGATAAAGCTATGGGTCTATATCCAGACGCTGAGCTTTGGTCTTTACCAGGTTTGGGGATGGGAATTATAATTTGAGTCTTCCAGTCTATGGGAATTTTGTTTGATAAGTAAAGAGAATTAAATAAATCTAGTAAGTAGGATTTAACTGAGGGGTCGCAATTTTTCAGCAGGGGGTAGGGAATACCATCGTGACCAGAGGAGATGAGTCTTTAACGTGGTCTAGGACACAAGTGAGTTCATTGAGTGAAAATGGTCCATCAAATGGATCTACGTTTGAAAACATGGTGGATGGGAAATTTGGAATACGCACAAGACAGTCCTCTTCTGGAACGTAGGGGGGAGCCAATTTATCTGTAAAATCTTCCAGCCATCTTAAGGGCTCTGATAGGGCTGGGCGAGAAGAATTAGAAGATCTGAATCTTTTAATATTTTTCCATACTAAGGAGGAGTATATAATATTTTGTGTTTACCTTAGCATATGGCGAGTTCATAATGGTGTGTATAACACGAGGTTCTAAATCTAATAATACAGCTCGTGGTATGTAATGATCATCATCAGCTTGATAGAAGAACACATCTTTTCGGTCAGAACCGGCGGCCGCAAACTCCTCTAGTATACCTTCAGGTGATATGCCATGCTCAGAGCATAATTGTTTCCAAAACTCAAATCCAACTGAAAATGGAAATCAAATTAAATTACAAATATAAAATTCCCAAACTTAAAAAATAACTTCAATATAATCTCACTTTGATTTCCGCATTGGCCGAGTTGAAGGGTTATCATTTCACTAGGCATTTTCAAATTTAATAGGTATTTTGGCACAAATTAATTGTATTCTTTCGTCTGTCCTTACACCGTTTAATTAAAATTTGAAAACAAACAAAAATAAATTATTTCTACTGTTGTACACTACCACAGACCATCAGACAGAACCACAAACTACAGAACGAACACCACAGCCACAGAACGAACACCTCAAAGTCGAGATAACGATGCCTACGTTATGCGTTTGTCGTCCATTTCTTTCCATTTTCTTTCACGCCGATTTTTTAAACACACTCGCTGAGACCACAGATTAGCTAAGACAGCCCAAAACAGATCGAGAACGAGTGTGCAGTGCACTCAGAGGTGTGTACATGTGGTGTCTTGCCTCGATTCTCCTCTTCACGCCTCACGACACCTCACGATGTCTCGGCCGCGAGTCTGTTTTTGTGCCCGAGTCAAAGAAAGGGCCTTTCGTAGTTCGTACGCTAGACGATACCGGACAAGTACACATTCGTCGTTCGCCGGAAACTTTGTTTAAGTAACGTATTTTTCTATTTAATAACTATATGGTCTACCAAGTTAGAGAGTTTTTAGAAAAATATCACATTGACATGGTGCTGTGGGACCTTACCAACTACAGTACAAAAATAAACAAAGTTTAAGCAACACATTTGGGCAAATAAGTAAGCAAATGAACATCAATGTTGAAGAATTAAAAAAAAAGCGAGATCTTTATTTTCGTTACATATTTTTTTTAGATATTCTATTAAAAATATGGTTCAAATTAAAAAAAAAAACTAATGTTGTCCTGTTAAATAAAAAAAAATTTGTGTTTCTTAGTCATTAATTTTTCAAAATAGTGATTGGCGGAACCATTAATGACAATTATAATAGTTAAACAATTTTTTCATACTACATATATATAAATAATAGTAGTAGCTCATGGGGCCTACGCATAAAACAGCAGCAGCTTCTTGCATGTTCATATTGCGGTATCTCCACATAAAAAGCGAACGAGTTTGTACATAATTAACGTGCTCTCGTCTCGGAGTTCTCGTACGAGACTCCGAGACTCTCGGCGAAAGGCCCAAGGTGAGTGCATACAGGGGACATCACATATGAAATATACAGTATAAAAAAAAATATACAGGTGAGATTTTAGTAACCAGCCAAAATTTTTCTAGATGCTGGGTATCACCAATAGATCTCATTACGTAAATAAAAATATAGGTCAAATATTCATAATCAATAATTATATCATAAATATTTTTTAACAGAATTTGGCTATCTTCTACTTACATAGGCGAAAGGGCAGGGCATGGCATGTGGGCGGGGCGCGTGCACGTGCACTGGCACCCTCGTGAATGGTGACTAGTATATTGGTAGTTTTAGAAAAGGTTTACGTAGTCTTAACTGAATATTTCCTTATTGAACGATACTAAAAAGGAACAAGACGGCTAACGGATTTTTATCAAAGGTCATGATATTAAAATTTGGGTGGGCATTAAAACCTCACCAATATATACATACAATAAATATCGATGTTTTCTTTCACAAATCGTAACCTACGATTCTATGCTACGATTGCTGTCCACTTCTGTCAATTTCTGCTTCTGTTCCTACAAGTTGTGCTGATGGCCGCCCATAGCTTCGCCGATAAAAAACTTTTTATCTATATAAATAAAAATGGTCGAACTTGGCACTGGCAAAATTATCACACCTTTTAAAGTCGCCAAAGTTGTATGAAGAAGAACAAGAATCAAGAACTGCCAAGAACATGCTGGAACATGCCAAGAACCATAGCAATACATCAAGAACACCAATGAACACCAAGAAAGAAAGCCAAGAATCAAGAAGATCTATCGATAACATAGATATCGACAAGTAACAACCAAATCGATTCTATCAAATCGAACCAAATCGATTCTATCAAATCGAACCAAATCGATTCTATCAAATCGAACCAAATCGAACTAAATCACAGAGTACTGCAGAGTACTATAACATACTAAATAAAGTAACGAAATCATAATCAAATCAAAAGTTACTCACAAAATTATTGGAGCAGAAAGATACATTTTAAACTTTTGAGTTCTATATTCACGACTCTATTGTGAATTTTTTCTAGTTTGTTCATGCCTTTGTAATGCTTTGTAATGGACAAGTTATTTTAGTTGGTATTTTCTGAACTCGAAACTGATCTAAACAAGGCGGCCTTCAATTTAACATACGTATTTCGCAACTTAAATAAACTCAACTAAAGAATTTTCTGTAGGCGTTGTAAGCTTTTGTACAAGACAAGGTTTATTGATTTGTTCCTATTCTGTTGAAAGTAAGAAGCAAACTTAATTTATTAACTTAAACCTCATTATAAGCATGCTCTATTACAGTTACTAAAAAAATTACCTTTAAACTGAACATATCGACGTGTGTTCAACTCAAGATTGAATTTTAAACTCGTTCAAGATTTTTTAACATTCCTAAACATGGTAATTGAATTTCTTCATAGGCACCTACTTACTTCATTTTTTTTAAACAGGTGTGTTTCTTCATACATTCTCATCAACAATGCCTCGAAAGCTTTTAAAATTTCTCATAGTATTTGATAATACTTCCTTGTTGTATTTTCCTGGACAGTTTTTATCAGGAAAAGTTTTAATGGAATTACAAGATGACACACCAGTCTTAGGTGAGAATGAAAAAAAAACTTTTATTATTATTAAACTTATTCGCTTAGTACCCAAAACACAAATTAAAGCTTAGTTTTGGGCCTAGATGTAGTTGCGATGTATATGTTATGTTATTAACCTTTAGTGAAGTTAATCTATTTTGTTATTCTAGGCCTTCATTTTCATGTCATTGGAGAAGGCGTAGTGCGAGTTGGCTCGGCTAGACATGAGCGATTATATGACAAAGAAAATTATATAGATTTTCGAATGCGACTACTAGGTGAACCAGGTATACTGTATTGCACATTTTTCAAAAGCGACACATTTTTATTTCAAGTTGGTTGATTTTGTCTATTCATCATAAAAACCTTTGTGTTTTTTAGGTCACGGTGCCTCAGTATTGTCACCAGGCATTCACAGCTTCCCATTTAAACTTGGTCTACCGCTTGGCCTTCCATCAACATTTTTGGGTACACATGGCTGGGTGCAGTATTATTGTAAAGCAGCTTTAAGGGAACCCAATGGCTTGACACACAAAAATCAACAAGTGTTCATTGTAATGAACCCTATTGATTTAAATTTGGAACCACCAGTTTTAGCTGTAAGTATGCTTTGTTATTTATAGATAATGATAAAGCTAAAATTTGACCAGAGGTTCACCTTTGACTATTTACAAGTTTTTAGTGTCATTGTTACCTTGCTTACAATTGCATTATATTATGCATCTTATTGCATCCCTGTACATTTACTTCTTAGAGGAGAGTGATTTATCAAACAAAATACCATTCCACCCACTTCTTATGTGACCCTTGTCATGTTGCCAGTTAATGTGTTAAATAATTATCATTTACATAATGGATAGACCAACAATCACCGACATACAACTCTAACTTGACGGTTCCTATGTCAATTGTCATTAACAGCAAGGATTAAATTAAGTAAATTATTGGTCAATCAATGAGTTTTGAATAATCAGATTGCTTGCTGCAAAGACACGAGCTGCCAGCTTAGATTTGCTGGGATTTGCCTCAGAATTTTAAATTAGAAGAAAACATTTCTTGCAGCAGCAGTTTGAGTGTAGCATTGAACACCGCCTAGGCGTGGGCTGCGTCGGCGGCGGCACTGTTTCGTGTCGCGTCGCCTTAGACCGTGGAGCCTATGTACCCGGTGAGAGCATCGTGTTGACGGCTCGCCTAGTTAATGACTCAGGCACCACTATAAAAGGCACTAGAGCTGCACTTACTGAGGTTGGTTGAACTTGCTGAATTTTCTTAATTTGAGATCCTTAATATGGTAAATTTTCTATACCATGTTTTCATTTACAAAAATTAAAGGATCCTTTGTGAAGCAATATAATTTACATGAATAACCAAATTCCTGATGTCGTTGAAGAAGTTCAATTTAACCATAATAAACAATTTGGATGTATTATAGTTACCTTTATTTTTACTGTGTCTGAAGTTTACCTTGCGCTATTTACATTTTAATAACCTTGTATTGTTATATTCTTTGGCATTTGTTGCAGCTTTACATTCCAGTTTAATTTCTCTGTCTGTATTTGTTTGTATGAGACCCAGTCCTTTTGTATCGTCTTCTTTTTTTCATTAGGTTGAATGCACATGTTTAGTTTCCAAATAAATAATCTTATACTATTATACAAGCAATTCTTGTATATATTCTATTTATTTCGCATATCTCGGAGATGGCTCTAACAATTTGGATGAATTTTTGTGTTCAGAAAGGTTTTTAAGTACAGGTTAACTTATATTTCTTGAGTTGTTATATTTCTTGAAAAACTCAATGTTAAAGAAAAAAATCAATTTTATATCTAGCTAATATAGCACCATCTCATAAATCAACTGTTACTTTAAATTTTGTGAGGTAGCACTATATTATATATATATATTTATGAACCATTTCATATGTAGATAAGATCGAAAAATATTCATATTAAGGTACTCAGTGTGTAATTTGTCTCTAAATATATTTTCCAAAAAAACAATTCTCAGTTATAATTTTACTAGAAAATGTACTCAAGTCAGACTTAAGCTATATAAGTTCCAACTTCATTAAAACTGTTTACATAGTTATTGAAACCTTGTATCATCAGTACCTTATTGATTTTTTTTTCTCTCCTATTTCCAATCCCTTTATGTAGAAGTACTTACGTTTCTGCTCTTCATTACACTGCAGTGACTAACGATGGGTTCAGACATGGTACAACATAATATGCTGCAAAATAAGTGTATAGACAACGCTACAATAATTTGGTATGTAAATTAAAAAATAGATTAGGCCGATTCCGAAACCGTTTCGAGATGAATTGTTTCTTACCCATATTGTGCTATTAAAAACTCTTAAAACAATAAAATGATAATTATTGCAAGAGAAATAAATTTAACTGTTTGACCTTGGTTTGTCCTCTGTTTTACATTTATATTATGACAGTTTGTGAGTAAGAATTAATATTCAATAGGGGAAAAACCTCACCCTGGGGGAGGCGTAAGCCCCTGCAGTGGGGTAAAATGTGCTGATGATGATGATGATGAGGGGAAAAATGGCATTGTCAAAGGATAGCAATGCACAGAGTAATATGAATAGGTATTACTAAAAATAATTTGTTGCAAGGAAAAAATATTGAAATTAGTTTCTCAAAATAGTTTAATCTATCTGAAAAAAAAAACATAAAATAGCTTTACATACCGAATTACAATATGTAACGCCTGTTCGGTAAATTTTCAACAGTACACATTTGGGCGGATTGTTTTTGTGTCGTTCATTTTGTGCCATTAAACGTTACATAAGTCTGGAGCAGCTGTAATGCTTTAATGTGTCTACATATTTTTTTGTATCGTTTGTTTTAGACAATTCAGTATATGGCCAATGGCAAGACAGCAGCTCGAGAAGTACGAGAACTAGCGATACTGTCTCGAGGCAAGGTCCGTCCAGGAGCCACCGATGCGTGGCGCGACGAACTTCTTTATGTGCCACCTCTCCCTCCGACTAATCTACGTGGCTGCCATCTTATATCTGTGCAGTATGATGTTTTTGTGAGTATACTTTACGTTCATAATCAACCAGTTTGTTTACAGAAATTATGATGTCAAAAAATTTTATACATATGTCATGAGCTAGAGCAATAATAGGAGCATATTCAACCCACTTACATATTGATAGTGAATGGAAATGTATTTTGGTAATGTATATAAAGTATAATATACAAGCGATGTTTTTTATTGAAACTTATAGATATCTATCAAACTTTATACTTTTATTATAATATCCAATCAAATTGACATTAGGACTAAAATACCCACACTAAAATACATCATACTTCACTGAGGTGGATAGCGGCGGCCGCGGCTGTACCTTACGCGCCAAGTTATCTTTGTGATTATTGTCACCATGAGACTTGCGGATTTTGATTTCTTAACATACTAACAACCAAATTAAGGCGAAATAACATTTTATTGCATGTTTTATATTTAAATTAACCACGAAAAATTACATAATGATTAAAATAATGTACTTTTATTTTCAGTTTATTATTGAGCCGAAAAGTCTAGAAAAGGAGGTAAAGTTACAACTGCCTATACTTTTGGGTACATACCCGTTCCGCAATGAGGGTGATGACCATCCACCCACACATTATCCCAGTACACTGCCAATATTCAGGCCCTGGTTACATGAAAAACCGGCACACTAATGAATGAAGCTTAGATAGATAGAACTTATTAGACTTCAGTCAAATAATTATAAATGTCCTGGTTCTGTTCTGAATTAGCTGAATATCACACGTTTTAAAAGATATAATACTTAAAATGGGCACTGACCAAAAATTTAATTTACTAATGAAAATATCATAAAGTAAATTAATTTGACAGCAGCGTTTGGTTTTAATAGACTAATATATATATTTTCGTATTCTTTTTAAGTTTTGCGAATTGCGACGATCGCCATCTATTGACAGCAACCGTGACCGGTTGCTTAACGTGCTCTCCGACACACGGAGTCAGTGATAGTTAATGTACTTAAGTTAGAAAAAGCTTAATGGTACACGCGTGGATTCGAACTACGGCCACATGGCCTCGTAGATTTGGTACAGGTACCTTGTAGAACAGGTTCGCTGCGTTCGGGCTATCACGACATCCGACACGATATCACGACGTATGTAGTGTGACATCCCATTATTTTATTTTACGTTTTCTTTTTATATGTCTGTTATTACATTTGCAAAAAATTTCATATATTTTCTATTTAACAAGGACACCTACTTCTATAAACACAATAATTTTTGGACCATGTTGCAAAATTTTTAACTATGTCCATTGTCACAAGTACACAAATAAATACATTCTAGTGTAATTATGTACTGTGCCACCTTATAATTGGAACCAAGTATTTACAAGTCGTCCAAGGGCTCGCAATATTTTTATTTCCCCGTTTTCTTATTTTGTATGTAGGATGAGACGTTGCAGTAAAATATGTAATTGATTACCCAAATAGTTTGATAAATATTACATGTAATAATACTCAGTAATATTTCAGAATTCCACTTTGGACATTTCGCATTGATTTGTGAAAACTTTATATTGGCCTTTGGATGAGTTATTCATAATACTGTCCATTATTATTACTTATTTGAGACTAAAGAAGTAAAGTAATTCTTTTAATGTACTTTTTGACTGAAGTCTAAGATAAAAAATCTTTACACTATACATATATTTAAGGCTGCCATATACTGACAAAGGTAGAGAATGATAATTTTTCATCTTTTAGTGAGTTGTTTTTCCAGCAAAAAATATCTTTTTCTCCCAACTATGCTGCAATTCTATCATAACTGCACTGTATATCCAGCACAAAGAGTGGTACTTTGTTGCTCTAGAGCAGAAAAAATGTATGGAAATCCTTTACTGCACTGTTTTAGGTTTTTTTTTTTAAATTCGCGCATGCGTTTGGTTGGCCAACCTGACGGCCATATGATGTTTGACACTTAATAAAAATACCGGCCATAAAGAAATTACCAATTATTTTAAGAAGAAAAAAGTTGGGAACGTCAACGGCATGTCAACGGAGCTAATTTTCACTGAAAAGTTTAAATGTGCTGACCTTGTTATTATATTTAATTGCAGCATAGTTGAAAGAAAAGCTGATTATGCACCTCGCATTAAGTCATTTATATTGCCCTCGCTGGGTAATAAATTACTCTCTGCTTGGTGCAACAATCTACTATTTTACTGTAGATGTCCAATTAACCATGGCTTAATTATACTTAATTGATATATATAAAAATTACGTGTATCTGCAGTTCCAGAACAAATGTTTCTAGATAGTGCTTCAGCATTATCACAATAAATATCTAGGTGTAGATATGTTTAATACGGTGTCCCTTATTTTTCGAATATTATTTTTTTGTAACACATACCCTCTAATTGTGTTTATTATGTGTTCATATACTCTCGGTAAAACTTTCAACTCGTTCTATAAACGGGAACTCGTGCAGACTTGCATCTTAATAATGTTCTTACAAATTGCGAGTGACAAGTGACATGTACCTTGCAAGTAGTTATTGTAGTGCCGTTTTCATGTAAATAACTGTAGAAAAACTTCTGTGTTAGATCTTTATACGGTGTGGCGTGATTTACAAAAAAAAAAAAGTAAAAAATACCAAGAAGTTTACCTAGAGTACTGGTCGGGTCAGTGTTCGAGCCTTTTCCCAAAAGATTATATATCCATGGATTACAAAATTCGCATTTTCACTCATTGTTAATTTGACTTCACGCATATTATAAAACAAAACTGCTAGGAATTGTCGCTTTGAAAATACGAGTAATTTTGCACCTGTTTCTGGTGTTTTATGTCATCAACTAAGTGTAAATATCTTTTTCAGCAGTTCATAGTTCGATGGTCATTTTAGAAAAGCAATTTAATATGTATTATTTACATGAAAGTGTCGTGATAGCTCAGAGCACAACGAACCTGTCTTAAATTTATAAGGCCCCACAGGGCCATGGTTCGAATCCGGGCCTGTACCAATGAGTTTTTCTGACTTAAGTACACAATATCACTGACACCGTGCTTCGGAGGGCACGTTAAGCAGTCGGTCCCGGACGCTGTCAATAGATGGCGGTCGTTACAGTTCCCAACCCGCAGTGGAGCAGCGTGGTGGACTTAAGCTCCAAGCCCCCCCCCCCTCCTAACCCTGGGGGAGGCCTAAGCCCCTGCAGTGGGGTAAAAATGGGCTGATGATGATGATGATTTACATGAAAACGGCACTACAATAAGTACTTGCAAGGTACGCATCACTTGTCACGCGCAATTTCTATGAACATTATTAAGATGCAAGTCGGCACGGGTTCCCATTTATAGAATGAGTTGAAATTTTTACTGGGAGTATATAAACATATAATAAACACAATTAGAGGGTATGCATTACAAAAAAATAATATTCGAAAAATAAGGGACACCCTAATTTTTAACTAATACTATGTGTTCTGCTACATATCAAACATTATAGAGATAGTCTAGTCTCATATTAAGTATTGTTCACTGTCAACCATTTACATATCAAATACATTAATAAATTCAGTTTGTGCCATCATTGTAAAATTTCTTATGAGAATTTTTTCTTATAATGCACAATTTAGTACCTGGCTCATTATGCATTCTTTAGGTGTTTATGAAACTTGTATGTTATTATACAATATTTTGTAACTTATACTGTTTATATTAATTATATTTAATGGAAAAATTATACTCAAAATTTGTATAATTCATAACTTTTATGCTTCACATGACTTATTTGTATTTTTATATATTGGTAGCAACAATTAATAAATTTTTATATAATGTTATTCATGTGGTGCTGAATAAATTAATGTTCTCAAGTTCATATTAAATGTTGAGCTCATGAGCTAACAGAAAAGTCATATAATGATTTATTTTTTTATGTAATGGATCTTTTAAAATAACTATGTAACTAACCTGTGATATACAAATCCGTCCACTTGTTATTAAAATGTATTACTCCATAATAATAAAATAAACGTTAACATTAAATTGGTTGTCTTATTATAAACTAGCTTCTTATTGGTCTAATTTTTACACCTTGGGAATACAAGGGGAATCGGTTAACATCAAACTTTTGAAATTAGAACTCATGGTACTAAACGTGTTGAGCGCGGAAATAATAAAACTACATTAATTTCATTCATCATGCTTTGATTAATATATTTTTCAACCATGTTTAAGACTCACATATTTAAGGGTTACTCAAAAGTACAAATGCGACAAAGTCTTATAAAACTAAGTAATGACATTTTTTAATAAAAAAAAAAACAATATTTGTGAGTATTCAACACCCAATCCTTGAGATTTTAACATTTGTCTAAAAAATATAAGTTTGTGTTAAATATCAATTAATCTTGGATTTTATCATTCTTATAATATTAGTGTAAAAAATAAGTTACTTATCCAATCAAAATTTTTGGCATGGTTCAAACAGAAATGTTATGAACTTCCAATTTCCACTACATAATACAAATAAAATTATTGACATTCAAGGCCTTTTCATATCATACAAAACTTCTCTAATGCCCGGAGGCGCCAAAAAAAATTTATAGTAATTCCAAGGTCATATTGGCAAGTTAATATTCTTCAGTGAAATTGTTGACAACAAGAACTGACTTCCTTTTTTGAAATGGGTTTCTGCAGTAACTGCACATTGACGTCAAGTAACAATGTTATTATTTTGTCAGATAAGAAACACTCTGGCTTAACATTAACACGTCATCCACTAGCGATCATTCCGGCAGGAATGTGAAATCCGTACGAAATGAATGCTAGTGTATGGGAAAAAAGAGGAAAGAACGACAGTATTATAATCCACTCCTGCGGCCTGGCGAGACTCGCGTGATCGCGGCAGGGTTTAGTTAGTTGTCTGGAACATTCCGCTCGGATTAGTCGTCACTTTTGTATCATTTTATCTAACACCACGTAACGATAACGAGTACTATATCACTACATATTATAAAATAAAGTCCCCCGCCGCGTCTGTCTTTCTGAACCCGATGAACTCAAAAACTACAGAACGGATTGGCATATTATAGACACCAGTGGACAGAGTGATTCAAAGGTTTACATGTATAATTTATTAATGTTTTGTGGAAATTTGTTGAAATATGACGATTATTGTTGAAGAAGTCGGAAAAAAATCAAACCGGCTGGGAGCTTTCATCGAAAACGCTGCCTAATCCCTTTGAGATATAACAAAATAATGTATGGAGGAATCATTCTTCGTTTATAGGACTAAAGAAAAATCTGCAATGGCATATGTCTATGTTTTATGGATAGTCTACTATACCTATTTTTTGTTTAAAAAAATGGTGTCATATGATGAGGTGATTGGAAACCAATTTATACAGATCCCGTATTAATCCTTATAAAATTGAATACGTTCTTTACCTTCAGCATTTCATGCACGTTATGATTGCCGTTTACACTGTACAAGTTAAATTAATGTCTTAGGAACTATAGTTGGGCGCCGCGCGCTGCGCCCGGCCGGCCATACCGGATGACGCGACATGCGTGGTTAGGCTGAAGTTATCAATGTTGTATACAAAGAAATATTGTAGTTATGTTTATTCTTCACTTTTTCAAATATTTTTAGGATTGGAAATAAAATATATTAAAAATACTCCAAGTAGGATGACCTTATGTTACATTTAAATCTAATTCACTTGTTCGACGCAATAAGCTGATAGGACATTACGACAGAAAAAAAAACACTATGGCCTTATATTGTGCTCTGCTACCAGTGCGAAGCCGGGGCGGGTCGCTAGTAACTTATAATTTGCGTTTGATACTAGTTTGGAGTAGTTTGTTAAAAAACATGGAGAAGGAAGAAGATAAGAATGACATAAGGAATGTGCCTAAAAATATAATAAAAAAATTTATATCCACATACAAAAAACACCCAGCCTTGTGGCAAATAAAAAATAAGGGTGTTTTTAAAATGTTTGTTTCTGTAGAAACCACCTTTTCACCCATATTCTATGTTTTCTCTTTGGTTTTAATATTCAGAATTTATCGGCAAAAAAATAGCAGCAAAAGCAATTCTTTTTTTTCAAGAACACATTTCTTTTTTATTTAAAATTACGAGATAAAAAAAAGCTGCTAAATAACAGGATATTAAGTCAAAATTATTATCCATAATAAGCATTCTTTTTAAATGATCACAATCTCTTCAAAACAACAGAAACGTACAGACATCCGCTGACATTCATTCATTCGGGCTGGGTAGCAAAACAGATTCCGTTTAGAAAATGCATTTTCATGTGTAAGGGCATGAAAGACTTGCGCGTCAGGCTATCACGTCGTGATCAAATGACAGGAAATGAATGCAGGATTGTAGTTTGGTTAGTGGGCACAGCGGTATTATTTTATACCCTCAGCTTTCCTTACGGATTAAATAACAGCACAAGTCAGACGGAATGATCGCTTGTGGATGAGGGGTTATTATTAAGCATAGAGGTATCAAAATGTACTTAAAGAGAAATGGTAGTCTTCTTTCCACCAACTTGATGGTAGATTAAGCTTCAAGCACCCTCTTCTCAAGGGGAGCCCTAAGCCCCTGCTGTGGAGCACAGTGGGCTAATATGAGGCTAGTTTCCTTTGGCCCAAATACGCTATGTGTGAAAAATTTATTTGGATAATAATAATTACCAGTGAAAACTAATGAGATGTTATTTTGTTACTCTACTTTTACGGCACAATTAATTCACCATTTTTACTATTTAAATTAGATAAAACGGATGGGGTTTTTGTCCATTTGGGCAATAATATGGCACCTAAAGAACCAAATACGATGCTACGTCTCTTCCAGTTTGATATCTCTTCTACTGTTGTAGATGACAAATAAAACTATTAAGTTGTTGAAAATAATTTAAAAACATTTCTTGATATTTCACCACAGAATAACAAACTCGACCCTTAAGCTACTGGCTTTGCAATTTTGGTACATACAATGTTAGACTTTTTGAATGAAACCAATGAAAAAAGATGACATTACATCCAACCCATCCAGAATAATACTTCCGCCAACAGAGCAGAATTGACCATCAGTTGTTTCATTCAAGCCATTTTATTAGCGAGCGCTAAGTGCAGGCATGAGAGTTGTGAAGTCCATTTATCAAGTGCATTATATCTAGTCGCGTTACGGGCTCCACTTTGTAGCTCCAGCACGGAATTCACTTGGTCAATACGACCACTTATTGTGCTGGAAATTAAAAAACAAAGGTTAAGTAAATAAAGAAACAACGAGTTCTTTAGAAATGGCTAAATGATGTATAACATCTAGGTAATCTTGGTATCAAAGGTTTGTTAGAATATTAGAGTCTGGTATTGATTGGACTTATTTCACATAATTAGTACTGTTTGTTTTTTAATGTTTATTATAAAAAGTTTAACATAATTTAGGAAACGATTTGTTTTATAATTAATTTGTTATATATTACTTTTAAAATGATGATACAATGAAATCACAAATGACAGTTAGAGGAAACCACAGATGATGAAACAAACTTTAATCTACATTCACAAAACGTTTCTATTTAAAATATTATATGTAGGTGGCCAGTTCCGGAAACTTTCAGTGAGGCCTACGCATCTTGTATTAGTTCTGTTTAGCTAATGAATGAGTTTCAATTACCAAGTTTTTTTTTTTTCAAATTAGTCACACAATAAACTTATTTATGTCGCTGTTATTCGTTCTGGAGTAAAGTTTATGTATGTAGCGGGCACCACTATGCAATGACAATATTTTAGGGAAGATATGAGACTAAAAAAAATTTACACAAAACCAGATTTCAGTACAACGTGCAAATAAATGACAGTATTAAATTTTTCCATGACAGTTGGTTTACCCTAAAATAGGCTCAAGTCATTCAGAGAAACAATCTGTAAATTGTTTACAGAATTAAAATTTCTGAGGGGAAATTGAAAAAAATAAAATAATCTTAATCTGATACCATATTCACACTTACTTGTCCAAAATGCATGTAACCAATAAATTCTCCACTTCTTTCTCATCAATATTCAACTCCTTTGATATAAAAGGTATATGGATCCTAGTGTATGGACCTATTAATTTTATCAGAACTTGAGTCCGAATATTTCTAAGTAAATCCTCAATATGTTCTCTAATAAAAGGATCATCCATAATATTGTTCCTGTTGTGTTTCAGAATAGATTCAAACTCATTGATGTCATTGTTTTGGTATGCCATAACAAGATTGGTCATCGCCAAAATTTCTGGATCATTTTTATATGGCTTGGCTTCTTGAGAGTCAAATGGATTGATTCCAGATTTCATAAGCCTAAAAATAGAATGTTATATAACAACGTACATTAAATAAGCATTAATTTTTAATTTCTTTTAGAAACACTCAAGAGAACTTACATGTTGGCTAGAACTAAATATTTAAGACATGTAGTTCTTCGTGGACTACCAGATTCATCGTAGTTTTTGAATGCTTCAAAGAAGTCAGTGTGCGCTTTTTCAAATTCACCCTCTCTTAGATGCATTTTGCCACCACACTCTGAAAAATAATTTTTAGTATAAAAGAATCAAATTTACTCATATCGTCTTTAAAACAAACAGAAACATCCAATGTGTGTTTAGGGGCGAGCTATGCATAGTGACATAAAAACTGCCAACCTTGATAAATCAAACCATTTCATGAACCTAGTAAATTTAAATTCCAAAATCAAAATAAAATGTTATATTGTTTAACTCAAAAAAGCCCACTCTTCTGGGAAGATAAAACACCAAGCATAGACCTGCCTATAATTGCTACTCCATATAGAACCAGATATACACACACTATTCGATCTTCAATTCCTCTACTGGCCCTCTTTGCCTCTGTTTATCTCAGTGATGTGATGATTTAGAACATTGTTACCAGTACAACTTGTATATTTCTTTTGTTTCTGGGTGTAAAATGTCTACAGCTGTATAATAATTATACATCATAATATTTAAGTATGTATATCAGGTGACAAGTACCCATAATACTAGCTCTGCTTACTTTGGGACTAGATGGCGCTGTGTGGGATATGGCAGGTATTATTAATATTATTATTATCCGAGTCAAAAACGGAACAGAAATTTACAAGAAACCCTATTGTGTTTTGAAAATATGTTCATAATGGGTGCCAGACATGTCTACATCGTAAGTGTATACATGTCTATAAGCATCTTTTTTTAGGACCAGTGGTCTGGGCTGCCACAGACCAATTAGTCAGTCAATCAGTAATTTTATTTTTATATAATAAGATGTAACCAATATACCTCTTATGACGCCCATGATCAAAGGATGTGGTATAGCAGATTTGATATGCAAGGACTGTTCGTACAGTGCTTTTAATTTCTTATTATTCTTCTGCGCTGTGTACATTTGAATTTCCAAAGCATATATTTCCAAAAGTTGAGTTCCCTTTTTCAAATCATCTTCACCATCATCGGTCTGTAAAGATGGTACCTAATAAATATTATAAATAAAAATATTGTTTATACTATACATAATAAAATAAAAAAGAAAAACATAATGTATTTCATTTGGTTAGTTAAACACAATGATTTGAAATTTTGCTCAGAAACTCTTCTGAGCAAAATTTTGCCAAAAATAAAACTTTGGCCAATGATAACCGTAGCACTCCTAACTATAGTATGCGATGTGGGGCGAAAAAGTATGAGTTGCTATACATGAATATAAATTGCTTTGCATATTTATATACGAGTTAGACATAGAAATACATTATCTAAAGTTTTGTTATTTTTTCCTAAAAATATTAAAATTATTTTAAATTTTAGTTTAATGAAATTTGAAAAGAATAAGAAATTATTATCAATACTGTTTGTTTTCCCTCTTTACAGTCAAGTCTAGTTCAGAAATGGTTTTCTTATAAATGCATAAGCTGTCTAATAAGGCTTCACCCGCATGGACTACAGGGTTTACGCTATTTAGTTCTCCTGTGTCAACCTGTCCTCATGATTAATTCCTTAATATGATTTCATTCATGTTTCAAGTTACCTACTTCTCTGCCAAATGTCCTCAAAATCAGTTCAGTACTTTAGTCATGAAAGAGTAACAAATAAAGCAATCATACGACTTGCCATAATGTTGTCTGTTTATCAAATTAAGTTACCTCTCTGCCAAATGTCACCAAAATCAGCTCTGAAAACGATCCTAACTCATTTTTATAATTATATGCTAAAGCCTTAACACAAAATTCAAAATAAAAATTCAAAATTCAAAAAGTTTTTATTCAATATAAGATGTTTGCACACACTTATTGAAAGTCGTAAAAATTGATTAGGTACCGGTTCAAAAACTAGGAGGAGAAGAACCGGCAAGAAACTCCTCCCTATTTATTTTATTTAAATATATGTTTTTCTTAATTGTTTTTTTTTTAATTTAAAGTCTTACAACTATTACAATAATGTCCATGCGCACTTATCATTTAAATACTCGGTAATACAATAGTAAGCTTTTTTCATGAGTTGGACTTTAACTCGCTTTATAAAATGATTAGAATTCAAGTCTAACATTTCTTTTGGAATTTTATTATAAAAACGGATACAATTTCCCATGAAAGAATTATTAACTTTTGAGAGCCTGAACCTGGGAATTGATAACATATGCTTATGGCTTGTATTTAAGTTGTGGCCATCACCCACCCTAGAGAAAGCATTTAAGTTTTTATGTACATAAATTATATTTTCATAAATATACTGACAAGGGACTGTCAAAATATTACCTTCTCTAAAATGAGCCTTTACACTATCTCTAGATTTTAATTTATATATAGCTCGAATAGCCCTTTTCTGCAGAACAAATATTGTTTGAATGTCAGCGGCCATATGACATTATGCTATGAAAGTAGCTAAAATAAACCAGCCTCGCTGTAGGCACATCGGTTAGTTTTCTTATTTGCCTAATTGCAAAAACAGCAGAGCTCAGTTTACCAGCCACCCTCATAATATGAGGACCCCATTGTAAATTTGCGTCGATAGTAATGCCCAAGAACACAGTTTCATTAACAAAACTTAATGAATCTGATATTATTAGCACATTTCATCAAAATGCGTTCATTGGTTTAGCTATGAAAAGAAACAAACTTTCAGATACATTTCCGAAATATAAAATAGCCCAAGTTCGTTTTCAGGGTTCAATCGACCTGGGTCTATCTCTGTGCCAAATATTAAAATCCGTCAAATAGTTTATAAGTTAAAACCGAAAAAAAATTCTACTTCCTGTGATCATAAAATACAATGATTATTTTAAAGTTATAACTGGACTATTACAAAGACATTTTAATAAGCCTAATCTCAATACCCTTGGTAAATTTTGCGCGATGCATGCAAAGAAACGAAAATTGTTACAATTAAATTTTTAAAGATTACAAACGACCAAAATTATGATTTCTTAGATAATCTTTTTCAGTGTACTATAATGTCAGCAGATTCACCTCGACAGAGTAAACGATGTGTGTACCAGAACGCAGGCAAAGACATGTGGCAAAATTTTCACATTTAGCTAAAGTAAAATGTCTGTAACCAAAGGCAAGATGCATTTCCAAAGTTGAGCAACTTTTTTTAATAACCTATAATCTGAATCAAATATGTTTTAGAGCCAATTTGCTAATTTTAAATTTACTGCAAATTCTGTGTCAGTGACATAAGTGGAATTTCTGCAAGCAAAAAATAATGCAGTTATTGCATTTTGGGAACATTATTACTTCTAAATGTAAAATCATCAAATTAGTCGAATGATGCCAGATGTCTTCAAATGTGAAACTCCGTGAACAATGATTTGAAAGATTTGGCCAGGGGTATGCCTTTTACCACTATATTCTGTAAGGCGTCATAAGCGATATGGAAAAAGCATTCTCGAACATACAGAGCGATACAAGAAACGCATTTTAAGTTTTTATAGTACAGAGAGGATGTGTATATTTATTTCGCCTACTCGTGGCGGCGACTACACAGTTTCATTGGTTACCTGGTTCCTTCCACACACCGCGCAATGAACTTAGGAGTGCTACATAATGACAGTCTAGTCCTAGGAATGATTTATCTTTGATTTTAATACATTTCAATAATTTTCTTATGATGGAATCAAACATCTCACCAAAGTTAACCCCTCCCGTCAGTACTCAATCAATGTTAGGTATTATGATGGTAGATGAAATAAGCAAGTTAGTGAAAAATATTAGTGAAAATGAACATATTATTTTCTATTTCAATTTCAGATTACCTGGCAACTCTGATGTAATTGCTTCAATATTTTTGCTAGTTTAGTAAAATCTCCTCTGTCATAATACAGTTTCCCTAATTTTGTATTGGTTTTAAACCATAATCTATCATTTTTCGCATCTTTCAATGCTTCTAATGTTGTTTCATAAAAATCCTGGAGCAGTTCCATCTGGAAGCAATAAATTTTTTTTAATTGCATTGTAAATTAAGAAGATGGGAGTAAATATTTTCAGTGTTCTGTATATAAAAAAGTAAAATCATTAATATATATAAAAAAAAACAATTCTATAGATTATAAAGCTTAGTTAATTCTGCTTTTCATTATGAATATGAGGAAAGTAAAAAAAAATCTGAATCTGATGGACTCATTTTATAAAAATATTTGTATATGTAACTAATCAGTACTTGACAAAACAACTGAAAATTGAATTGCCGCTTTCTCGCCTTTCTTATGTTTTTTTTTTTTTGTGCCATTCTACAACCCAGTATATTTTATCATTGATGATGGTAAATATTTGCATCTAATTTATGTAAATTAAATGTTAATTTCGTTAACAGTAAATTATAAGTATAAAGTCATACTACGAAATTGCTGAAAATATTTTTTAACTAACAACAATTTTGCATTGCAATTTCACGGAGTTATTGCTTAAAAATTGAGACATGGCTTGCATAGTTTTTTTTTTAATTTTTCTGAACATTTCCTACACTGCATTTTATATTTTATTACTGCATTTTTCTTACAGCACGGAAAATTGTTTCCCAGGGACGAAAAGTACTACTTTCATCCCTCTGATTAAATAACTTCAAGCATGCTTTCCAAGTATGAATAATGGAAATGGTTTTTTTTTTGCATTACTTATTTGCAGTGGGTATTTTGTACTAACAATTAACATATCTTTTCCATAGAGATATTAGAATGTAAAGTGACATATAACAAAAATCTTTTTGTTTTTTGTTAGCAAAAGTCTACCAAAACAAACTGTGACATTCTAGCACTAGTTAATAGCTGGAAGGAATACTATACCCTGTTTTATGTGTTTCTTTGTCTATCAAACAAGCTGCCTGTTTTGCCCCAACCACACTGTTAATGTCATTACTAGAGAACACCAGGGTAGAAACTAACCTGAGATGTTTTGTTTTGTATGTGTGGTTCACTTTTATATGATTTCAGCACATAATTCCCCATCAAAACTGCTAAATTAAATCCCCATGGCTATTGGCCATAATTTTTAACAATTTCGCAAACACTGTGGTAGACCAAAACAGAGCACTATTTTACTATTCTTTACATATAATTATATATTTATTTAACTTTTATGGTTTTTTCAATCTGGAAAATATAATATATATATATATATAGAATTATTGATTTTGTAGCCTAATTACTTACATTCCTAGAAGTGGAGATATAGTCTAAAATTGAATTGATGGATTTTTCAGAGTGGTTTCTGGTAACAGCACTTTTGATATAAGTCAGCAGCTGCTTGTATCTGCTCATCATTTCTGTAAAGTTACCCTGCAAAATACAAATGTCATGTTTGATAATTTCCTTTATGATCAAATTCTCAATTTGTGTATATGTGAAATCTCCCACAAATGTCGTGAAATCTCCCACAAATGTCATACAAAGAAAATCAAAAGAGTTCACAAATACAAAAGCATGTTCAGTCTAAACTAATTTGAGCTGAATTCATGAATTAACATCAACTCCAGCTCTATATGAGACACGAGGCAGTTTCAGTTCATGGGTTTCAAGGAACTGTTGATTCTAGCAGAGGCAATCACTCAATGATTATTTGAATTTTGCATAGACAGTCTGTCAATAGTCAGTCAATTGAACCAGTTTAGTTACTTGTACTGTGATGGACAAGTGCTGCACTCAGCAGGTATGAGCAACTGTGAGCAACTGTGAGCTGACTAACCACTTAGCAGCATGTGTATGGTCAGATGTATTATAAATTGGAAAAAAATTATTAAGCTTAAATTATTATAATTATGAAAATTATTTAGGTATAAGATTTTTATGAAAACTTTTATATCCTGGAGACAGTTTTTGTGATTTGATAAAATTGGACATTAAACTTACAATCTTAAATAAAAGTATAACAATCTATTATTTTTGATAAAAATTGTTAAGTTTGTAAATATGATTATTATTTTCATAGAGTAAATAAAATTTAAAGCAGCATTTGATTTTAAAAGAGTCAGAAATTACACTTCACATTATCAAAACTGTCAAACGCAATTTTGCGGGGGTAAAGGCTGGCGCGTGGGGACCTCGAGGACTGAAACCGGACTAAAACTTGCCAAAGATAGACCAGCTAACTAGAAGAAGAGTGGTTAAACGGTAAGCGCAGAAGAGTGCTTTTAGTCAATTCATACTTTTATTATGTAACAAGTTATATTATAAAATTTTAATATTGTTATCCTAAAGTTTTTGAACCAATCTAGTATATCTATATCTAATTTAGTATATTTCATTTATTTTATGTGTCTACTTCCAGCTAGCTTATTAACTAAAAATTCAAATTGATAGATGTAGAACCATGTATGTTGTATAGAGTTAAAACCGTGGTATCATGAATCTGTACCTAATGGTAACCGCAATGGCAACAGAGATGGTGCTGCTGAGGCAATATGGATTGAAGGTCAGAGTTATAACTTCATACATATGCTAGGCTCAACTGTCTGAATCTGGGATTGGATATGGGCCTGCGATGTGAATCCAGTCAAATTTACCCAAGACTAATCTAAACCTAAGTCAGTACCACATAATGTTTTATAGATTAAATTTACAAATTAAATACTAACAAATCATTGAGAGAGATATTTAAAGAAATTAATATTTTGACATTGCCATCTATGAAAATTTGTTATTTATGAAAAGGAATATAAATAATTATAAATTAAATTCAGATGTTCACCAGATCAATGCAAGAAATAAGAATAAAATTGCAACTCATAGATATAGACTTGCAAAGGTTAGCAAATCTTTTCTGGGCAACTAAGATTCTACAACAAAATTCCACATTCAATCACTTCTATGAATCATGTTAGGTTTAAATCATAGGTAAGAAAAGTGTTAATGACTAAAGTATACTATAAAGGATCAGATTATATTCAGAAAAACAATTGCAGACGAAGAAATTTGGAAATGAAATTATATCACAAGACAAAGATCACCTAATTATCATTGACATTAGTCATATTTATTGTAATCTCATATTTATGATTATTTGTTGTGTTATGGTTATATAATATTAAATTATTATTATAATATTAAATTTTAAATACAGAAGTATATCTTCATTGTTGAATTTTAGTGTGACATTGTTATCTAGATTGTTATATATATTGACAGTATTTTTCATGTTAATTCAATTTGCATTTTGCTGCATTGTTTACTTATTTAATTCAATGTTATAATTTTTTTTTGTGAGTGTTTATATTAGATGTAATTGTCTGTGTGAACATTATGATGTACAATTATGACATTCATAAGAGGGGCTCTTATGCCCCTCTTATATGCAGGGCCTAAATTGAATATGTTGAATAAATAGACAGTAAATTTTCATATTATGATATGCTTATCACTATTTTGTCACCACTATTCCAATGCATACATTTTAAATGTCGGTAAAACCTTAATAGTAAGTTTTCAATCATTTTATTAAATATTTATATTCATATTTACCAGTTTAAAGTTTATTTTGATCATTTGCTTCAAGGCTTTGAAACCCCATTCACCTTTATCACCACCTTCTAGTTCCAAAACCTTCTGAAAGCTAGCAAGTGCAGCATGAGGCTCATCTTCTTTCAATGCCTTGCTGTTGTAATATTGATTCTCCAAGTCTACATCTGGCTCTGAATTACTGTCTTCGGAATATTCCTACAAGTTTATAAAAAAAGTGATTACGAGTAATGTTCGTTTCGAATTAACATCTTTAAATTTCTGTTTCCTGTACCTACTTGTACTATCAGGATTGTTTAACATTTTGATAACTTAGAATAACAACAAATGGGTATAAGATTGTAAGCTTATCACAAATTCAAACGTCATGTATTCGAGTAGTCGTAGAAAATTAAGAGCTTTATTTACATACTAACCAAACCATAATCTTCTTCTTCTTCACACATGAAGTCGTCATCATTGTCGGACATTTTATCTTATTATGTAGCTAACCTATTGTACACAGAAAAATGAACAATAAAAGCTAAATAAATAGGAGGAACTGAGCCGAAATAAGAAATAAAAAACTGTGTCGGTATAAACTTTTAGGCACACTTTTAAGTGAAATTTCAATGATTTCAATCAATAACAATCAATTCACAGAGTAGGTACTTAATTGGTTTTAATCACAGACAAGGTTTTAATAGAGAACACCTCGTTTCCACCAAGTATAATACACTGTATGATACAATGATACAGTATGGCTATGACAGCATAATACAGTGTATTATACTTGGTGGAAACGAGGTGGAAGAGATATATCCTGATATAACCATAGATTTATTTTTTATTTTCCACATTGAAGGCAAATGTATAACCATACAACCTAGTCAGAATTTTATATTTTCAAATATTTAACAATAAATTAGGCAAAAACTGATAAGTCTTAAGTTTAAATTTCTCCAATTGTATTTTTTACATATTCATAAACAGGTATGTAAGTTGCCGGATTAGAAAGTATTTGCTGAATAGAGCGCGGGACTTTTTCAGGACTTCTATAAATAATAGTTTGTCAAACAAAATCAGTCTTTCAGTAGCAAATTCACTACAATAAAAAAAAAATGTTGATGTGTCTCTGATGATTGATGACAATTTTCACAAATGTCACTTTGTATTATTTTCATTAATCATAAATGGTAAATATTGTCAAATATGTCTATTACTATATAGTAATGTGTGGTCTATTATTTTCATTCTTTTTAAATATGAGTTCCAAATTTGCAATGACCGAATGCGACAAATTGTTGTAAAGAATCTTCTCGATACTGGATTTTATTTTTTAATAAACCACGGAATTCCTATGTTGTTGTTGACTTCCTCATACCATCGGCCTTTAACATGTAACGAGGCGTGCCATTCTATAAAGCATTCGATGTTCAGACGATCTCGAACTCGAACTTGTGGAAGAAAATCAGAAGGAGGATTGTCTAGGTTGTAAGTTTTGTGTGAATTCGTTTCAACTATAGCTTTTGCAAGGTGATGAGCCTTTTCATTGCCCCAGACTCTAATATGTGCAGGTCTCCAAAATGAATACTATGTTTTTCATTATTTTTTGTAGTTGTAACCATTTCTCGCTTATTTCATACAGTATATAATTAGTGTTAGCATCCAACTTCGAATTCTTCATAGCTAATAAAACGTTCATACTGTCAATCAACCAATTCGCATCTACTTCAGATTCCACATATTGTAAAGCCATCAGTATTGCATAAACTTCAGCCGTATAGATGCTCACTGTGATTTTGTAACTTAACTCCATGTCCGGTTTTTATATTGATGTCGTAGAAGACTGTAGATACACAGTTCTTATTTTTTGTTCCATCAATATATAAATAATGATTCTGCCACTTTGCCAATTTCTGATAAACTTCTTGTTTTGTATTAAGCTGTTTGTCTATTACAATATTCATTTGAGGAAATTTACTATCAAAAACCCCTGTATAACAGTGCAAAGAACTCTTACGTATGTACTATATATATACTAAAATATATAAAATTATGAATTTCAGAAAAGTCTTCAAGAATAAAAAAAAGAATGATTTTGTAATATTGAAAGGCTACAAAGTTAAGAAAACAAGACATTTTTGGGCATGGAGTATAATCTAATAATAAATTTAGTTTTTAAGTATTTAAAGCGAATAAGAGAAGGTGTATTACACTCGACCTGCAATGAATTGATTGGGGTAGTTTTCATTGCTGCTGTAATAAGGTGTAAGTTATTATTTTGAATTTTTTCTATTTTATCAATCAACTTCTACTCAGATGCATAACAAAAAAAAATCATATTCGAAATGGTTTGTTCCTTTAAGGACAGATTCCGTTTAGGACAGATTCCCTTTAAGACAGATTTTGTACAGGCAAGAGAAAAGGTTTCGATTTGTCCCGTGAAGGACAGAAATGTTTTTAACCAACGTCCTCTAAATACGCGTTTACGAATAAGAGACTTATTTATGAGCTAATATTATTAAATTGTGGAAAACTCCTTTCAGTTTCTGTTGACATGGTACTATGCTCATGCTATGCAGAATTTTGTTACCTATGCGTATTAATAGAGCGTTGGTTGGTAGTTGCTGCATATTTCATTGATAGATAGTTAAGTACCTAGTCAAAACAGGAAAATGACCCCCTTTTTCCTGTTGTCCTAATTTAATTTGAACCCAGTGTGTCATAATGAGCCAGTAGAACGATTTGGATTTTTGTTCATATTGTTCTACCGTAAAGCAAACTTCCTATTTGTAAGCACGTATTCATGGGACGTTGATTCAAAACGTTTTCGTCCTTAACGGAACAAATCAAAACTTTTTCTCTTGCCTGTACAAAATCTGTCTTAAAGGGAATCTGTCCTAAACGGAATCTGTCCTTAAAGGAACAAACCTTCGAAATGACTTCTTACTAAAGCTTTTTAGAGTATAAGTAGAATTTTAGGGTAGGCTCCCCAACTAAGTCTAGCAACTGACTTTAAAATGTTAAATACTTTGTTAGCTCTGACTATTAAGCACTCGACATAACTCTTCCATGACAACTTGGAAGTAAAAATACCCTCGAAAACTTAACACTGTCAACCAATGTTAAACATTTGTTATTATAAGAAATATCAAATTTACGAGGCATGTTTTTTAAGTAAGTACCGTTTTGGAATTAAAAAAAGATGTGCAAAGATATGGCAATAATTTAATTTTTACATATAAGCCTGTACCTTAATCTACTTTTCTACATAATTTCCGTGAATATTGAGGCACTTGTCATAACGTGGCACCAGTTTTTGAATACCCTCCTCATGAAATTCTGCCGCTTGACTTGTTAACCACTGTATCACAACTGTTTTGACTTCGTTATCGTCTTGAAGACGCTGACCGCCCAGGTGTTTCTTCAAGTGCAGGAACAAATGGTAGTCGCTGGGCGCCAGATCAGGGCTGTATGGAGGATGATCTAGAGTTTCCCATTGAAAATCTTCATTAAGGACTGAAGGACGCCCACTCCGTTCTTCATCATCCACATTTGTGCGGCCATCTTGAAATGCTCTCACCCATTTCCTTACCATTCTATCACTCATAATATTTTGTTCGTAAACTTCACAGATCTCATGATAAATATCGATCGATTTTACGCCTTTAGCACTAAGAAATCGTATAACAGCCCGTACCTCACAATCGGCGGGACTCACGATTGTCGAAGGCATCTTAAACACTCAGTAAACAACACATAACAATGAAGAATCAGACTGTAATGGCGTCAGTGCGTAGACAAGAGATGTAGGTAACCAGTGCGTATGCGCGGAACGCCGACCGTAGCGCTGCGGCGGCGAAATCGCAAAATGGTACTTACTTAAAAAACATGCCTCGTATAATTCAATTTTCTTTTACTAAAAACAATCACTTTACTTTTCTCAATTTATATATCTAATCCTAAATAATCATAATATTCATTTAAATTTTTAAAAACTTAATAAGGTCCCTCTCCAATTCTACAACATTGTTACCCATACAATATACAGCTAAATCATCTGCAAATTGTAAATTATGAACATTGGATCCCAACACCAAATTAAGTTTATGTACATACAATATGAAAAGTAATGGACTAAGGATCCCCCTTGACAGACACCCTTATACGATAATTGAGGGCCAATCAATTATTATATTTAACAAATGCCTTTCTTTCATTTAAAAAGCTGTATATCCATTTCACAATTTCTTCAGGAATGCCAAGAGATTTCAAAATGGATGCAAGGGTAGTGTGATTCACATTATTAAATGCTCCAACTACATCAAAAACTACGCATATCAATTTATTATTTTTAGAAAAGGATTCCTGTATATCCAAATGTAGTTGAGACAAACTTTCTCGAGCTGAGCGTCCACGTCTAAAACCAAATTTATTACTTGGTAAGATGTTATTGCTTTCTATGTAAAATTCAAGCCGTTGTCTATTAATTGTTCGACAACTTTGCCAAAACATGAAGTTAGTGCGATAGGACGATAAGAATCTGGGTACTCCTTTTGTTTTCCTGACTTAAGAATCGGGACTAAACAATCAGTTTTCCACTCCATAGGGATATAAGTACTGTCCCATAATATGTTTATTATGTCTAAAACTATCTTCAAAGAGGGTGTATCTTGATACACCCTAGAGACTAGAGAGCATTTTGTAAGAGATGTTGTCTAACCCACAAGTTGTGTCCTTGCTGCTATTCAATGCTGGTGTTAATTCTGCCAATGTAAATTTATTAATTAACTAGCTTCCCGCCTGCGGGCTTCGCTCGCGTTGACTACACAGTTGTATTGGGACAGTTAAAGGAACGCGACGCTCCAGAACATTGTAACACTTTCTAGAAAATTCTGAAACTTAACTACCTAAGAAATCTTATGAAATTTTTATGAAATTAGGTAATATGACATGGTCACATAGATTTCGTCAAAACATCAAGTTTGAGTACCAACACGATAAATCTGCGATTGATAGTTTCGAAAATATAAGCATTTAAAAATTTGGTCACTTGGTCATATAGATCTCGTCAAAACATCAAGTTTGAGTACCAACACGATAGGTCTGAGATTGATGGTTTTGAAAATATAAGCATTTAAATATTTGGTCACGTGGTCACATAGATCTCGTCAAAACATCAAGTTTGAGTACCAACGCGATAAATCTGCGATTGATAGTTTCGAAAATATAAGCATTTAAAAATTTGGTCACTTGGTCACATAGATCTCGTCAAAACATCAAGTTTGAATACCAACACGACAGGTCTGTGATTGATGGTTTCGAAAAAATAAGCATTTAAATATTTGGTCACGTGGTCACATAGATCTCGTCAAAACATCAAGTTTGAGTACCAACACGATAGGTCTGAGATTGATGGTTTTGAAAATATAAGCATTTAAATATTTGGTCACGTGGTCACATAGATCTCGTCAAAATATCAAGTTTGAGTACCACCTCGATAAATCTGCGATTGATAGTTTCGAAAATATAAGCATTTAAAAATTTGGTCACTTGGTCACATAGATCTCGTCAAAACATCAAGTTTGAATACCAACACGACAGGTCTGTGATTGATGGTTTCGAAAAAATAAGCATTTAAATATTTGGTCACGTGGTCACATAGATCTCGTCAAAACATCAAGTTTGAGTACCAACACGATAGGTCTGAGATTGATGGTTTTGAAAATATAAGCATTTAAATATTTGGTCACGTGGTCACATAGATCTCGTCAAAACATCAAGTTTGAGTACCAACACGATAGGTCTGCGATTGATAGTCTCGAAAATATAAGCTTTTAAAAACTTGGTCACGTGGTCACATAGATCTCGTCAAAACATCAAGTTTGAGTACCAACACGATAGGTCTGAGATTGATGGTTTTGAAAATATAAGCATTTAAATATTTGGTCACGTGGTCACAGACAGATGGACAGACAGACAGATCGACAGACAGACAGACAGACAAAAAACAGCTTATGCCACCCCCGATAATGCCCTCTGCACGTCTGCAAAGTTTTATTGAAATCGGTTCAGCCTTTTCGCAGATTAGCCGGAACAAATAGACAGACAGACAAAAAACAGCTTATGTCACCACCGATAACGCCTTTGCCCGTCTGCGAAGTTTCATTGAAATCGGTACTGTCGTTTCGGAGATCAGCTCGAACAGACAGACAGATGGACAGACAGACAAACAAAAAGTAGCCTATGTCACCCGCGGTAATGCCCTCTACACGTCTGCAAAGTTTCATTGAAATCGGTTCAGCCGTTTCGGAGATTAGCCGGAACAGACAGACAGACACTTCAGGGGTGCTCGTGGACTTGCAATTCACAACGGCCGCCGCCACATACGAAGAACCGCCGCCGTAGGCCCCGGGCCAATAACCGCACCACCTCAAAACGATCCTGACCACACGATCGATGGGGCATTATGCACGGGCACGCCATTTTCGATGCGGCTTGCACACATGAAACGGGACATCAAAATCATAAGGAGGATCCCAAGAGGAGCCTGGGTGTCAGTGGCACGTAGCCTTGGCGAGTGTGTGGCTAGGGTGGTCGCTGAAAACACAGTATCTACATGGGAAAACCTACTCACATTTTCATACCGTACCCTCCATATAGCCGACAATAGACACAAGCCATTAACCACAATAATAAAACAAAACATATTAGATAACATGATCCCAGATATTATTACTCCGAAAACCCGTAATAATCATAACATTTTGAAAACAATAGAAAACAAGCTGTCGGACGGCAATGTAAAAGGAGCTAGTAAACTTTTATTTTCAAGCGACTCCATGGCCACGGACTCTGCTGAGACACTCGCAGCCCTACGCGACAAACACCCGCAGCCACCCGCCTCTGCACTCCTCACAAAATTGCCTAATTCTGAACTTCCAAAAAACCTCAACGTGGACAATGAAGCTATGATAAACAGTATACGTTCCTTCCCCAATGGATCAGCCGGCGGCTTGGACGGTTTAACCCCTCAACATTTAAAAGACCTTACGGGTCCTTTAGTGGGGGATGCGGTGCGTTCTCTTCTTACTGAACTTACTAATTTAGTGAATATTATGTTGGCAGGACGGGTAGTTGAAGAGATCACCCCCATCCTCTACGGAGCGAACCTCGTGGCTCTATCTAAGAAGGACGGGGGTGTCCGTCCAATCGCCGTCGGTAGTACCTTCCGTCGTTTGGCATCAAAATTATGTTGCCGAGTTTTACATGAAAAACTTACAAATAAGTTTGAGCCACGGCAGCTCGGTTTCGGTTCCAAAGGTGGTTGCGAGGCGGCGGTGCATGCGGCGCGTTCTTTTTTAGTCAATAATTTGGATTACGAGGTATTCATAAAAATTGATGTTAAAAATGCGTTTAATTCAGTCGACAGGGGTGCCTTATTGAAAGAAATTCGAAATGAAATACCAGAAATATTTGATTATGTTTGGCAATGTTATGGCACTCCATCAAAATTATTATTTGGAGATAACGAAATTACTTCAGCTGTAGGCTGCCAGCAAGGAGACCCGCTCGGCCCGGTCATTTTCAGTTTGGCTATTAACCCGATCATTCGCAGTTTAAATTCAAAATTTAATTTGTGGTTCCTTGATGATGGCTCCCTGAGTGGAAGAGCGACGACAGTACTGGATGACCTTGAGATAATCATACATCGTTTTTCAGATATCGGTCTGACATTAAATTTTAACAAGTGTGAGATATACATTCCGGATACAGTACACATTAGTAATCGTTCAGAAATTTTGAATAAATTCAATGTTATCACTCCAAATATCATCGTTCTCACCAGATCAAACCTAACTCTTCTCGGCGCACCAATATTTGACGACGCTCTCCCACCCATAGTAAATAAAAAATTAGAACTTTTTGGTAATTCGTGTGAACGGCTTTTTAAGATTAAGCCACACATGGCAATATATATTCTGCGGCTCTGCCTATTTACTCCACAGTTTCTGTACTTGCTTCGCTGTTGCCCTCTATGGAAATTCCCTTTGGTTACTGCACAGGTTGACAACACATTAAGATATACAGTCAGCAAAATTTTAAATTTAAAATTTGATGATCGCTCATGGAGACAAGCAACATTGCCAATTAAATTTGGTGGTTTGGGTATCCGCTCTTCGGCAAGTGTAGCACTCCCGGCTTTCCTATCCTCCACTTATAGCACGGCTACCCTCATCGGCAGGATCTTAAATATACCACGCCTAGCCGATGTTGAGGTGACTGGCTTGGCGGAGGCTCGGACAGTTTGGATTGCGGCTTTCCCCGGGGAAAAGATGCCTAGCGAGGTAGGTACACAAAATTCGTGGGACCTACCAGCAGTCAAAGCCGTACATGCCGACCTCATCAACCGGTCCCCTGACGATGCTGATCGAGCGAGACTCCTTGCTGTGTCTGAAAAGGAATCGGGTCACTGGCTACACGCACTCCCATCCAAAAACATCGGTACAATTTTGGATCCCGTTTCACTGCGCATCGCTGTGTGTTTGCGGTTAGGCGCAGAAGTGTGCGAGCCTCATCAATGCCCATGTGGCCGTGGTGTGGACCGGCTGGGTCGCCACGGACTTTCGTGTCTCAAAAGCGCTGGTCGTATCTACCGCCACGGAGCCATTAATGACTTGATCCGCCGGACTCTTGTGACAGCATTTATCCCCTCATCTTTAGAGCCGAAAGGTTTGTTCAGGGACGATGGCAAGAGACCCGACGGAGCAACGTTGGTGCCTTGGTGCCTGGGCCGTGCTTTGATTTGGGATGCCACATGTGTGGATACTCTGGCTCCGTCCCATGTCCGGGCCACGGCCCAGAGTGCTGGCGCGGCGGCCGACCAGGCCCAATTATGTAAACGTCGCAAATACTCGGGGTTGATTCCTCACTACGAGTTTGCGGCGTTTGCAGTAGAGACACTCGGTCCGTGGTCGTCTGATACGAAAAAATTCGTAAAAGATTTGTCCACCCGTCTGGTCAGCACTGCTGGCGATCCCAGAGCGGGTGCCTATTTCGCACAGCAACTGAGCATCGCTGCGCAGCGCGGAAACAGTGCAGGCGTAATGGGATCGATGCCACATGGGACTAACCTGGACGATATTTTTATGTTGTAAATATTGTAAATATTGTTAATTAGTTCTTAGATTTATTTGTATATACGGCGTCCAAATTTATAGAGCGTGTAGAGTGTACAATTTTCTTTTCTTAAAATTAAAACATCTGTGAAAGAAGAATCTGCTATATTTTGAACAGTGTCTGATGTATATTTATTTATTGAGAAATTTTTCAATCCATGCAATATTAGTATTGTGACTATTATTGGGAACATATGTTTGCAACTTTTTCATAGTTTTCCATACCTTGCTAATTTGAGAAAGCCTATTTAATGAATTACAAAATTGTAACCAACTTTTGTCTCTTTTTTGTTTAAGAATCAACTTTTTCAAAGCTTGCAAACATTTAAAGTTTAAATAATTGTCCAATGTAGGATTAGCTTTAAAAATAGCATAGGCTTCTCTAGAGTTTACCACAGGTGTAGCACACTTTGAGTTCCACCAAGGAAGAGATGGTATTTTAACAAATTTATTTTTATTTAAACAAGGCCTTTTACTTTTATTAAAAGGAATAGATTTTCATCATTATCATCATCATCAGCCCGTGTCTCTCCACTGCAGGATATAAGCCTCTCCCAAGTCTCGCCACAACACACGGTCCTCCGCCTTCCACATCCAATTACCCCCGGTATGGTGCTTCAGGTCATCAGTCCACCTGGCCGGGGGGCGTCCAACGCTTCGCTTCCCAATACGTGGCCTCCACTCGAGAACCCGTCTACCCCATCGGTTGTCGGTTCTACGGCAAATGTGACCGGCCCATTGCTGCTTCAGCTTGCTAATCACTTCGGCTATGTCGACAACTTTAGTTCTTCGGCAGATTTCAGTATTCCTGATTTTGTCCATCAAGGAAATACCGAGCATAGCCCGCTCCATAGCGCGCTGAGCTACTTTAAATTTGTGGACCAGTCCTGCCGTGAGAGTCCATGTTTCGGCACCGTATGTCATTGTAGGCAGGACGCATTGGTTGAAGACCTTGGTCTTCAGACATTGTGGTAGTGGCGACGAGAACAGACGACGGAGCTTCCCAGCCCAGCTCAATTCTTCGGTTGGCCTCTTTGTTGAAGTTGTGTTTGCCTAACTGGACAGTCTGTCGTAGATAGACATAGTCTTGCACAACCTTAAGAGTCGCACCCTCTACGGTTACCGGTCTCGGTAGAATATATTCGTTGTACATGACTTCCGTCTTGTCCAAATTCATCCCGAGTCCCACCCGCCGAGAGGCGGCATTGAGGCCGTTTACCATTCCACTGAGCTCCTCCAGCGACTCTGCCATGATGACTATGTCGTCAGCAAAGCGGAGATGAGAGATTTATTCGCCGTTAACATTGATGCCATATTTCCAGTCCAGCGTCTTGAAAACATCTTCCAATGCGTTGGTGAACAGTTTCGGGGATATCACATCTCCATGTCGCACTCCTCTTCGCAATTGGATATTGGATTGAATCGGAATAGATTTTACTAAAACACTATTTAGAATATCACAAAGGGTATTGTAAGAGCCTCCTGAGTCAGATGAACTATATTGAAAGTTAACCAACAAATCATTAACTGTTTTTGAATAAATGTTCCAGTCCACCAAACGGTAATTTGGCCGAACTGATTCATTGCAAAACTTATCACCTAAAGAAATAGGTTGACCAATAACAGGCTTTGTCAGTGTAGGAAGATGATAACTACCCACCCAGTGGGTCATGGTGCACTTCCCAAGCACACGACAACAGTCAGACAAACATCAACTGAGAAGACACTATGGTCAAATCTAACGCATTACGCGCCCTTATATGACTACCCACAGTAGTAGTCTGTGGGTAGTCAGACCATTATTCAGCAATACCAAACCGTTATCATTTATAACATACAGAATAACTTTACCTCTAATATCAATTGAACCACAACCCCATACAGTGTGATGAGCATATTAAAATCGCCTGCAAATATCATTGATTCAGGAATATTTTTTTAAAGTTTCAAATTTAGCTTTATTAAACTGTGGCAGACTATTATTGGGGCTGTAAAAAGTAACTAACTGAACATATTCATTATTGTAGTGTAACTTATTGCTAAATTCTGTATGGATTGTCACAAAAAGTATTAATAATTTGATATGAGAAACTATACCTAATTATGATTGCTATACCATTACGTTCATTACCTGAATTAAGACGCTCTGTAATATAGCCTTTTACATTGAAGCGTTTCCCTGACTTGAGCCACGTTTCACAAATGAGTTCCATTGCATTATGTTTGACTGGGCCGTACTGATGTATTACTTAAATTATTATTACTGAAAGTTTTTGATAAAATAGTTTTAATATTTTGTGTGGTAACGTTTGCATTATAATTTTAACTAGGGATTGTACCAATAAATTCATTTTCTCGGAGTGTAAGAAAGTTATTAAATCTTTTTGTTGAGATTCATGTGTTGTTTTATTTTTATATTGTGAATTAAGTGGTGGAAATGATTTTTCGTCAAAAACATCTGCAAAAGATGGGGGTTTTATTTTCCTCAATTTTATTTCTCTTAATTGCGCAAACGATGAAATTGCAATATGATTTCCTTTGCAATGGAAACATACAGCTCTAGAAATTTCAACTTGACAATCCTTATAATTATGATTACCAGTACATATAGAGCATCTAAATGTGTTCTTGCAAAATTTAGCTAAATGCCCATACCTCAAACATTTGAAACATTGCTTTACATGTGGAACATATACTGAAACTCCAAACCTCCACAAGTTCACGCTCACACTAGCTGGTAAAGAGGATGCAGCAAAGGTAATGGTCACAGTCTGGGTTGGCTGAAGAATGAAACCTTCTTCGGTTGTTATACGTCTTATTCAACGCCATATGGCGATTAACGCCTTGTCAATCAGTGGTATAGATATAGAATCATTCCAACTCTATAATATTTATGAAATTGTTATCTTAAAAACCATATTTTTTTGTATAAAGAAAAAAATTCGTTTATTTTGAACCTTATTTTCAATAGAAAACATAAAAACGGTATGTTAAAAGTGTGGTCCTACCTGTACAGTAAATTATGTTGATTTTAATATTTTACTTAAAGACGTAGCAATTTAGTCTCAAATAAAATTGCCAAATTAGTTTTCACTACCTATACCCACTCTAACACTTGTCCCGAGTTGTCAGTAATTTCGAAGTACCTACATGTACTGATTTTGTTAGAGGACACTTTAATCTTTAATGTTAAGAATTGTCGAAATATTCCTTACTGTCCATTTTTCTAGATAATCAAAGGATAAAGTCAGTGGTTGGTTGGACAACAATATACACATGTTTACCACTGACGGTTAGGTTGAAGTCTAAGAGAAATGCTGTAATACCTCCATAAACACCTCTAAGGGTGTAACACCAAACTGCTGAGTGTATATAGCTTGTAATACATGTACAATTTCACTGTCAATTTATATACTTGTAGCCTGTAACATGCGTAAAGTACCAAAGTACAAGCATACCTACACACATAATAGAATATTGAGCAAATTGGTATTGGAGGAGAGAAAAAAATATTTAGAATAGCGACACTTAACGATATAATTAAATTGAAGGAAACAAAATGAACGCGTACAAATGAGAGTAAAATTAGAAAATGCTACATTGCAAGGACCGCTCGGCTTCGATGGACGGTTCGGTGTCGGCATCTGCAGACTGTTCAGCATTCAACTGTTCAAACTGATAACAGATGTCTACTTCAGAGGACCGTTCTGTGTAAGCGGGCGGTTCTATGTCGGCGGCTTGTTCGGTGTCGGTGAGCCATTCAGTATTTGCAGACAGTTCGGTGTTGATGGATCTTTTGGTGTCGGCGGACGATCCGGTGTTGTTGGACCGTTCGGTGTCGGCGGACGATCCGGTATTGTTGGACCGTTCGGTGTCGGCGGACGACTTGGTATCAGCAGATGGTTCGGTATCGACAGGCTGTTCGGTGGTAGCGCACCGTTCGGTATATACGGATCGTTCGGTGTCGGCGGACGGTCCGGTGTTATTGCGCCGTTCGGTATCAGCAGACGATTCATTATCAGCAGGCCATTCGGTGGTGGTGAGCCGTTTGGTGCCAGCGGGCCGTTCGGTGGTAACAGGCCGTTTGGTGCCAGCGGGCCGTTCAATGGTGACGGGCCGTTTGGTGCCAGCGGTGGGTTCAGTTTTGTTAGACTGTTTGGTAGTGGCGGACCCTTTGGTGCCAGCAGACGATTCAACATCGGCAATGCGTTGAGTATCGGCGGACGGTTCTGTACCGGCAGGCCGCATAGTTTCAGGGGATAGTTTGGCCGATTCTATGCCGGAAGACGATTCGTTGTCAGATGAAGATTCGGCGTCGGCGCGGGTGCACTCTACAGGGTCGGTGTTGCCGCGTGGATGTGAGTGAGCCCCAACGGCTAGTAGCGCTTTGCGGTATGTGGTCAACGGTTGCCACTTGGCGACATTACTGGTGAAGGTAAGAGACGCTGCCAGATAACGAAGCACGTGCTGCTTGTCTTGTCCAAACATCCTCTTTGTAAATTCGCTAAGTGGCTCCAGATACAGTAAATTAGGCGGCGGTGCGGGCGCCACGTCCTCCGCATTCAAGGTGGCGAACGCGATGCCGGCTTTGTGAAGCGCCGTCAGCGCCTCGTGGTTCTTGTTTGCAATGAAACCGAACATTAAGGAGAATCGCTGGGCGAGATTTTTCAGTTCGGTGTATTCAGGAGAGAGTCGCATGGCCTCGGAGGTGGGGTAACGCGCCCGTAAATCCTTGAACTGAGCCTGCATAACTGACTGAACTATGAGCGCGAACTGCACCTTGTTCTTCTGGCGCACCTTACTCAGCGTACCCGTGATGATATCGCCATAATCGTTGTGGTACTGAAACGATTACCACAGTATATTTATTAACCTCAAATCAAATCAAATATCTATATTTCGTAGATATGTAACATAATTTTGAAATACGTCACAAGAGTGAATTTGATTACTTTGTGGAAGAACGTCACCACAAAGGTGCATTCAAAAAGTACTAGTTCCTCTCAAAAAATATGCAAGAAACTGAGGGACGCTTTTTTTAACAAAATTATAAACATTTTTTAACAATAAGTGCTTAAAGATTAATATTATTGAAACAAACTGATAGGCGAGCGGCTAACACCCATGGATCTAAGTAGTCTGATCCTTTATAATAAGGTTTTGCATAAAGCTTTCGTTTTATTGTACTTTTAAACTTGTTAAGGGGTAGACTTGAATGGCAGCCGGGATCTTATTGTAATAGATTGACCTTTAAAAGATTTTGTGATTTTATTGAGGCGGCTGACATGAGCAAGTTTATCTTTGTTTCTTGTATTAACATTATAATGATCACAATTTTTTTTAATAATGCAATATTGTTTTTTATGTACATTATGTTTTCAAATATATATTCAGACAGCAATGTCATTATATTAATTTCATTAAACTTGTCTCTAAATGATACTTTAGGTCCTAGTTTACAAATTCCTCGAACAGCTCGCTTCTGCAACGCGAAGATTGTATTCACATTGGCAGCGTGTCCCCACAGCAGAATATATGATAATAATAATAATACATGGGGCTTCCCACACAGCGCTATCTAGTCCCAAAGTAAGCAAGTATTATGCCTGTGTTATGGGTTACTAGAGAACTGATATACATACTTAAATATTCTTTATAATATATATATATATAAATATTGTATACCCGGACACGGAAAGAAATAAACATGTTCACGCACATAAATATTTGTCCCGGGCGGGAATCGAACCCGCGACCTTCAGCTCCGCAGTTAGGGTCTCTAACCACTCGGCCATTAGGTCGGGTCATAGAATGTCATAAGTCATTAAACATAATCGCTAAAGCGCTCGTTGCGTACGGATCAATTTTGCAGTTAATCTACATACTAAAATCTTAAAAAAAAAACTATAGAACAAATACACCAATCTCGCGGTTTCTATGTCCGAAAGGAAACGAATCCTTTTTATTCCTTTCTGGAGCCTTTTATTCCTTTTTTAACATAACTTTAACTTTCTGTCGCATATGTACTCTTGACATTGGGTACAATAACTTGCAACCGGTGTAAGACGAATAAAGTTGCAGCATGCATATAGAATGGAATAGTTATTGGGTTCAAAACATATTAGGAGGTATTTTAGCACATTTAAAACCAATAAAATGAATTAAATAATTATTAGTAAATTAAAATTGGGCATAAAAATAAAAAACGTATGCCAGTTGTGTGAAGTTGAAGTGACGAGTTTGAATGTATACAAATAACATTTTCTTGAGTAAGTTTTTACTATAGTTTTTACGGGATATCTACATTTTTACGTGAAAATAATAATGAAACGCAGGATATAGTCTGCCCGTCATTGTATCTTGACTTTTTTGTGTGAAAAATATAGTAATATCTACATTTTGTGTGTGTACATGTGTATATATTTTAATATACTGAATCACCTCCTAACAGATTTTCAGTTAACAACCTAACAACTCCACCTATCTACGATAATATATATGAGTGAAGCATAACTGTTGTGACGTTGGTCCAATAATGGTCAGATACTTACCTTAAGGTAAAACTTAAAAACGTCGCCAATGCTGCTCAATGGAGCCATGTTGCATAAAACCAGTTTGCAAAAGCCTGCCAGGAAGTTACGCCGCTTTATCAGCACCTCACCGGACAGAATTTTGCCGCGCTCTGTGGACGGTGTGTCTCCATTATATGCATTATAAAATATGGTTAGTGCCATGTTGAAAAAAAACTTTTGGCGATGTAGAAACAGCACAGCATGATTTGAATTTAAAGGTTTAGGTATAAGCTGATCTGTGATTTAAGAAGCTATTTAGATAGAATTCCTTTCTCAAATAAATCTTTTAAATTCACTATACACAAATCTTGACGACAATCACTAATGCGCATGATATTCTTTAAAGAATTCCTTTTTAGACTTTTTTCTTCCTTGAGTTATAAAAGTGTACCCCTTCATAAAATGCAAAAAGAACAGAATGAAAACTAGGCTTAAATTTATCATATACTCATCATCCCATATTATTATACTAATAATTAAACTAAAATTAAATTTTTTTTTGTTTTTTTTTTGGTATTATATTTTTCATGCTCAGGAATGTTTTCATTATAAAACTAGTAAACGTAGTTTCAAAAGATTTTTTTTAAATTAACTTAAAAAAAACTTATTTAAATTCAAGCACAGTGACGAAATTCTAAAAAAAATAATATTGTTTTGGCTGTAGAAAAATAGAAGGGAGTAGAACGCTCGTTATTAAATAAAAAATGAAACATTATTTTGTTATGAATTTTTAGTTTTTAGTTTCGAATTGCCTTCAAAGTTTCTGGAAACAATTTTCATAAGACCTGTTTGGATTTTTCCTAATAATACTATAATGTTGCAGAGTATCTTCTAATTTGAAGAATTTATTCAATTTATTAGTAGATAATGGTCTACATTTGGATTTTAAAGGTTCATCCAGGCCATTTTTATTTAAAACTACCTGACACAGTGAACTTCGTACCGCCTCAGAACTTAGAACCGTTTTAGAAAATATATGTATTGCAGCGCCCCCTGGTGCTTCATAGCCGCAATCTCAATACTCTTAGTTGGTGTTCATGTAACACAAAAAACCGCGTCAAGATCCTCAGAGCTGTTTTAGAGAAACATATCTATCGCAATGCCCCATGACCGCAAACCTTATCTAAGAACATGCTCTTAGGTGATATGTTTATTTATTTATTTATTTATTATTCAAAAACAAAACAGCTTACAGTAAATAATTTAGTAACAAAATAAGTACTTAAAAATATGGCCAATTAATTTGTTTTCCAAATAGGTTTGATTTATATACGTGTATGATGACAGAACAGAACAGCACGCACAGCAACATGACGCAAAAAACCGCGTAGATATACTCCCAGCCGTTTCAGTGACACGTATACATTGAAGTGCCCTCTGGTGGCTCATAGCGGTAATTCTTATGTAAGAACCTGCTCTTAAGTGATATCTATGTAACAAAAAAAAACCGCGTCAAGATCCTCAGAGCGTTTTAGTGAAAAATATATATCGCAGTGCCCCTAGTGGCCCATGACCGCAAACTTTATCTAAGAACATGTTCTTAGCTGATATCTATGGAACACAAAAAACCGCGTCAAGATCCTCAGAGCTATTTCAAAGAAACATATATATCGCAGTGCCCCTAGTGGCCCATGACCGCAAACTTTATCTAAGAACATGTTCTTAGCTGATATCTATGGAACACAAAAAACCGCGTCAAGATCCTCAGAGCTATTTCAAAGAAACATATATATCGCAGTGCCCCTAGTGGCCCATGACCGCAAACTTTATCTAAGAACATGTTCTTAGCTGATATCTATGGAACACAAAAAACCGCGTCAAGATCCTCAGAGCTGTTTCAAAGAAACATATATATCGCAATTCCCCTAGTGGCCCATGACCGCAAACTTTATCTAAGAACATGCTCTTAGGCGATATGTTTATAGCGCAAAAAACCGCGTAGAAATCCTCCCGACCTTTTAGAGATTATTTATTTATACTTATTTCATTATTTATTTGCAGATGATACTTATGTAATGCAAAAGAACCGTATCAAAATCAGTCCAGTCGTTTCGAAGATACACATTTACTGCAGCGCCCCCTGGTGCTTAATAACCATAAAACTTATTTACCTGTTTTGGGTTGATACCTATCTAAACACAAAATTTCATATAAATCATTAGAGCCGTTTCCGAGATAACCAGTAAAAGAGTAAAGAAATTGATTTTTGAACCCTGTTTGACAGGTATGAACAGTTTGTATTGGAAAATGAAGTTGCTGTTTTTTACTATAATGTTATTTGTCCTTGCAATCTCTTCATATTTTCTAACCTATTAAACTTTCCTTGGACTTTCAGAAATATTTCAAAACCAAAATTAGCCAAATCGGTCGAGCCATTCTACTGTTTTAGTGAGATTAACAAGCTTCATTTCATTTTTACATATATAGAAATAGATAACATTTTGACCATAGTGATCAGACTGCAAACAATTTATCACTTCATTTTCATACCACTTACTAAAAAAAAAACACATAACTTTCTTGCAGTGTTTTCTTAGAATGGGCGCGTACAAACAAGTGTCCTACTTGAAAATAGATTTTTTTTGTTGCACATATTTTGCAAATTTTTAGATTTATGTGATGAATTGTCACTAAGTCCTTAGGTTTCCTAGTTTCTTTCATAGCCTATATTTGTTATTGTTTGAATGAAAGGCTCATATTTAACGTATTTGATATGCATTCATTATGCATTATTAATGAAGCGGTCTTCCAGCTCATAGCAAAATAAGTGTTGAGGATATGTTCTTTTTTGTTTTGTTTGATAATAGATATAGAACAAAAACTGGTTAAGTGTGAGTCGGCCTGCACATTGAGAGTTCTATACCACCACACAATATATTTGACAAAATAGTTTTATTTAATTTAGTTCGGGATTCTTACGCGAGCTCGACTCGAACTTGATCGGTTTTTTTTATTGTTGTGTTTCATTTTACAGTCTGTAGAATAATCGCACCAAAGCTTGTGCCTATGTATTACCCATTCTATGATGGAGTAAAAATAACAAACTATTTCTTCTCATGGTGAGGTTCTAAGGCTACCCATGATTACAAAATACTTTGCTTAAAGGATTGATTGAAAGGATGGCTGAACAAATAGAATTTCTTTAAAATAATTACACGCAATATGTATAATACTCCCTCTCTACCCTCATGATCGATCGTAATGATATCCCCCCTTATTTGAGCCCCACGAGAGATATCCCCCCTTATTTGAGCCCCACGAGATCAATGGACGACCCCTCACAAATTGTCTTCTGTTGCTAATTTGCCTGTGCTAAAGAAATAAAGAATGAATGTGAACAGGATTAAGGGTGAAATTTTACGAACTTGAGAGCCTAAAATGTGACATTCTCACCATTGTCTTGCTGCATATACACGAACTCCTGCACGAAAGCTGCGAGTAGGTCGTAGAAATCGGGATCTAACCGAAGTACGAGCGAGGATAGCGCGGGCAGCCGCACCGCTAGCTGCCTCGCAAACAACACCACCAGGTCAACCAAGCTCGTGTACGCCTGAAGACACACATTGTCACATCAACAATTGTATGTGTAGTATGCTAGTACGCGGCAGCAATATTTAAAATTGTTTTATAGCGTTATCGTAACACTTGTATATTATTGCTTCTTCAGCATTTATACCTATTTGAAAAGAAAAATTTGAGAATTCTTGGGTTGAGGTGTGTTTGAACAAACTACGTTATAACATATTTTCATGGCATTCCGGTTAATAATAAACCGAGCGAATTCGTGATAAATATGATAAAATAGATGAAATTTAAAAAAGTAATTCTATACCTCTTCACGTAACTCGGATGTAAAGTCGTCGCTGATTATCAGTCGGCAGTGTGCCACGTAAGCATCAAGTCGATTTCGCAGCGTAGCGACTGCTTCCTTGTCTAGTGATGCTGGGCACTGCGCCGCGTCCGAGTCCAACGTGTACAGTGACCAAAACAACGAGCAGAAGCACACACGCATCACATAAACGAGCGCCTGTGGTGGCATAGCGATGGAAGTGGTGGCTGGTAACGAGCAACGAGTTAATTCCGCGAACGCCAAGTCACAGATGTTAGTGTCGTTGAGATTGTGAAACTTGTACATTATGGAAAGCTTACGCAGCGAGATAACCACGTCGAATATGATATCGGCATCGACCTCTTCACCGCCTTCGATCAACGAGCGGAACTTATCGTTGGCTTGTTTGTATTGGTTGACGTACATGTCTATGATGATAGCGCACTCCATGTTGCAGCCCAAGGATATCGCGGCGTTATCAGTGCACAGCACCTCGAGCGTTTGAGCGCATTTATCCAACACCTCGGGCTGGGTGCTTCTAATCATTATTTCACGTATCTGCGCCAGCAGCAACGCCAGCGAGTTATCGGCGCGCCGCAACGTATACAATTTGAAATCGAAGTATTTCGGTATAGCCACCAGATTAGCCAGATTTTCAGGGTCGGCCTCAAACCGCTTCAGTAGAGGTGGGAGGGCATCAATGAAATGCGTAGTCATCTTGGCGCGGTTTTCGGACACAGTCCGATTTTTGGTTAACAAATTCTGTTTATGCCACGATCCTCGGCCCATTGGCCGTATGCCGGTGGCTGCCTGCCGCACGCAGCAGACCATGAGCTCGATCAACGAAAACTCTTCGTTACAGTTTAACGGCATTTCGCCAGGACTAGTCTCCTCGAGCAAAAGATCGGTCATACACTTCCAGTCTTTCATCATAGCATTTGAGTGGATGAGTGAATCTACAATATACGGAGCGTGCATAGGCCGTTTGGATTTAATAAAGAAATCGACCAGAGCACGTACAAGAGGCGTATTAGGACAAGGTAGATTGTTAGGTCGCGAACGCAGCTGCGGCGAATCGGTTTTCATTCGCAAGATGCCTTCATTCATAAATCTGCCGGCTGCTTGTGCCACTGCACAGTGTTTACTGAATACCAGCTCGTAAATATTTTGACAATCATCAGCGGTCAACAAGTTCGTCCTTCGCTTGAGGATGGTGGTAAAAAGGCGTACCGCGTGCACCGCCACTTTGATATTTCTGTCCAGCGTCATGCACATGATGCGCTTTTTGAAACTGGACGTGAATAAAGTCATCTTGTCCTTCACCTCCTCATACTCGTACAGCGGCTCCAATGCTTGCAGGCAACACAGCCGCACATCACTGTTTTTGTCATAAAGCATCCAACCGATGTACTTTAGGTAACAAGCATCTACAAACTGTATCGGAAACTTCTGCATCCAGACGCCAATCTCCACCATGGCAATTACCCTTATATCTGAAACTGTGTCTCTGTAACGCAAATATAAAAAAACGTAATTAATTCACGATTAAAATTTAAATTATGAACAAATTAGTGTGCTTTTGCTTCGACCAATTAGAGCGTTTCTGACCGTAGAATGCAGTGAAATATGGTCATTCTCTCATAACTGGGCTATGAGTAAATAAAATTAGTTTTAACGATGATAACCAAAAACTTTTGTTCTCATTAGAAAATTTGTAAACAATGGATACATATTCATGTAATTTTATATGAACCTTCATGTTTCATAATGCTTGTTACCCCATTTCATTGTTTCACAGATCTGGGGAATATGAGAGCAAAGAAAGTGCCTTAGAAAAAAATAAAAATATTTTGGGTTAAATGTTGATTATTAATCTATCTATTGGGTTCAATCATTAACTTAAGGACGCATAGTCGTGATACCCCGAGCGCAGCGAACCTGTTTCAACTTTATAAGGCCGTGTGCCCGTGTAGTGCGAATCCGGGCGTGTACCAATGAGTTTTCTGAGTTAAGTACATAACTATGACAAACACTGTACCTTGGAGAGCACGTTAAGCAGTCGGTCCCGGTTGCTGTTAATAGACAGCGGTCGTTACAATCCACCAACTCGCTCTGGAGCAGCGTGGTGGATTTAAGCCCCCTCCCCTCACCTTGAGGGGAGGCTTAGGCCCCTGCAGTGGGGTATAATGGGTTGATGGAATGGAACTAGCTTAAGGACGGTTTATTGATTGTGTGATTGTGGTTAATAAGAATAGCAGGAAGGAAAATGTTTTTTAAATCCTATTCATTTTTCGTTCCACTACTGTACCAAACAGTCCCTATTGTAAATAAACAATTAAATGTTATTTACTATAACTCCACAAAACATAAAAGGCACAAAGTGTGGAGTCACCTGTATCTCTGTGCAAAGACATTTTTAAACAAATGCTCTAGTATATCCTTGATCATTTTCATGTTCTGTTCGGATTGCTGGTGCATAGTGAGGAGCACCTCAAGCCGCCCAATGGACCGATTATCATGGTTCTTCACCCGTTCCACTTCATATTGACGCCGGGAACGCTCCTTACTAACTCTATACAGCGACAGCACGTCCACCAACGTCGTCATCAATTTCATTACTGCATAAAAACATACAGGTACAGAGTTGATCATCACTCTGCCACATAGATAATACTAATAGAATAGAGAAAGATAGCACTATGAGGAATAGCCGCGATCTCTTTTCCTTGTCTGATTACGCACTGACAGTTATTTTTTGTGGCAGATATCGGGAATCAAAGAACATTAACTTCTTTTAATATGCATGTGTTATGACAAGAAAAAAACACTGCCACTATTTCTTTTAACCGTACACTATGTTCGCCAGTTATGCCTGACTTTTCTACCCTAGGGGGTAATATCTCTATGGACCCGACACATACAGCACAGCCAGTTCTCAAGTGCTTACCTGCTAGCGTGGCCGTATGCCGAAATGGGCGCACTTGCGAGAGCGATAGTGCCGTCAACAACCGAATGATTTTGTCCATCAAGTGCTGATCATAGATTATGTCGTGTTGGCACATTCTAACCAGGGTTTGGATGAATTCACAAAATCTGGACTGGAAATTAATCCTCATGCAGCTTTTCATTATAAGCGGATAGTACTTGTTGTCCTGCACAAATTTTTTTTGTTCACAATATAGATAAGTATGAAAACCTACATCTTTAAAATTAAAGGTATACTGCATAGTGTTGGCTTTCCCTGTGGTAGCCAATATGGCCGGGGTGATTCCGCACTTTAGTCTGTTACCTGTTGTCTAATAGACCAGTAGGCAGAGCCAAATCACCCTACTTGCCATTTACTTTATGTTTAATTTAAAATACATTTCATATTTCACGCAGTACACCTTTGCATTGTTTCTGTGACGTTTTGTTCAGCTTATCATCCAATCAAACTTTTGCAATGTCAAAGGATATTTATAATAGGTATTTATTCTGGTCTTGATATAACAGGTAATTGTAACATTATATTAATTACAGAATTTGTATTTTTGGAAATAAATGTTGTATTTTGTTAGTTGGATGATTTCTGCTTAACAACATCCACTTGATGATAAGATCTAAAACAAATAGAGGTGCACAGAGGTGACATACTAAAACAAGATTAATTCATAAAGATAACAATTGGTGAAAATAAGAAGTCTGTACTTTCTGTTTCGCTCCACTCATCTATGATTAAAATAATTCCTATTCTACAAGTTAGTTTTGTGCTACAGATCATGTAGTAAAAGCAGGATGCAAAATATCTATAAAGGGCCGTAGTCTGAGATCGGTCATTCATTTGAGATAGCAATGCTATTAAGTAAAATAAAAATAATGGCAATGATCCTATATGAAATGGTTACTGAATTATCGAAATATAAGTTTTTTTTCGAAGCTTTTTATAAGTAAACGATTAAAAAAAGATAGTAGGTATTTCTTAGTTTTGTTCCAGTGATTGCAATTTCGTGAAGTTTGCTGTTTTTGTCATTTAGTAATTTAAAATAGTACTGTTTACATTTTATGATATTGTGTCAAAGCTTAGCTTTAAGAAAAGAATCATAAAAAAATATTTTTTTGTTCTGTTTGAATTATTATATTCTTAATCAGAGGTGTACCTAAAGCATACATTTTAAAAACCTATGTGCTTGATCTCAAATTACATCCTCTTAACTATATATAACTATCACAGATTGATTCAGTGATTACTCAATAGTAAAATCATAATGGTAAGTAATTTATTATACTTAGTTTTGTAGCCCAAATTATCTAGGAACAGGATCATTAGAATGTCCAAAAATTTGACTGAAACACAGTATGTGAATAGGTATTTAGTTTGGAGATATAAACATGTTTACAGAAATAGACTTGGGCTGTAGTAAAGAACTGATATTACCTACTTAAGAAATTCTTGAAATATGAACCTTAACATTGGGTGATGAAGTAATACCACCCTGTACCTACTACTTGTAAACATACCTTATTTCTTCTTGTAATGCCAAAAGCTCAATTTTAATTTACTCTTAAATTAATAACTGAAGATAAAACCTTATCAAATGCTTCATACATCTTCTTGATGATGAGTGTGGTCTCTAGCTGTGCTATGCCGAGTGTAATCTCGGCAGGGCAGCCCGATGCATTGATGAAGAACTGCATCAACTGTATTGTGGCCCTCTCGTGGTTGCTCTTGTACTGCTTGATCCACATGTCCACCAATTCCTACATATACAATAAGGATGCTAATCAGGCTCATGCGTACCCAACCCACAACATAGTAAAACAGTGCTCACATTAATGGAGATGTCTTTAGACAACAGCATGTTGTAAAGGTGAAGCTGGTCGTCACCAGGTATTGACGATGAGTGGGACGCGCCTGGGCTGGTCACATGGTTACATTGAGGGGATCTGGAGGGCGTCGATGGTGTCTTAACCAAATTAACTTCGGAAACATTGCCAGTAGTTAGACTACAGCTGCGCCTCACACTCTTGGTTGGCAAAGGTGCCTCCTTCCATTCCATTTTACTCTCTGGTTCCGATTGTGACTGTCCCCTATATATGAAAAGGTCCACATTTTATAATAGTCTATGTTCTTAACCAAAATAACCAATCTTTACCTAATTTCTATTATAACAAGGGTAACAGTAGGTACTGCAATTTAGAAATTCTGGAAATGAGAACTGTGTTAGAAAGAAAGTTTTGTTGTCTTAAGTTTAAATATCTACATTTTAGGTTTAAAACACGGACGACACATACCTGTTTCTTCTCAGCGCTTTCAAAAGTATCCTGATGATCTACTTCTAAGTCATACTATATTATCAGTTCGGAAAGCATAAAAGTGCTATTAGTGCAATGAAATGATTAATTCCATATAATATAGTAAATGGTTACCAATATTTAATCCGAGCATTAGGGTGTACGTCCGTATAAGAGCGAGGTACGGGTAAAGGGATATCAGGGGCCATGGATTCCGGGGACGATTCGACGGGATGTACGCCGTAGGATGTCGTAGACGATGACGTAGTCTGAACAGAGACCTAGAAAGAAGCACGTCGGTAATTAGGTTACCTCCGCTACCTACTCTCCTCACATTAAGTGTGATATAAGTACATATTGATATTGATAATTTATATTAGTTTTACTTTTCAGCGTTACTTTTACATTCCTTACCACGCATTCGTCAGGTGAATCCATATTTCTCGGACCGTATTTTAGTTTCAACACTTCTCGCTATAAATTCGCTTTTTAATTAATCTAGTTGATCTATGACAACTTTAGGCCTCTCGAAGAAGACTGGTTTTAAGTTATAACATTAGTTTTACAAAGACGTATATTAGAATTAGAATGTTATGTCAGTTAGTCACACCGAAACTGCACTTTTCACAACTCAAATCACGTATATCAAAATATACTACGTTTTAAACGGTTAAACGATTATTTCCCTGGGAATTTCAACAACAACAAATCATCATACACTACTCATTTTAATATTTTCAATGATTTTCAATTCGTAAGCCCGCGACCGCGCATAAATACAAATCAGTGCTACCACCATCGTGCCACCGTCATACCACAGATTCGTCCCACATGCATCCCACCCTGTGTTTCTAGATCGCGCTCAGAATAATTAATCTATAGAAGGAATGTAAAGTTTACATATGTTTAACTTGTTCTAACATGTAGATTGAAGCTTTAGAAAGAAAAAGATAGCTGACATAAAATCATTACTGCTTATGATCAGAACGTTGCCCTCAAATTCATTTCAACCACTGCCTTCTATAGTTACAAGCCATGCTATTACATTTGGCAACGTCGCATTAACTGTCACTTGTAGTCTGATTTATTTCGTCAGCTGACAAGATGTCATGATTTAATAATTAAAAATATGGGATTTAAATAACTAAATATGAAATTATCGATAGCATTTAACAGAAAATAGAAATAGGAGTATCTATTAAATTGTATTAGCACCCGCCCGCGACTTCGTTTGCGTGTCATAAGTGGATTTTATGAATAGAATAGAATCATCAATAGAATAAAAATAATGGTTATTATATCTCATTTCGGTTAGTGTTACTATGATTTTGTGCGTTTATCACAGGCTATATCTTAAAAACTAGTTTTATTGTATAATGTTCTACGGGAATGTACCGTTCCCTTGCAGTTTATTCCTTTTCCTGGGTTCTACGTAATCGATCTCGCCGGATCTGCTGGTGGCTAGCATGCGGTTAAAGTGACCATGAAAGGTATAAGTATAGTTCCCCGGGATCCTCCAGATTCCATATCCTCGAACCTATTCGAAAAATGATGAAAATTTACTGTAATTTCCACCCAAACGTGTCAAGATTGTGACGTGAAACGAAAAACGATGATGGTGAAAATATCAACTTACCTTACTAATTACGAATGAACACGATGCAAAACGTAATTTTTAACACTGATTTATTATTTTCAATCAATATCTCTGTTGAAATAACGTTTAAATGGAAGAAAACGCAAATTAATGACCTGATTGATACTAAGGCTCGGATTACACGCAACGTTGCCAGATTGCAGTAGCATGGCTTGTAAACTATAGATGGCAGTGTTTCAACTTATCTATCTTTATACTGCCTTCCATAGTTACAAGCCATGCTATTATATTTGGCAACGTCGCATTAACTGTCACTTGTAGTCTGATTTATTTCGTCAGCTGACAAGATGTCATGATTTAATAATTTAAAATATGGGATTTAAATAACTAAATATGAAATTATCGGTAGCATTTAACAGAAAATAGAAATAGGAGTATCTATTAAATTATATTAGCACCCGCCCGCGACTTCGTTTGCGTGTCATAAGTGGATTTTACGAATAGAATAGAATCATCAATAGAATAAAAAGAATGGTTATTATATCTCATTTCTGTTGTGTTGCTATGATTTTGTGCGTTTATCACAGGCTATATCTTAAAAACTAGTTTTATTGTATAATGTTCTACGGGAATGTACCGTTCCCTTGCAGTTTATTCCTCTTCCTGGGTTCTACGTAATCAATCTCGCCGGACCTGCTGGTGGCTAGCATGCGGTTAAAGTGACCATGAAAGGTATAAGTATAGTTCCCCGAGATCTTCCAAATTCCATATCCTCGAACCTATTCGAAAAATGATAAAAATTTACTGTAATTTCCACCCAAACGTGACGTGAAACGAAAGACGATTATGGTGAAAATATCAACTTACCTTACTAATTTCGAATAAACACGATGCAAAACGTAATTTTTAACACCGATTTATTATTTTAAATCAGTATCTCTGTTTACATAACGTTTAAATGGAAGAAAACGCGAATTAATGACCTGATTGATACTAAGGCTCGGATTAGACGCAACGTTGCCAGATTTCAGTAGCATGGCTTGTTAACTATAGATGGCAGTGATCTATACGATGGAGGTAAATAAGACAAATAGTGGGTAGCCAACAACGTTATCGATATATTTACAATTAAATATTTCTATTGATTGTAGTAATAAAATATATAGGTACGTTTATTTCTTTAAACATGAACATTACTTTCGTTTCCATTATGGATCATGGTACGGTACGGTATATAATACGGTACGGTTATTACTAATATTATAGGTACAAATAATGACAGCACAAGTAAACACTGATTATGACTTGGCACAAATTTTCAAAAAGATACGATAGACTGAGGTTCAAAACCAGATCCTAAGATAGAGTTACTAATAACTGAGCCGTAACATTTACGAAATAAATAAACTAATGAATATACTACTAATACTAAGAAAATTTCACACTACGTGTAACTATCTATCGGCATTGGAGATTGAATTTAGAAATACTAAAACATGGGAAGAAGGAAATAAATTGTAAAGTAATATGGTTTTAAACAGTAGTTTAAATTCTAAACACCCGTTTATTTATCGGTAAACACGGCTCATAGTATAGTAGAGGTAGAGCAGGCGAGGTAAATAACGAACTCAAAGACGCCGCGCGTGAAAAAAAGTTAATTTTTTTTAACGTTGACCGCTCTACAGCCTCAACCGCTCGACCGATTTCTAAAATTTTGGACTTATTCGAAAGCCAACTAAAATCGGCCGACCAGTTTCTTTTTTCATTTTGTCGCTATCGATTTTCGTTTTCGAGATAATCGACTCCGAAGTTATAGATTTGAGCAAATTTTTGACAATTTATAAGTTTTTCAAAAAAATAATTGAAAACTACCTAACCAATTTTCAAAATTTTGATGTCAATCGATAGCTCTTGTAATTCCACGACGTTTAAGCCCTCTTTGAACCTCCTATCTCCAATATTGGCACCATAAGCGCAATGTTGCACTAACCCGTAAAACCGGGCCTTAGCCCAGAACGATTAGAAAAGCATTTTGCAATGCTAAAAATTGAGGCAATGTAAATTACAATTTTTCGGGTTCCGTGTATCCAATTTGGAAAAAACGGAACCCATGAAAGATCACTCTTCTGGTGTCTATATTTATCCGTCGATCACAGCCTATTTTCTGTGAATCTATTAGACAAGAAGAACTTGATTTTTGGTACATATTAGAATGTTTTATGGCTCAATTAGGAACGTATAAAATTAATGATTTATTTTGATATTGGGGACCAATTTTAGATGTAAATTAAAAAAAACGTATGTAAGTGCATTTATCATGTGACATAATAAATGAAAAAAACTTATTATGTAAAATGCATAGTTTTAATAACAGCAAAATTCTAAACGATAAATCAATTCTCATTTTGGAATGAAAACTAGAAAGAAATCAAATTCATTTTGTGATACATCAAATGAAAGGAAACGTTATGGGAAATATGAATATATACAACTTTTTAAACCATACAATGTAGTGTCAAAAAAAAGTACCAAAGTTTAAAATTTTACTAGTTTCGTAACACCCAATACAACAAATTATTTTATAAATCATGTGTTATAGGTAAATCACAATTTCTTGAGCGTTCTGGGTGGCTTGTTTCTTCGGTCTACTTCACTCCTCTCATTGGCACAAGCAAAACCTATATGTCCATTTAAAATCAAACGACCGTTTACTTGGCGTCTGGTTTACTCTTTTACCGGTTTTTGTCCATTCACTTCGTATCTCTGGATCCAAAGAAAAACTACAACAAAAATTTGCTAAGCATTAATTGTGGTACCTGGAGTAGCTTAGGAGATACAACTTTGGCACAAACTTTTCACAGCCGTTGTTGGAAACTGAAGTCATTGATACAATTTGCATTTAATATAAAGTGAGGATTACCCACTCTATTTTTCAGGCATGCAGGAACATAAACTGAAATAATCCGGGAGATAAATGTTAGAGATTGAAGGCACATTACAGAAAAAATTAAACGTTATATTTGGAAAAAAATTCTATAAATAATTATTTTATAGTTTCTGTTGCGGAACCGTGTTTGTACGAGTCGGACTTGCCTTTGACCGGTTTTTTATTATGAGAAGATTATTACGCCGAATTAGTACATTAATAAGATTTCGATATAAAATATCGATAAAAACAAACATATGATGCCAATCTCTATAACAAAGATATATATGAAATTAAATTATTTTTTACTTCTTTTAAGCTGTTTTATCACAGTTTACTACTTTTAATATTTTCAGTGCAATGTAGGCTATTGTTTAAAAATACGTAATAGTAAAAATTTTCATTTCTTAGTGTTTAAAAGCAAAATAAAGGCATTTGGTACTTACCGATGGCACGAAATTCTTTCATTTTATTTTGATTTTGAGGAACTGTGATTGTGGCAGTTTACTGCTACACAAGCCATTATTGTGGCGAATTTATTTCGCATCAATTTATTTAATACTTTACTCTTAAATTATCACAAAATTTAATAAATTGATTGACTGACTAGTCAAACTAATGTCACTGAGAAAGGGGTGGGGTAAAGGACGTTAAAGCGAACCGCATGTATATACTTACATCTTTTTCACTCACACTGAAATTCATCACGTCGAAATATGTGAAAAATGAAACAAATATATATAAATACAAGACTGCCTTCTATACTTCAGTAATTGTTCTGAGAGATCGCGAAAGTAAAATTACGGTGTTTCCATCAAAAAAATACGGTGTTTTCCAATAAAATACAGTAGATTTAAATTTTTATTACAGTAAAATTACAATAAAAACTTCAATGCTGTTTTATTAAATTGTTTATCAAGCAAATAGTTTGCAATGAACAAAACAATTTCATATTTTTCATTTTTTGCAGTCGTTCTAATAATTTTCTTTTTTGTATGCTTCAAACACAGATAATTTTGTCTGTGGCTTAAAATTAATACAATTTTTCGAATTTCTGCCAATGGCTTGCTGGGAAAATATGTTAGTTGTTGGACTAGAATTTCTTAGAAGACCCACTGCATAAATTGTCGAGATGACCTTGCCTACGTTTTCATAAAGAAAGAAACAGGTATTGTTCGTGTATCGAATGTGTAGTAGAGATGAAAGATACTAAGTTTTCATAGTATCTTCCATCTGTTTCACACATAAGACAAATGAATTATACCTATTTCTTTTACAATACCTAGGCAGCCCTGTGTCGACAAAAAATTTGTTCGGAATGTGTAATGCCTGGCTTGAATGATTGGTAGACCTAAGTGACGAAAAGTAAGATGTATCGTATTGTCCCTTTGTCAGACAGAGATAACTTGTTTTGTTAGTTGCGCATAATATGAATGCCAAAATTATTTGGGGAATTCCCTTTATGTACAAAAATACGGTAGATCCACTCAAGGCATTTTTATCATTACCTTAAGCGGTAGATCCGTCAAAATTACAGTAGATCTACCGTAATTACGTTGAACCTGGAAGGACTGGTCGCACTCCACCACTCAGCTCCACCATCACAAAATCCACAAAATTACTCAGAAAAATAGTCAAAAGATGTGGTCAATGGTCATTAATCCTCAACCATGGAGGTCCTCAACAAAGGTTGTTACTCTATGGTGTCATCTTTGAACTAGTAAGTTGAAATGAATGTTACGAGGAAAAAACAAGGACCAAACAAAGTAGCGTTTTCTCGAAAGTTTCAAAATTGAAAACTGTATAATTATAATTAAATCTTACCGAACTCAAAGAAAAAAAGTAAAAGTCTACTTATTGATTATGGCGTCGGTTTGAAAATTGAGTTTCGGAATTACAATGAACTTAAATAAAGGAAAATTTTCACGCTACGATTTTTTAAGATTTTCGCTGCAAGACAATTAAAGAGTTGCCAGAGACTTCAATCGGCATTTGGTAATAAAGCTCCATCTGTGTGTACGTAGTTCAGTAATTTTAGACGGGGACGTAATTATCTCCATGACGATGCACGTGAAGGTCGACCAGCGACTGCTGTTACCGAATTTAATATTTGATACCGTACGTCTATTACCTGAGACTGATAAAAAATCAACAGATCTCTTGCTTTCGCACGAACTTCTTACGATATTGGAAATGAACCTAACGAAATAAAGTAAACACACATATTTTGGATAATATTTTTCGAAATAAATTTTTCTCGCAAAAAAAAAAAACACAACTGTATCTGAATAAGCTTAAAACTTCGAAATATAACATTCTATACGACATTTCGATCGAACAAACCAGATTAGTACGAAATGTAACACCGACGCATATCCGACTTCCAACTAAGGGCACCCCATGTGTAGAGTGATGTCGCAAAATTATAGCAAAGTTTAATAGAGGGCAATCATTGGCTGTCTATATCGTGACAGTTGACGAAACCTGGGTGTACTGCTTTGAACCGGAAAGAAAAAGTCAATCGGCAGAATGGGTCTTTTCTTTTGAAGATTTGCCATCGAAAGTTAAGAAAAGTCAAACCGTTAGCAAGAAAATGGTTGCTACTTTTTTCGGCAAATCAGAACATTACACAACAGCTTCACTTGAAGACCAAATGTATCAGTAACTGCTGATTGGTATGTGAACACTTGCTTGCCCGAAGTTTTAAAAAAAAGTTCGGGAAAAGCGTCCTCGAAACAAAGGCGTCCTTCACCACTATAATGCGTCCTCACATACCGGGAAGGTAAAACTGATGACGCATTTGCCATACAATCCAGACCTTGCACCATGCGACATCTATTTGTTCACAAAAATTTAAAATAAACTTAGAGGCATACGTTTCACGAGCCCTGAATCGGCGGCGAGTGCATTGTGAGTGCATTTCATGAAGCTATTGAAGAAGTTCCTAAAGAAATTGGCCCAACTGCTTTTTTCGGTGATTCCACCGAATGCAAAAATGTGTCTATTATGGCTGTACCTACATACTTTGAATAACAATAAATGTATCATAAATAAAATATCGGGTCTTATTTATAGGAATCCAGAAAGTTTCAGTATGGCTCACGTATTTGATGTATTTGTGCGCCTTCCAGACTTGGTTTGCAAGTAAATACTTTATATTTCATAGAAATAGCTACATTACATTCATCGCAAAGACAGCTGATAGAGACGACGATTTTGTAAACGCAGTTTTAGTTGATTACTTATTTAATTTAGTTTTTAGGCTGTGCTTAATGTGGAGGTCTTTGGACCCTGCAGGCCGTCCCTGAAACTTCCGGCTATTTTCGAGTTCAAAGCGCTCGAAAATTAGATCGCTATTTAGCTCTTCGAACTCAAAATATCGATTTTCGTTGTTTTAGCTCTTTGAGCTCCTAATATTCATTTTCCGAGCTCTCCGACCCCGAAAACAGAATTTCTAAACATTTAGAGTTCTTCAAGCTCAGAAACCTAGAACATAAAAAAGAAAATGTTATTTTGGAAATATTTGAACTGCGATATCTTTTGAACGCTTCGTTTTATTTTAATGCAGTTTACGGCATTCTGTGCAATTTTGTAACCAAACATTTTTGTGCAAACTCAAAAATCGTGATCGTGATCGTGAAATCCCACTGTTATGTTAAAGAAAACACTTTTTCGTAAAATAGTTAACTGCGATATTTCTTAAACACTTCGTTTTATTTTAATACAATTTATGGCATTAAATGTAATTTTGTAAGCACAAATTTTTATGTAAAGCCAAAAATCGATTGGTCATAAAGTTTAAAACTTATGTTATGCAAGATAAAAAATAGAATTTCTATACATTTAGAGTTCTTCGAGCTTCGAGCTTAGCTTCGAGGCAAAAATGGCACCAAGACACCAAGTGTCAAAGACGTGGTCACAAATTCCTCTTCACAAATTAATTTTGAAAAGTGATTTAAAATTTACTGTGCGTCAAAATAATAGTACGGTTAAACAAGAAACAAAGTGAGAACACATCCTTACATTGGAATTCATGACAAAATGTCGCAAGTGAAGAGATTTTTAGGTGATTTAAATTTACGAAAATAGAGAAAAATATTTTAATAAATTGGAATACCCTACAAATTATTTTATTAAAATTACCGGTCATATTATCGACAATAAATAAGAAACTATCCGTCTACAGAAAAACAAAATAAACTGATAATGAGTGTTAAGCGACAAAACGTTATTTCAACAATCATGACTCGTTCCCAAATAATAAAAAATCATGAAAAAGTAATAAATGAATATGTAACTCAAATTAAAGAATACCAAGAGCAATTGAGCTTAAATAAAAACATTATAAAAAACATGAATGACAAATTAATTGAAAACCAAACCATCATGAGCGAATTACTAGAAGAAAAAAATGCTCAGTTTGGTAAAGTTTACTTAGAAAAACAAAATTTAAAAAGACTACTAGCTGAGTTTGAATACATAAATACGGATTTAACAAATAAACCGTCTATAAATTTAAGTACAATACAAAACAACAAAAATTCGAGTGAAATTGACAAATCTATAGAAACTCCGAGCAAGTCAACACTAGAAGATTCATCAAGAAACATTAATAAAATAAAATTTAACGAATTTTTAAAGGAATGCCCAAGGATTAAGCTGCGAATAGTGACACCAAGAAAACATACACCCAAAAAACAATTAGATGCAGCACCTCAAAGTTGCAAACCATTTAAAAAGAAAAATATGACTAAGAAACTAAGGCAACAAATAAAAAAATGTAGAAACCTGCAACAGAAATATAATAGAATTGTAAAGCAACACAAAAAAACAAAGGACACGTTACCAAGTGAGAAAAAAATATTGGACGAGGGACACAGAAGAGAACAAACTGGAAACCCTGCGAAGCGACAGGAAAAGGAAAAAGCAATCTTTTCAAAAAATAAAAATATCGACCAAAATGAAAATAGTAAGTTTGAAAAAAAGGTACAACCGAAAACAATAATATTATCAGACAGTATAGGACGAGGGCTTATACATCTCATTACACTAAAGGTACCAAAACATCATACTATATTCAACTATTGCAAACCAAATGCGAGAATAGAGAGCATATTAGAAAATTTAGAAACAGCTGAAGAGAATTTAAATCAGAATGATACTTTGATAAAACTGATTACTAAACATTATACAAATCTAAAAAGAAAATACTTAACAATAATAAACAATGCATTAAGGAGCAGTAAAAGAAAGTATAAACTGGTGATAAGTGGAATTTTATACAATGGATATGAAGACAAAGAAATATATGATATTAATAAACAAATATGTGCATTGGCGACATCAAATTATAATGTGAACTATCTAGAGTTAAATGGGTTACAGATAGGCTACCAACATAATAAAATGATATATTCAAAAATTCAACAGAGAACAGTAGAGGCGCTGGTGCAATTATTATTACAATTCAGAAGTACATCTACATTAATACATATAAAAACGACAGAAGTGTTAGACACAAAGAACAACCAGCAGACCATTGCAGAAAATCAAGAACATAAAAAAATAATTAAACAGAATTTTCACGAAGTCAACAGAGCAAAAGGGGATATCAATTGAGAATTGTACACATAAACGCACAAAGTATAATAAACAAACAGAAGTGTTAGACACAAAGAACAACCAGCAGACCATTGCAGAAAATCAAGAACATAAAAAAATAATTAAACAGAATTTTCACGAAGTCAACAGAGCAAAAGGGGATATCAATTGAGAATTGTACACATAAACGCACAAAGTATAATAAACAAACTGCTAGAAATAGAATTATTGACCTTAAAAACTAAATGTGACATATTATGCATTTCGGAAACCTGGATGAATGAAAATCAGAAAGATTTAGTGAATATTATCAATTACAAGTTAGTGTCTTATTTTTGTAGACAAAATCGCATACATGGCGGAGTAAATATTTTTGTAAAAAAAAATATTACGGTTATTGAACGTAAAGATATTTCAAGCCTCTCTGTTGAAATGAACTGTGAATTTGCGGCAGTTGAACTGAAAACACTTAAACTAGTAGTGATATGTGTATACCGGCCAGACTATGATTTTCGTATATTTGAAACCATTATCTGTAAAGTCATGCACAAAGTAAGCCGGGAAAATAAAAGACTAGTAATGACTGGAGACTTTAACTTAGATTTTCGATTAAAAACCACAAGAATTGAGCAGTTCAAAACTACGCTAAAAGATTACAATTGTAAAGCAATATTGAATCAGCCCACAAGGATAACTGAGACAAGTGCAACATGCATAGATAATTTTATCGTAAATTTTCAAAATGACATAAGATATGATGTATTAATTGACAAATTATCGGATCACAATGCTATTTTGTTGGATATTGTAAATGAGAACAATTTTAGTACTAAAAATTGTAAATACGTATGGAGTAGATCATTCTCGGAGGGTAACTGTAATTATTTTCATTATTTAATACAGTCTAATACGGAACTTTGTAAAAGTGTTTACAGTTGTAGAGACGCGGATGAGAAAATGAACATTTTGTTTAAGGAAATAAGATATTGTTATGAGGTAGCTTTTCCCAAAAGAAAATTAAAGCTTTTTAATAAAAACAAGCGGAATTGGACGACTCCTGGAATAATGATATCTTAAGACAACTTACACAAAATGGAAATGCTACAGAACGACTTTCCGTGCGAAAAGAGAAAACATACAATCAAACTTTATAAAAAATGCTTACGAAAGGTTATAAAAGCAGCTGCAAAGTTGGGATCGTCTAGAAGGATTGAAAAATCATCAAACAAAATCAAAGAAACATGGAAAATAATTAATGAACAAACTAAGGAAGACAAGGTAAAGGACGTGATAATTAAAAAAATAATGAATGACGATGGATGTACATTTCACGATGGCCTAGAGATAGCAAATTATTTTAACAACTATTTCTCCAATATAGCGTATAAAATTACTAAAGATTTAAAGATTGACTGCAATAAAATGGAGCTACATTTGCACAAGGCTGAAAAACCCAACAAAGAAGCAATTTTACGCCCCATGACATTTAAGGAATTAAAAACTATAATTATGGGAATAAAGAATAAGACATTAAAGGACTATTATAACATGGAAGTTAAAATTTTAAGAATTATTTTATACAATGACAAATTAATGAAATTAATGCTACACGTATTTAACTATTGTCTGGGAATGGGAGTATTCCCAAACGTTTTAAAAATTGGAAAGATCATTCCTATCTACAAAAAAGGAGAAAAACCAATTTATCTAACTACAGACCCATTTGTATTTTACCAGTATTGTCAAAAGTATTAGAAATTGCAATTAAACATAGAATTACAGACCATTTTGAAAGTAATAAAATATTTTCTGATTGCCAATACGGTTTTAGAGCTGACCGTTGTACAAAGTTGGCGATATCTAATATTGTACATTATATACTGGATTCTATGGATGCATCGCAGAGTTGCACAAGCATATTCTGTGATCTATCCAAAGCTTTTGATTGTTTAAGGCATGACATATTAATTAGAAAATCAGAATATTATGGTCTGTCTGGGAATTTTTCAAAATTAATCAAATCGTACTTGAGCAACCGAGAGCAAGTGGTAAGCGTGGATAATAGAATGTCTGATAAGATGATCACAGATATTGGAGTTCCACAGGGATCAGTTCTTGGCCCAACTTTATTTCTAATTTATATAAACGATCTACCATATTGTATGCCCGAGTGGGCCCAAATCAGTCTCTATGCAGACGATACGCATGTTGGTTTTAGAAATACAAACTATGAAGAGAGATCAAAATTACAAAAAGCAATGGGAATGCTAGATGAATGGTTTAGTAGCAATGGAATTTTGCTAAACACGAACAAAACTGTAGTGATGGATTACGAAACTAAAACGAAAATGAGTGATGACAGTGTAGAGCAAACCAAATTTCTTGGATATATAATAGATAAAACTGTTTCCCACAAATACCATATTGAATATGTTTTGAATAAATTATCTTCGGCTAATTACGCTCTTCTAAAATTAAAACAGATCGTAAGCATGAAGACTTTAGTTAATGTTTACTATGCCTATTTTCAATCAATAATAAGTTATGCACTCACTGTTTGGGGTAACGCTGGGAATATAGGCAAAGTTCTAGTTAAACAAAAAAGAGCAATCCGTATAATAAGCGGAGTACAAAAGCGGGAGTCAGCAAGACCACACTTTAGTAACCTGGGCATCATGACAGTTGTTTCGTTGTATATTTATAATTCACTTATTGAGATTCATGAACGAAAAGGTACTTTTGACAAGAGATCAGAAATACATGATCATAATTTAAGGAATAAAGATAAATTATCTATACCCAAAACAAGATTGAAGAAAACTGCAACCCAAGGTTTAAGTATAAAAATAAAAATTTTCAATAAATTGCCTAAAGATGTAGCTGAATTGCCTAAAAATGATTTCAAAAGGAAGATCAAACTTTTTTTAAAAGTAATCCATATTACTCTATAAAAGAGTATTTAGAAGAGAAAATTACTAAAATTTACCGTCATATTTACGTCTGCACCTATTAGACGTATCTTAAGTGTACGCTATCTTTGTGTTTAATTGAGTTTTTTTTTTATAGTAATAAAATGACGTACCTAGGTAATAACATATATTACAGTAGGGTGAAAAGAAATGAATAAATGAATAAATGAATAAATAAGCAAAAAAAAACGTTATTTTGGAATTTTTGAACTGCGATATCTTTTGAACGCGTCGTTCGATTTTAATGCAACTTACGGCATTATATATAATTTTGTAAGAAGAAAATTGTTGTGTTAAACTTAAAATTGATTGATCTTAAAATCTCAAAATTATGTTAAAAAAACACGTTTTAGTAAAAAATGTAAAAAAAAAAACACTTTTGAACGCGTCGTTTGATTTTGATATTTTCGGAGGCACTCGACGCATTTTTTTACGTACAAAAAACATTTATAAGGTTGCAAGTAGATAGGTTGGAAAATCTCAAAACAATTTAAAAAAAATTAATCGTTAAATATTAATTTTTATAGAGGTTTATTTTTTGAATATTTTTGAAACAGCTCGACTTTAAAATCTAATCAGATCTAAGTCTGGATGAACCCTTTCAAACGCCGTATTGCGGGTCTTAATCGGTCAATCCGTTCTCAACATATCGTACGATAAAAAAAAGTTACATTCACAGACACGCACACACACATACGGACGTTCAGCCGAAAATGGTCAGAATAGCTTCCCTGGACCTCAAAACGTGGAGGTTTGATGAAAACTCGATTTTCTAAAATCGGACCCAAATTAATAACTTCTCTTGGATAGCGGGAAGTTTTAAAAAAATTCACTTCTTGTGATGTCACCGGTGCTGGAGATATCATGTGATTGATATCGAAATTGAGCTTAGGTAAGAATTACTATGTACCTAGGTATATTCTAGGGAAATTTCTTGACTGTCACTTGCACCGAATGAATAATTGTTATCTTTGAAACTATTAATGCTACGGACCTAAATACCGCTATCGGCCGGCAGCGGCGTAAAGATGCGGTCTTAAGCAACAAGTGCATAGACATTGCTTCGTAATGGGACATGAACAAGTGAGAACTTGTCACTTGTCCATGTCCCATTATGGAGCAATATCTACGCACTAGGCGCCAAGTAACAACGGAGCAATGTCAATGCATTTGTTGCTTAACACCGCATCTTTACGCCGCCGCCGGCCGATAGCGGTGATTGTGACAACCGGCGAGTTGTACTATAGTAAAAAATTTCGTTGTTTGTAAACTCGATCATTAAGCATCAAAAGACAACGATATTGCACTCCCTCTCCCACTTACTAAGTTTTAGAAGTATGCTGTGCAGACGCAAGCTCCCGACAAGCGTGAGAGAGAGCGCTATATCGCTGTCCCGCTCCTATAATTTATGACCTAGTTTCACAGACCAGTCAACCTTATAGACCACGCTTTGACAGGGAGTAGCATTCGCCAAGGCTATGTAGTGACACTACATAACTACGTCACTAGTGAGCCGTCAGTTGAAAGCACGTCGGAAGCCATTAAATTGTCAATTTTGAACGAGCCAATGAAAACTAGCCGACCTCTCCCCGCACCCCGCCACTTTTTGGCGATTTCGTTTTTGTACTGACGTTTATTAAAGCGTGGTCTATAGGTTGACTGTTCTGTGCCTAGTTTGCAGCGAGTGATAATTTTTACTTTATTAAGGTTTTTTTTTCCATTTTTGTAAATAGGTGCCGTGCCAAACAACAACGATGTAACAAAGGCAAATTTTTTATTTTAAATTAGTCTATGGTTCTTATTATTGCTTGCAGGGTGTCTTTGCCGAAGTTTGCTGTATTGATGCGGTCTTTATGGTGATTGGACACGTGATTGGATGCTTTACGCGCCAAAAATTTATTTTACTTTTGTAGAGATTATGGACATGATCATCATTTAATTGAAAATATAAACTGTTCTACAAAATTTAAAATCTATTGTCGTATTAGTGTATGATTGTCTTGTGAAAATAAAATTCACACAAGTAAATAATTATTGTATAAATTTCTTAGGGTGGGGTCTTCTATTCCCTCCATTTCCACAGAACTTTTCTTATTGGATGTGGTGTTTTGCGATGAGCATACCAACTGTTACCACTATTCCACAACAAATTATTAGTCAAATTTTACTGTTTGAAAATTTATGTGTGCCATAAAAATTTAAATTAAATTTAATAATCCTCTAACAGTCAAAGATGACGATAAAATTGTGAATATACGTTGACCTACGAATTTACAATAATAAAAATTTCCATCTTTAAAAAATTAAAGTAATTAATAAAATATATGACTGAAAAATCGGAACAAGGTATTCTGCGTCAACGGAAGTCGTTTGTTGTAAATAAAAGTGTAACTGCTTGTTCTTTACACAATTGGCGGGAGTATCATTTGGTGATCATTTGAAACAGCTGGTTGGGAGATAGTGGCGGCGCACAGGCGAATTCTTTGTCTCCTATTATTTTCATTCACACCTAACCTAAAATGAACACATTAAAAAACAAGGAAAACTTGACAAGCGGTTTAGAGAATGTGCACATTAAGGTTAGTTTAATTTATTATTTTTTTGTTGATTATTCCCATTTTATTTAACATTTATACAAATGAATACGATAGTTGACGAATTAATGCATTTTTTTATTAGTCCCCTGTAAAGAATAACGTTCTTGTTGAACGGAATGCTAACATCAAAGAAGAAACGATGGATATTGTGAAGAATGAAAATGTAGAGTTTGATCCCCAACTTGAGCCGCTGTTACGTGAAAATCCCCGTCGATTCGTCATATTTCCCATTCAATACCCTGACATTTGGAAGATGTATAAAAAAGCTGAAGCGTCATTCTGGACTGTAGAGGAAGTTGATCTTTCAAAGGTATGTAACAAAATTTCACAGTAAATTGGGATAAAGACATTGAACTACACCTGGAAATGCCTTATAGGTTCTTTTATAAATTTGTTCGGGTAGTACTTTGCTTAAGTCTCCGACGAAAACTTAGAAAATATTTAATCTGGCTTAAGGGGTAGGTAGCGTGTCTTGGAATTTCCCACAGTAAATACCTACGTTCTTCACGAAAATAGAAAAAAAACTAGGATTTCTTGGTGGCTCATTGAACTACACTGCTCATTGCATTGGCAAACAAATCCTAAGCTAACCTATATTTTCGAAATGGTGGACCATCAACCTACCTTGGGCAAATTTATAATAATAATAATAATATAAATAAATAAATAAATAACGTATACATGACAACAACGTCTAGGCCCCAAACTAAGCATTAGCTTGTGTTTTGGGTACCAAGCGAAGACGACACATACATATAACAGCCAAGACCCGGTACCAGTATCAATATTCATCATATAAATACTGACCCGACCTGGGATTCGAACGAATAATTGATCATTATTATGAACAATTTGCATCAAGCAGCATTGTAAAGTTTGCCCTTTGTCTATACTGCTACTATATGAAAAATGCATTGTAAATTGGACAATTACCTGCAAAATTTGATGTTATTGAACCTGGTCTTTAAATCAAAGGTCTGACATTATTTTGTGAGTGCAGTAATATATGTTCTGGGTTTGCAGTGGGTACCTATTCATTTGTAAGCTACGGCCACATTAGCTCACAGTCAGAGGCTTATCAATAGGCCAATATTGTGTACCTAATGTCATGACTGTCTGCTGCCAATGTGACTCAAAGAAATCCAAATTTAAAAAAATAATTGGAAACCGGCGTAATGCCACTGACTAAGCTATTGTGGCCGTAACCTGAAAAGAAATGCTATTTAAGATTAGGTGGTTTGTACAAAGAATTGTTATAGGTTCTCTGTTTAAGTCTATATACATATGTACATATCAGCCCATTATGTCCCACTGCAGAAGCTTAGGCCTCCTCGGGTGTTTGGAGCTTAATGCAGCACACTTTTAATACATATTTCCATATAAAAAAAGTGAATGCCTGAATTGGAAATTAAAAATGCCTGATTTCTGGTAAAAAGTTATGTACACCACATAAATAGTATATCTACTCAGAAAAAAGTAAGTTATTAGTAATAAAAGAAAAATGAAAAATTTGTATCAGTTGTTAATCTATTTGTAATAAAATATTTAATTGACCCTTTATAAGAAACAGCCTCATGCCATGGATGACATAAAACAACACAAAAAAAAATCATGGACATAAATACCAATTCTTGAAATGTCAGACTTAAAGTAGGGATCCCTAACCAGAAGCAAAAATACCTACCAAACCCAGAAGCGTAATCTGAATACAGCCACGACACCTGAAACGCTCAATGTTTTCATGATAAATTTGGTCCACATCCACTTTTTGAGCATCGAGTGCTCTTCGAGCACACTGCGTTTTCAATGTTAAATTATTTGTACTGTTCCTTTAAATTTACTGTGCAGTACAGTGCAAAGAGACTATAGCCTAGTGGTAAATCTTTGAACTGCAACACGAGGAAATCAGATTTCGAACCGCTGTGCATTTTTTGACGTAAATTGCTTTAAAACACAAGCTTTAGCTTAGTTAAAGCAGTGTTTTGTTTTTTTTTTTTTAGCTTCTGTTAGTATTGAATATTTTTTGTTGATCACAAAAATTTATTGTATCTTATACTATAATATGAGCAATTCTTTCTTTTATATTTATACAATGTGTTACAAAACTACCCGTAAAGCCGAAAGAAGGTTAAATGGGGCCTTATAATGAGTCCATTCACAATATTTAAGAACCGTAATAACGCTGTATAACATACCCCAATATTATTTTTTTTCATTATTTTCGCTGATGTGCAAACCCTATTTCAGTAAAATTAAAGAGTAAACTACGCACAATGTAGATACATTTCTATCTAATTCGCGGAATGACAAAAATTTTAAAAGACCTAGCTTAACGAAACAATCGCCCAGGACAATATTTGTGTGCATGAACATGTCTATTTGTTCCGTGTCTAGGTGTAAAATATCTATATATGTGTATATTATAAAGTCTACCTATTTGTATATCAGTTATCTAGTACCCATAATACAAGCATAATACTTGCTTACTTTGGGACTAGATAGTGCTGTATGGGATGTCCCAGGTTTTTTTTGTATTTAATATGCACTACGACAACTTTTTTTACAGGTAATGTAATTGTCTGGGCATCTAAGCAATTCCAAATGCGTGTTATTTCAAAATTATTATATTTATAGGATCTTTCTGATTGGGAGAGCCTCAAGGATTGTGAAAAGCATTTCATTAAACATATTTTGGCTTTCTTCGCTGCTTCTGATGGGATTGTGAATGAAAACTTGGTTGAAAGATTCTCCCAAGAAGTACAAGTGACTGAAGCAAGATGCTTCTATGGTTTTCAAATAGCCATGGAAAATGTACATTCAGAAATGTATTCATTACTTATTGACACATATGTTAGAGATCCTCAGGAGAGGTTAGTACAAGACTTCTAAAATAAACTTTGTAATTATTGAATTACTAGCCACCCGCCCCGGCTTCGCACGGGTAGCAGAGCATAGAAGCCGTAGTGTTTTTTCTATTGTAGTGTCGTATCAGCCTGTTGCGTCGAACATGTGGATTGGATTTAATTACATTTAAATGTAACGTTAATTCATGCTACTTGGAGTATTATTTTTAATGTATTTTATTTCCAATTCCATAAATATTTGAAAAAGTAAAAAATAAATACATAAAAACAAACTACAATATTTCTTGGTATACAATATTAATAACTTCCGCCTAATTTTACATCACGCGAGTCGCGTCCGCTGAAACTCCCGGTTTATTTCGCGATATCCCTCTAAGATATTAATTTAAATTGTATGGTGTACAGGGCAATTATAATGTGCATGAAATGCTGAAGGTAAATAATGTATTTAATTTGATAAGGATTAAAACTGTATCTGTATTAATTGCTTTCTAATCACCTCATTATATGACCCCATTTTTTTAAACAAAAAATAGGTATAGTAAGCTATCCATAAAAGACAGACATGCCATCGCGGACTTTTCTTTAGTCCTATGAACGAGGAATGATACTGTTACGGGCTACTGGTTCGGATATTTGGGATGCACTAAAACACTAATTTTAGTTCACTTTATTTTATTATAAAACAGAATCACAAATAAACTTAAGAACAATCTATATCAAACACAAATTACACCGTTATATCACTCCGCATTTCGCAACTTATCGCGCTTGACTTATTTCCAAAAAAAACCGTCCGTTAGACTCTGATCATCGCCTTAAATACTCATATCCCCTCCACGAGTCAGACGTCGCGAATATTCTAACTCTCGAACATTTAATTTATCAATTACATTTCTATTTTTAGAGCTTACTCGAAGTGTGGGAACGATTTATTAAGCGCCACGGCGCCTAATAAAATGTGCGTTGATGTTTCGAAATATCGAGACGTATTGTTTGTACACACCTCCTCATGGATTTTATTTTTCAATTCGTGGAATTTAATTCTCTATCTGGATTTTTCTGTTTTATTGAATGACCGTGAGAATTTTGCGAATGAGTTCGATGACCTGTCGACGTGCTATTATAGATAGGCGTCACAATACCTCCATACATTATTTTGTTATATCTCAAAAGGATTAGGCAGCGTTTTCGGTGAAAGCTCCCAGTTGGCTAAATTTTTTTCGACGTTTTCAACAATAATTGTCGTATTTCAACTAATTTGCACAAAACATTAATAAATTATACACATAAACCTTCCTCTTGAATCACTCTCCATTGGTGTCAACCATATGCCAACCCATTCGGTAGTTTTTGAGTTTATCGCGTTCAGACAGACAGACGCGGCGGGGGACTTTATTTTATAATATGTAGTGATTACAATTTGTTGTAATATAATTTTTTTTTTGTAGAAAGTAAACAGAATATAAGTTTGTTTTTAGAGATTTCCTGTTCAATGCTGTTGAAACATTACCTTGTGTAAAGAAGAAAGCTGATTGGGCTTTACAGTGGATTGGCAGCAAATCTGCAACATTTGCAGAACGCATAATAGCATTTGCTGCCGTGGAAGGTATATTTTTCTCAGGCAGTTTTGCTTCAATATTTTGGCTCAAGAAGAGGGGTCTGATGCCTGGTCTGACATTCAGCAATGAACTTATATCTAGGGATGAGGTAATTAAATTAAATAAAAAAATTGTAATTTGTTGGTCGGAAATCTCATAATCATAGGTGATGAGTTCGATCCCCACCTGTAACAAACATTTGTGTTAGGCTTGGATCCATCAATTCATTCAATTTAAGGAATAGTTCTTTGTTGTTAAATTCATTTAGTGATTTAGTTTTTTCATATAGTTGCTTTGCTCTTTTTGGTTTGTGAACGATATATAAAAGTGAACTTACTCAACTGGCGACGTAAACAAACGAACGAAATTAAACAGGAATAATTCGGCAATTCATAACTGGAAGAGGCTCAGTGTCGAGTTCTAGATTATTGCATACTTCATTTTAATTTGTTTAACATCAATAAAAAAGTATCCACATTAAAAAAAAATAATCAACTTATATAGAATTATCTACAATTAATTGAAAATCCGATCCAAATCTCCATACAACTTTAATAGTACTCGAATAAATGTTAAAGATGCAAACCCTTTTTCACTCTATTGTGGAGGGTAGGTAATGTTTTTCGAGTGTATGTATCCTAGATATTTCTTTGGCATGCCTCGTAGCGTACACCATTCGTGCGGATTTGAATTTATGTTGTGTCTTTAGATTAGTCTTAATTGTTGAAGTGATATAGGGTATATCATATTTCGTTATGGCGACTGCAAATCTAAAAAGATGGGGAATTAAAAAATTGTTATTAGAACAATATGGGTATCAAATGGGGGAATAGCATGCAATGTTTTTGTTGGATACCTACTTAAGCAGATATTAAAATATATCATATAAATATGACTTGAATGATTGAATCAATAACCAAAATATGTTTGGTGGTGGTCTTTATGTGAAAATAAAGATTTTTACTATACAACAAATATGTTTTGTAATTATTGTTTTTTTCTAAACAGAGTCTTGCGCTTTTTATTATAATTACTTGGCGATTATAAATAGTTTCACTATAATCTAAATCTGAAGATTTTTTTTCATAAATTGCAACCCTGAGCAGGTGATATGATAGGACAGTTAATGTTGCAAACAGGAAGATCTTATGCGAAAATGTGATCTTTTGTTAATTTATAACAAATTTGATAATATTTTCAAGTTTTACATGCTATTCCTTACAAAGAATATAAATATGACTAACTTATTCATTATATTCAATATAATTTGCTTATCATTTAGCAGCTAAATGTCAGTATCACTGGCTGACAGTTAACTATATCTGTAGGTTATGGAAAAGGTATCTGCCAATTACCTACCAGCAGAGATTGAATGGCTGACAACTGGAGGTGGTAGAAAACTGCCTTAGTCACATAAAGTATCAGCCAATTTATTTTAGGATTCATTCAATATCACTGGGATGATATGACTACAAAAGAATTAGAGTGTATTTTGCAATTTTTCTTATCAAAATAAGTGTAACTATATGACATTCTAGATCAGTAACATTATTAACCACCATATTCTCAACTTCACAGCACAACTCCAAAAGCGGGTATTTCCGAATTTACTTGCTTTTTGACTTTTCTATAACAATATTACTAATTAATTTTTCTTGGACATTTAATAGGGTTTGCACACTGACTTCGCGTGTCTGATGTACAAGCACGTTGTTCAGAAACCAAGTCCAGAAAGAGTTCTTCAGATTATTCGTGATGCAGTCGTGATTGAACAGGAATTCCTGACAGATGCACTTCCAGTACGTCTACTTGGCATGAACTGTGAACTCATGAGTCAGTATATTGAGTTTGTTGCTGATAGACTGCTCGTTGACTTGATCGGTCAGAAGGTGGGTAGATTCACTTTGTATAGATAATAAACTTATTCTGTTTGCTTCATTGATATACCAATATAAGTGATATGTACAATCAGACCTATCAATCTAAAATTGGTACATCAGTAATTCGCTCTCATGTTTACAAAATTAACAGTTCTTTCAATATTTAACGTAACTTTATAATTAAAATGAATATTGTGATTTACAGTACTACAACACAAAGAACCCATTCAATTTCATGGATTTAATATCTCTAGAGGGAAAGACAAACTTTTTTGAGAAAAAGGTTGGCGAATATCAAAAATGGGGTGTAATGGCCAACAGGATGGACAACGTCTTTACTTTAGATGCTGAATTCTAATTTGAAAAAGTCTTAGTGACAAAACATGATAGTATTATTACTTTTAAGAGTAATGGACCAAAATGTTTTATAATTATTTTTGTGACTTAGTTAATTAGCTTTATAATTGAATTATAATAACCAGTTGAACTGGTGAGATCTGCCTTTTTTGACATTCGAATATATTATGATATATTGATCTGGACATGCACATTAATCAGTAATTTTCATGTAGTAATTAAATAGATAATTGAAGGCATTCTTATTTAAATGATTTTTGTATTTAGCACAAGTATGAACCTACACCAGTAATGCTTTAGGATATACATTTTGTCTTGAATGATTTCAAATGGAATTCATTATATAAGTTCAACATAGAAACAAATGACACCAGCTACTTTCATTTGCACAAATCTAGATGTAAGCTAAATCAAGCAAAAAGTTAAACTTTATTGTTTCCAAAACACTTCAGTACTTTTACATATGTATTTTGGAATCTTCAATTTGCATCTGTCCTTGTAGTACAAATAAAAATAATTGGTACTGTAACTTCTCTGGTGAATCTGTACTCTTCATGTTCTATGCATGTATTAATAGACCAATTGTTCCTAAACGATTGTCTAACCTAAAGCATTTCTTTTTTTTCTTTTATTTAATACTTTGACTTGTGTAGCTGGTAACCATATTTTTTATATGCATCATTACATATAATGTTGCATATAAAAAAATATGATTTTACTTTAACTGTTATCACTTTAAAATATTACTGCTTTAAATCATATATTTCTGAATGACATACCTACTAAAAATGAATCAAAGAATAATTCTTTGGAAATGTGTGTAATATAGTTTAATTTTCATAAGATGTGTGATATAATCGCTGTAAGATTAATGGGAATATCCTCATTATTAAATGAATAAACCATGACCCATGTTTCAATTAATCCTTTGACATTAATTTTAAAAGACAGAAATTAAAATGAATCGGTAGTTTCTTAGTTAGTGAAATTAGACATAATCTATTATTATGTGTCATTTAATACATTATTTATGTTCTTACATTCTAGTTACCTATTGATTATGAGGGATATTTGTTTTTACTTGTGATAAAATCAGTGCCACGTTAGGTCCATGAAAACTTTACAAGTAATTTATTTTTTTTATCTTATGTTTTGTACGGGTTAAGTTGACCAGCATGACCAAGCGTACGACCTTTTACAGGGCTATAGGGTCCAAGAATTGTGAATTGAAACGCCACAACATCTTTCAGTACTTTAGGGCGTTAGAATGGCGGTACAAGATTACCGTTGAGGATTCTGATTTTGCTGTAGATTTAGTACCTAATTAGTACTATTTAGTACCTTTCATCTAGAAATTAGTACATGCCTATTTTCAAAGTTATATTTGAAAAGAGTGTACCGTCGGCGCCGTTGTGAAGTCAGGATGGCGGTATATTTTCAAGCTTATTATGTGCTTTTATTATTTAAAATTATATTTAGAGTTATGAGATATTTAATACCTAAACATATATAAAATTCACATACCCAAGTCAAACTGATAAATAGTATTCTTTGTCAATATAAAGTGAAATGAAAATGAAATGAAAATGAAAAAAAAAGTTTATTTTACAGCAGATTAGCGATCTACAATTGTTTAAAAAAGCAGTAAAATACATCAGCCATAGGTTCGCTAATAGCAGAAAGAGTTAATTTAACAACAGAAAGTATGTGTCTGTAGTCCTCACACTAGGCAGCATGCCTGTATCGTGAGGACCAAGTATATGGCCATTCAGACATCAGGATGATGGTACATTATCATACTGCTTGGGCCAGATTACACGCTCTTATTATTTAAAATTATATTCAGAGTTATACAGTAAGCTTTTAAATATTTAGTACTTGTATATAAAATCTACATGTCCAAGTCTTAACTGTTAAGTAGTATTCGTCAATATAAAGTACCGCCATTCTGACGCTTGTGAAATTCTCAAATCTAACAAGAAATATGTAAAAGAGCACAAATAACAAAAATATATAAGTAACTTTATATAGATGAATAAACGAAAAGTTAAATCAAGAGCCCATATAAAAAAAAGTATTGGTTTAATGATTTTTTTTTTCTCTCCATAAGTACATACATGATGCAGTGTGGAATAACATAGGTATTTTGAGCTGTTTGTTATTTTTTATATAGATGAATAAACGAAAAGTTAAATCAAGAGCCCATATAAAAAAAAGTATTGGTTTAATGATTTATTTTTTTTCTTTCCATAAGTAGGTACATACATGATGCAGTGTGGAATAACATATTTTGAGCTGTTTGTTATTTTTTGTGTCTTTAAATCATAGTGTACATCCACGAGACGATAGCTATGAGCTTTAGTGTCCAATGCACACAGGTACAGTACCTTCACTGTTGCCAGGAGGTGTTACAAATTCAATTCCAAACAACACTGTAAATGTCATACCCATTAAACTTATATACTACCTACTAGCTTTCCGCCCGCGGCTTCGCTCGCGTGAACTACACAGTTGTACCGGGACAGTTACAGGAACGCGACGCTCCAGAACATTGTAGCACTTTCTAGAACATTCTGAAACTTAACTACCTAAGAAATCTCTATATCTAATTCCATAAAAATCCATTTAGCTATTTTAGCATGAAAAATAGCTATCCCGAAAGTCGGTCCCAAAATCAGTGAACCGTTTTGGAGATTAACTGGAACAGACACTACAATTTTTTATACGTATATAAAAAAATGCTTTTCTCTCTTGACAACACACTTTATGTTTGCAAAATTTCAGTAAAATCTGATGACAACCTATTTTTAATGTTTGCATCCTTTCATTAAAATCTTTAAAAGTTTAGTTCGAACATGCATACAGACAGACAAACAAACAAAAAGTAACGTATGTCACTCCTCACACCCGACTTTTCACGTCTACGAAGTTTCATTAAAATTGGTGTAAATGTTTTGGAGTTTAGCTCGAACAGGCAGAGAGACGGCCAGACAGACAAACGAAAAGTATTATATGTCACTCCTGACAATCTTTTAAACACATTTTTTAAAATTTCATTGAAATCAGTTCAGCCTTTTCGGAGACCAGTTCGAACAAACAGACGGACGGACAGACAGATAAACAAAAAGTGTTGTATGTCACTCCTGATAATCTTTTTATTGAAGTCAGTTCAGCCGTTTCGAAGATTAATTTGAACAGACAGACAAAAAGTAGTCTATGCCACCCCCGGTCCCGATAATGCCCTCTGTACGTCTGCAAAGTTTCATCGAAATCGGTTCAGCCGTTTCGGAGATTAGCCGGGACAGACAGACAAAAAGTAGCCTATGTCACCTCCGGTAATGCCCTCTGTACGTCTGCAAAGTTTCATTGAAATCGGTTCAACCGTTTCGGAGATTAGCCGGAACAGACAGACAGACAAAAAACTTGTTGGCAGTTATAGGGACTACCGATAGAAGTAAAAACTTCATCAAAACAAAGTTTGAGTACCAACAGGTCAGGCATACAATTGATGGTTTCGAAAATATAAGCTTTTAAAAATTTGATCACGCGGTCACATAGATCTCTCCAAAACATCAAGTTTGAGTACCAACACGATAGGTCTGCGATTGATAGTTTCGAAAATATAAGCTTTTAAAAATTTGGTCACAGATCTCGCCAAAACATCAAGTTTGACCACTTACACGATAGATCTACGATTGATGGATTCGAAAATTTAAGCGTTTAAAAATTTGGTCACGTGGTCACATAGATACGTCTGCAAAGTTTCATTGAAAACCATTTAGTCGTTTCGAAGATTAGCCGGAACACAGACAGACATACACTTCAATTTTATTAATATAGATAAAGACACTTCATCTATGTAGATTTTTTGGTTTAAGTTATACTCAAAGACGATAATCTCTATACTTAAACGTTCTCATACCACCACAAGAGTGTCTAGTCTATACTGTGTTATATTATTACTTAACATTGATTCAGGAAAGTCACCGAGTGAATCAATCCCTTTTTTTTTAAATCTAAAGGTAAAAAAGACAGTTTTGTTCATATGAGAAGGTTTTCTTGATATATTTTTTATTCAACAACTCGGATTTGAACAGTTCTGCTGTGACTTGGTATAGTTTAACTTACTTTCTCTTTTACTCAGAGATCGTACTACTTTTTCATTTTAAAATTTTATGAATTTTGATATGAATAAAATGTTTTTGGTTAACCACACAGTGAATGGTTTCAACGTTTATCGTAATCGCCGTCGTAATTTGAAACGCCGCCAAAGTACTCAGACAAAAAATCCACAAAGAAAACCGCCGCACGTGCCGGCTGTAACAAAAACACCGACGGCTTGCGCGTGCGGCGTACAGTTTCAGCGAAAATGTATCAGTTTATATCGTCGGTTCACGGAGTAAGTAAATGACAATATAGAACGTTTTATTATAAACACAGGTGATGATTCGAAGGATACGTCGAGTGATGAAGAATGTGATAAGTTATTGTTTCTTGTGAAGTGAATGTGATAAGTTTTTGTTTCCTCTAAATAAATATATTTTAATTTGTCTATTTCGTTCCTGCTTTGCCTTTCGGTGTACCGAGCTCTAATATAACGGATAGACTTAAGTGGATGGTAATATAAAGTTAAAGACTTTGTTTTTAAGATGGTTATTCCCCAACCATCGATAATGATCGACAAATATCCGTCTGGCGTTCAGATTGTACTTTGAACATTAAAATACTCGAAAATACTGCTATGAATTAAGGGATGGGGCTTGGCAATAGGCGTTTATATACACTTGCGGCACGGCACCGCACCGTTATTCGGTTCATTCGGTGTTCTACTGAGCCCGGTACGTCTTGTTTCCCTACCCGCCCCGCGTACACGTACCGGCTACAGTACGTACTTGCACTTGACTCATTCCAATGCCTGATACAGTACGAATTTGCTGACATGTAAATTTTTTATCAGTCTCAACTAATTGACGTACGGTATTAATATTAAATTCGGTAACCGCAGTCGCTGGTCGCCCTTCACGTGCATCGTCATGGAGATCACTGAATCACTGAACCTCGTATTGGTACACAGAGCTACGAGATCGACTTTATTACCAAATTCCGATTAAAGTCTCTGGCAACTCTCTAACTGACTTAAGCCTGAGCCGCCAAAATCATAAAAAATCACAGCGCAAAAATTTTCTCTAGTTAAGTTCATTGTATTTCCGACACACAATTTTCAAACCGACGCCACAATCAAGAAACAAATGAATATCTCGCAATTTAAAAAGTAACGTGTTCCCAGAGAATTCCATTTTTAAATTTCATAAATGGCTTTTTATTTTTTCTATTGTAAGTAGCCAGTTTCAGAAACTTTAAGTATGCTCTACGTATATATAAAAAAATAACGATTTGGCACCATATATACAGCCAACAATATACAACTACCTATTTCTTTTTTTTTATACAAATAGGGTCATATGAATGAGCAGTTAGAGGATAGTTATTCGTTTTCTATTACTAATGACTGATCGGTTGGCCGAGTGGTTAGAGACCCTAACTGCGGAGCCGAGGGTCTCGGGTTCGATTCCCGCCCTGAGCAAATATTTGTGTGCATGAACATGTCTATTTGTTCCGTGTCTGGGTGTAAAAGTATCTGCATAATACTTGCTTACTTTGGGACTAGATGGCGCTGTGTGGGATACCAGATATTATCATTTACTAGGCAGTTCAAGCGAGCGGCGTAGCTAAGGCGAGCGCACACGAGTCGATCCTCTACAGGTTCGTACTTGCCTATGTAAAGCCTAATAATCGCCTATTGCATGTTCATCTTGCGGTGTCCCACATAAAATTATAAAGCGAGTGTGTACATTAGTTCTCTCGTCCTGGAGTTCTCACACGAGACAATTACTCTGTGCATGAGACCCTCCAAGACTCTCGGCGAGAACCCGAGGCGAGTGTGTACAGGGGACATAACAGAGTAGGTATGCAAGGCCTCACATAAACAGAAAGAGACAGAGAATAAGTATATACCATCTATACCTTAATTTATACATAATTATACTAAGTAGATCTATCTCATGGAGCATCCGCAGTTAATAACTTTTGGTTGATAGACAGTCAAATGAGTGTTTCAAGCACTACGACTTAAAAGTAAAATAAAGGTACCACTAGGTACATTTATTTTCCATCCTTTTTTCTCCAATGCCTAACCGTACATACAGGGCTTTAGGGAGCTTGCCTACTGGCTAAGTTCCGTTCGCATTCAATAACAGCCACAAACGCTGCCGCCGCGAATGCTACAATATGTTTCATAATGACCGATACAGCTTGGCAAAAAAGAGTAGAAAAAAATAGGGGCGCTATCATCGCGAATGTTGCAACCCCAATAATACTACGATGGTATGTTTTTGACACTTGAGATTCTACAATTTTCACAATTATATATATTTAGAGAAAAATATAAAGATCACTTTATGATATTGATATGATTATTATACGCTTATTTTTATTTCGCCGTCTCGTTAAACAATCCTTTTTTTTGTATCATCTGACGTATAAATCATAATTATAAAGCTCATATGTTTACTGCTTTTATTTCAATTTCGTGCTATATTAGTTCCATTTCTAGACTTTTTTGGCAAGCTGTACATGGCTGTACATTTTTATAATTTTGCTTAACACGTTTTTAGTTATAGCAATATAATAAAAGGTTTTCTTTCTTTCTTTTCTTTCATATGACAACATTGTTAACATGGCCGCATGTTGAACGAAGTGATTTTCTTTACTGTTCGCCATAATAAACGATACTGACGTTAATCGTCAGCCGATTTATGTTGTACGCATAGTGATAGGATCTACTCGTCTGTGAATAAAGTAATCGGTGAGCGTTATTTAATCGTCTACATATATTTCGATTAAAACTTTTTTTGCTAGGGCCGGTTAAAAATTTGTTTTTGGTGCATGTAGGTGGTATATTGGTGATATAATGATACACCATCCAAACCTGCATCATCAGGCGATGTCGGGGCACCCGCCTCAACACTTGGCGGGCCACCAACCTATGCCGGGCCACCATCAGATTGCGCCACACCAAATGCATCGTGAGAACAGGCACGTACCTATACCTATTCATAGGTAGAGCAATATCATTTAACTAAGTACTTTAAAGTATGTAGCATTGATATCCATATTACAGTAATTTCCGAACCATTCTTTTTCAATCATCACAGGAAAGGTTTTATTATGTTCCCACAAATTTGATGAATTCTTGTCTATTTTTTATAATTTTCATAATTTTATTATATTTGTACCTGTAGTTGTGTACTAATTAATATACCTAGGTATTATTAAAATAATTTATGAATATGGTGTTGATAATTTTATGCTATAATTTGTTCAGGCATGATTACCAGGGCCATAATTAATTTCACTACCTACCATGTTTATTTGTAATAATATGTACTTTAACATATTTTGTAAAATTTTTCCATTTTTCTCAATACCATGATTGAAATTTAGGATTTATTTAAACAATGAACATCTGTTGACTTCTTCAAATACCTATTTAAAATTTCACTTCTTCACTTCATCAGCCCATTTTCACCCCACTGCAGGGGCTAGGCCTCCCCCTGGGTGAGGAGGGGTTTGGAGCTTAAATCCACCACGCTGCTCCACTGCAGGTTGGATTTAAAGTAATTTAAAATTTATGATAATTTAAATACCTAATTGTAAACTTAGTATCAGAATTTCATAATTAACTGAGCCAGACATGTGTATTTCAATTGAACACATAAACTTTAGGTAGGTAGGTACCTACCTAACCTGAACTTTATTAATATTTATTCATTCCTTATAAATTTGTGTTGTCATTTAGATGTGATTGAGATTTGAATGACATAAATTTAACAGCGGTGAAAACCCAATGTGTTTTTGTGCCTTTTCAAATAGATCAATGATTAATGAAACATTCATAAATACATAGTTTCACATTTTGAAAATATTGCAATAAAAATTGTATTATAATAAATTCCTCTTATTTAATTTGTCTCTGTTTTTATCTATAAAATTCCATTAATACGTCATAAGACAGCACTATATGTATAATTTTTATATTAATGTTAATTTAACTTAGTTAAAGTGCTTTGTTGTGCTCTTGTGCAATGTTACATACTTATTATTATAATGCCACAATATATGAAAATGCCACAACTGTCACCTCTATACTGAAGCATCATTGATATGCAAATCTTGTGTAATTTGCTAATATGCGCGAAGGGTCCTTTGCGGCGCGTATTTTCACTTAAACTGGTCATGAATGCTGTACACAAAGAAACATATGACCAACGTCTTTATTTAATTCTGTTGAGGTCAAACAATGAAAGATTCCCACCTTGGGAAGGGAATCAATTTATCACATGTGTTGAATGGTAAGACAGTTGAAATAACAGTATGGGTCAGTTAGTACTGTAAGTCTGTTGCATATGGGAAGATCTGATGTTGTTTAATGGTTTGTGATTGTCCTATTTTTCGGCGTAGTGATATTTCACACCTTTTAGTGTCAGTTATATGTGCTCATGTTTGAATGGTTATTATTAGTTTATACCTACCTCAATAGTAATTAGGTACATCAATTTTGACAAATTTTCCTCCAGCAGGTGAATGAATCCTCAGAATTATTTTGCATTTATCACATCAGATGATGAAATATGTTGAGTGAGGTACAATGTACTACTATTGCTCTTTAAATTTTTTTTTTCTCGATTAAGTTATAAACACATACATAGAACTTAAATGTAAATGTAATACTTAGTCTTCTTAATAATATAAAGTGACATTAACAGTTTGTAACATTTGTAACTATAATTTTACCCATGGTCAGCTGTTTATTATATTCATTCATATGATGTTTGTTAGAATTAAAAAAAAACATTTATGAATTACTATAATATGAATTACTAAAATTTAATATATTTTAGTATTCATATTAATGAACTATGGATATGAGCACTGAGTTAAAATAAGATGCAGATAAAACAGGTAACATATTCATTCATGTGATATTTGTCAAAATTGAAGATAACACATATTAATTTAATATGAATAAATAAAAGCTAATCAATTGAAGTTATTCATATTAATGAACTATAGATATGAGCACTGAATTAAAAATAGGACAGATATGATAAAGGAAACCTAATTAGGATGAGCTGTACAATGAACTAAAAAACAGGAAGTTTTAAATATTAAAAAAATCAATGCCGCAACTTATGTGAACCTGTGAATGAAGAGTGTGCTTTTTTGAATTAGTGTATAGTTCGCCTCAAACTTTATGGCGGATCGGAATACTTATTTATTTATTGTTAAACTTAAAATTTAACAAAATTACATTTTGTAAAGCCAATGCTAAGTTTACCTAAATTATATTTTCTTTGACATGATATACCTACTTAATTAATAAAAACCGTAACAAACACAAAAAATAATAATAAATGTATGTGTGTAGGGGTTGACTTATGGGTGTGTGTGTGTGTGTATATGAATGTGTGTTGAGTATGCATGTGAAATTGTTCTGTTAATGTTTCCAATTATAGTTTCATCTGCGAAGGCAGCTGATCTGATCTTGTACATTATACAATATGCGAATACAACGCTGCGCAGGAACAGTCATATACCCCTCGCTCCACTGTGTCCCGCTACACGTTACACGGTTACAAAACTGGTTACTGCGACGCAACTTTTGCCTTTGTTCGGATCCGCCATAAAGTTTGATTGCAACTTTTCTAGTGATATCTTTATTATATTACTATGAAATGCTATTGGCATTGGAATAATATTTATTAGGTATGTTAAATGAATTGGGTTGATTGAGGAGCTTTATGTCTTTGTGTAAAGCACACCATCAATTGGCAGCTAGCACTGGCAAGCATTTTGTCATCGGTGCACAGTTGACAGTTATCGATGCCTAAGCCTGACCACAGTCCGGGGCCATCCATGACATGGCACCTACTCAGTTTTATTTAAGTTTTAGAGGAATTATTAGACATCCAGAAGCACAGTGCTGAAGCTTACTTCCAAGCATTCGAATGCAAATATTTTTCATCTTATAAAGCTCTGTGTTCATGGGAACTTTTAAGCAAAAGTTTTAGAAAGTGTTGATTAAGACATTCAATCTTATAACTAAGCATTATTACACTGGAAATTGCTACAGTGAATTTACAAAAGCTGACATTAGGAACGCAATCACCAGATTTTCCGTATGAGTGTCGATGAGACACGCTAGTTAACAGAGAGCCACAGATTGAAAGCAGAGGATAAAGACACAGAGCTTAGTTTTAAAAGAGAAAGGCCCTGGTAATTATTGATCTATAATATCAGAACTTAAACTTTGGTTTGAGCACATGAATAATATTAGCAGCTTGTTTCCACCATTACTTCATTTCCACAACATCAACGAAAAAAAAAAAAGAAGAGGAAACTGTAAAACACTGATCAGAAAGTATCTGACAGACCTTACATTTAAACCTTGGAAAATGAAAATTCATCCTAAAACTATTTATAAAGCAATCTTTACATAAATAGTAGTGACTTTATTGAATGCAATTTACAACTTGTAGTTGGAAAACAGTTTTGAAGCAGCAGAACTCTCTGTAGTCTGACCATCACAGTAGCTAGCAGAAGGTGAAAGAGCAATTAGTAAGTTTGCCTTAGTAAAAAATTACATGAGACAAAATTACATTTTGGAGAGATAATAACAGCCTTTGCCTCGGCGAAATTGAAAGGCTTGTTTATTGTTCAAATTTAATATTTTTGTTGTTATTGCTATCTATAAAGTGAGTAAACTATACCTTTTAAAATGTTTTATTGTTATATCTATTTACCAACCTTTATTTCAGGTAGATCAAAACTTTATGTCCACTTTGAACACAAAGTGAATTACACTTTGCAACCGTATAGTAGGTACTACACACACATCCGCTATACTTAAAATTTGCTACTGCGATGCTGTGTTCAGACCGGTTTTAAAGTTTTGTCTGATCTGTACCTATGGACTATTACCTATTTTAATAACTGCATGACATGTAAAAACGCAAAATTGTATCACGATAAGGGACCTAAATTTTTTTCTGCCTGGGCCTGTAGTATGTTACATTAAACTGTCTCTGACGATGTAATGTTGTGTTGCTAGATTGGCGATGGGACCTTCACAGGCGAGCGGGTCTATGGGTGGGCCACAGTTGGGCGGGCTGGGCGCTCTGGGCGTGCACCACTCGCGCGCGCCACACCCTGTACGCGCCATGCACCATGCGCCACCACCACCGCCGCAGCAGCACCATACTGTACCGCCGGTAATGCATATAGCTGAGTTATTAGAATTGGATTCTCAGGAACTTATATTACTTTACCAACACCCGCGTGGTATCGGGATGGTCGCGATTATACTTCCGCCGCGTCAAGCGATAGGTGTGTCTAGAATTTGCGAAATTGATTGTCAGTGGTATTAGTAATCTTATATTAGGTTTTAACCTATGAAGTTGCCATTTTGTATGAAATAAGTTAAAGTATTTTTTTTCAAACATCTTTATTTCTGTTATTCAAAGTAATCACCCATACAATCGATACATCTTTGCCAACGCAGTGGCAGTTTATTGACGCTCTTCTTATAAAAATCAACTGGACAGGAGGTAATAAACTCTTCAAAAGCATTTTTTACTGTCTCTCAGGAATTGAATTTTTTTCCCGTTAATAAGTTGTCCAAATTTTGAAAAAATTAATAGTCGGTAAGTGCAAAGTTTGGTGATTATGGCAGATGAGGGAGAACTTCCAACCCCAACTCTAGCAGCTTGGAGACTGTTCGTAGTGCAGTATTGGGTCACGCGTTGTCGTGAAGGAGCAGTTGGGAAGACCAATTGACCAAAGCTGGTCGCAGATGTGCAAGGCTTCTCCATCATTGTCTTCAGTTCTTCACAGAACACATCTGCAGTAATGCTCATGCTATTTCGTAAAAAGCTGTGATGAATCACACCGGCACTAGACTAAACAGTGACATCACCTTTTTAGGAGTAATTTTTCGTTTAACACATTGCTTTGGCACTGAACTGGAATCTAACCAACTTGCTGAACGCTTTGGATTGTCGAACAGAATCCATTTTTCATCACAGGTAACAATCCGGTTTAAAATTCCTTCATTTCTGTGCCTGTTGAGCAACGCGAGGCAGGTCTCGATGCGTACTTTGCGCTGGCGATCGTTAAGTTCGTGGGGTACTCATCTATCAAGTTTTTTTAAATGGCCAATTTGTTGCAAATGGTCCACATGGATAGGAAGATTTTTGCATTTCATACAAAAAGAGAACCGATGTATTTCAAAACAAACTATTATTATGATTCGATCATTTATTTGGACGTCGTCTGTCGATCTGTATGGGTTTCAGACTGCGACACCATACCACAAAATGGTGGCCTAAGTCAAATCCTAATCCCAAGTAATCTTCTATAAATTACAACTAAAACCTTTAATTTTTCTTTTTTGTAAAATGAATGCGAAATATATAAACATATTTGTTTACTTAATAAGGTAACTAAGAAAAAATATAGTATAAACAATTTCATAAAAATATAATTAAAATAAAAGGTTTATTTACTTTAAAAATGTTTAAATATAAAAAAGTTAATATATTTAGATGTTTTACATCTGCTAGGTGCCCCATAACGGCTTACACATAGTTTTTTCCATTGTGTATGAATTATTTCGCAAGTTTGAGAGTTTACATTAGAATTAAAGTGCACTGGAGCTATTGGGGTACACAAATTTTCTAAACGTTTTTGTGTTTGGCTAGTTTTTCTTGTAATGTCTCTGATCATTATTTTGTAAGAAGCTTAATTTTGGTCTAGTGAATTATGGAGAATTCTATTATTCCATAGCCCATGAAACCAATGCGTCGAGGGTATGTGGGCGGCGCGTACCCTGCCAGCGGGCCAGGGGTGATGCAGCCTTACGCACAGCACCACGTGCCCGCCCCGCCAGCGCCCCCAGCACCGCAAACGACAAACGTACAGCCTGTTACTGTACCCGCGCAACCCGTGCACGTAGCTACTGGTAACTTTGCAGTTAAACTGTTTTTTCACATAGATAGGTAGCAAATAAGTCAGCTGAAAGCAAACGACATAATAAGATTCAGTTTGCAGTGCCTTCAAATCTCGTAGAGAAAGTTTATTTTAATCGTGAGGTATTCTTTTAATTAATCGTCTTTGTCTTCAAAGTGAATACATGGATGTATCAGTGCCAGATCTATATGTACCATTTTTTATTTTTATAGTTATAGCTAGTGCCAATTTTTTATTCGCTCGGAAACGAGATGAGTAGCATCGCAGTAGCTAATGCAACGAACAAAAGTTATTCAATGTAAGTTGTTTACACACATTTATTAAAAGTCAAAATAAACAAATTACCTACGTACCAAAATAAGATTAAAGTTAGTGAAAATAAAATGTATTTTAATTATCTAATAGAAACAAAATATATAGCCATCAATGAGCACACATTCTTTTTTAATAGAATTGAAATGTGTACAGTATCACGCACGGATCTTTGCCGCTGTGATTAGCCTGCGAATGACTATGCGCAGGTAGGAGGGATAGTAGTGGTAGGCGAACGCCGCGCGTGAGAGCATACCCCAACTACCCGACCTCTCCTTCATCTCCTCCGCGCTCCTATTTTATGATTCTGCGACGCTTTCTTTTAATTACGTCACAGCAACAAAGATTCATGTGTTGTACTGTATAGTAAACTATATATAAATTCATTCCCATAGCAGGTCTGTGCAGGGCTTCCTCTCCTATAAGTGGGCCACCAAAAGTGGCTGGTCCAGATTATGGTCAGTACCATAAATTATAGTTTGAATTTAGTTGACATGGTTTATTTATATCTATGCTATATAAGTATTTTTAATTGAATATGTTGCTACTCATATACTTTGGTTACAATAATAATAATAATAATAACACATACAATTACAACAACGTCTAGGTCCCAAACTAAGCATTAGCTTGTATTTTGGGTACCAAGCGAAGACATCACATACATATAACAACCAAGACCCGATGCCAGTATTAATATTCATCATATAAATACTGACCCGACCTGGGATTCGAACCCGGGACCTCCAGCTTCGTAGGCAGAGTCGCTGCCCACTAGGCTAAGCGGTCGTCATTTACAAACATTTACCATACTTTATTTGAAAATGATTTTTGTGGTTAGTGTAATGTTAGTTGCAATTAAACTTAATAAAACAGGTATAGTGACACCTTCACCCAACGTGGCCGCCAACATCACGCCTGTTGTGTCAGAGCCATCTGCGCCTGCGTCGGAGTGCACCAGCGGGGGTACAAATGGTGCGGGAGGGGACCCGGGTGCAGAAGATGGCCGCGGAGGTACAGCTGCAAGCGGGACTAGTGCGGGGCCGGGCGACGCGGAGGCGTCTCGCCCTTCCCCGCCTGCTATGGCTAACAGTAAAGAGAAGACTCCTATGTGCCTGGTCAATGAACTGGCCAGGTACAATAAGGTGGGATTATTAATAGCAATATACATACATAATATGCCGTTGACGCACACGTTTTTACTAGACTCGAACTTGGGTATCCAGTAGGTATCACAAGTACATTGATAAATTCATACCTGGTTCATACACGGATCGTTCAATGAAGATACTGGTTGATGTCTATTTCCGAACTTACATAATCGCAAATGTATTGATTTTTACTGACTACTTAAAAAGTCAGCATCACACCAGTTATAAAATTTATAATAAGCAAAACGGAGTGCGTGTGGTATAAAACAACTTCGAAACTTATAATAAAAATATCTAGTGAAAAGTAAGTAGTTCTGTTAATTTTAGTGTTGACTGTGATCATAGTCAATTTTAAATATACAATTTAAACAAATGTAAACTCAGTATTGTAATAAAAGCAAAGGTCTAATATGTAATTGCACTTCATTACATCTAAATAAATATATCTAATTTTTTTAATATTATATGTGGACTGGGTATCCGGTTCATAAATAGACAACAAAAGTTTTGTAAAGACTATCCTCTCTCTAATCCCCACTCCAAAAGTCTCGTTTTTGTAGCAGTTATGGTTTGTCATATTCATAAAATTTTATCTGAGTATGATTAAAGAAATTTAATTTTGGAACAAGTATACCACAAAAACTACTCAATATATATTGTTCAAACCTATTTTTATTAAAAACGTTTTATAAGTTCTACTATTTATTCCAGAATTTCCCACCTCATAGTACCATAGTATATCAACAATTGCCTTAATAAAAAAAATAAATTGAAACCTATTATTCTCAAAGACCTATCTATAGGTACCATACGCGTTAATATACTCAAGAAATTATTTGTTTTTGTAATTTCGTTACAATATTGCATAGCGATCATTGCAACACATGGCTTTCAAACTTCTATTTAATACCAATAGTCCCTGAGCAAAATGGCTGTGACAGACTGGTGAATAGACAGACAGACAGACGAACAGGACAAAATTACACGGGTTCCGTTATTTGCCATTTGGCTGCGGGACCATAAAAATTAGAGAAACAGTAATATGCATGTCTGAAATAATGTTGAATGGGATTTCAGATTAAGCACCAATATCGCCTCACATCAGAAACTGGGCCTGCCCACAAGAAGGTATTCACAGTAACACTCCGACTGGGTGATACTGAGGAGTACACTGCTGAGGTGAGGCCATACCTTTGGTGTCATTTTACACATCAGTTATGTATTATATGGGTTGGTCACATGTTGCTGGGCACTGGGTTCGTTTAAATTATTCAGTTATTTTAAATTGGCTGATTGTTGGGGAATTGACCCTTCGATGCTACGTCATCATTGGTTACTAAATTTTAGAAACGATGGCTTGGTTCGTTTCTAGCTTGACCGAAATCGATAGGAAAAACGCTAGAACAGAATAGCGGAAAAAAAGGGAAAAGAGGAAGGACTTACTGCAGGAGGAGCTGCCAAGTCTCACTCTACGGGCGTGCCCTGCTTCTCTTCTTTCTTTATTTTTTCACTTGATTTGATAGGTTTAAGTAATTTTATAAAATTTTATATGAGAAGACTCAGTGCATGGGAGCCATTTTTGTTGAATATCTGATGCGTCCGCGTCGGCGACGGCAGCGTCGGTATTTTTGATTGAGCGTGCGGGTAGATGGCGCTCGTTGTTATTTAGGAAGGTAATGTGGGACGAATATTTGGATTCAATATTATTCTATACTGGATACCTATGATGTTGTATCACTTTTATTTAAATAGCAAATTTGAAAATTTATTAATTCTTACTTTCTGCCACGACATTGGAACCGCTAGTTTATAGTTCGTGACGTGGACTCTACTGGTAAATGAAATCGCACGATTTTTTGTGAAACTAAATTAAATGTTTATTTTATTCAAAAGTGTATTTTAATTATAATTTTTGGTTTTAATTTTTCACTGGCTAAAACCAGTACTGACGTCATTTAAGTTCTAAAGAATACATATATGGCTAAGTATTTAAAAAATGTGTACACATAATATGGTACATTTTGTAAATTATTGTTGTGTTTATAGTCTTGTTGATACTCACTAACCCAATCGAGGAAAAGCTATCCATCTACCTAAATTTCACCTGATTGTGGGGTCACAAGGAAAGAAAAGAACATTTTCTTGTTGATAGTGTGTGAAAATTGTAGCACTTGTTTATTGTTAATATGCCACTTAGGAGGATGTATCCCATACATGTGTGAGGCTCTAAACGTAAATATGTTTACTTTGCTCATAAGAAAAACTTAAAGACTCAATACCAACATGTTATTTTAATATTTAAAGACAAGAAATGTTTAAACAACTACTTGACCCCGCGGTTTCACCCGCTGTTTAATTTAAAACTCATCAACAATCAATTTAAATAAGCTCAAATAAATTCCATCTAGAATATGACTGTTGTAAAGGGAGTCGACCACGCGTATGAGCCGCGCGGGGTGGCACTTCCTTGACATAGGCATGCTTTAATGTTAATAATTTGTATAATGGAAACACCAGGTCAGTTAGTGCTATGTAAAACTTAATATTGTGTGTATGTGATTTTTTGTTTCAAAATAAAAAAAGTAGACATGCACAGATCGGCTCTTCTCGGTAATGCTTAGTTCTCGTCGGCCGGCTGCCCTCGGATCCCGAATTCCCGACCCACCAATATCGCATTAATAATAATAAATGTATTTAACATGTATACCCATTCAGATGCGCCTGCACGCCTTCCCTTATTATGTAAAAAAAAACGTACAAGAGAGACGCGGGCCGCACTGGTGAAATCAGCTATTTATTTTCAATTTCTATAATGTTTTTAGGGCTCGTCCATAAAGCGCGCGCAACACGCAGCGGCGAGCGCGGCGTTGTCGCAGACGCGGTACGGGGCGCCACCGCCAAGGCCACACCCGCCGCATGCGCACGCAACCACGCATCACAGACATTCTGGTACATATAAATAGATTCTTATAATTATTAGCAAATCAACATTAAAATATGCCCTGAAACAAAGTTGGAGTTTTGCATAGATCCCTTTATCCTAATTATCCTACGACATTTACAATACACATAAAAAGTCATGTTAGGTTGCATGGGCCATTGTAGGGGGTGGTAGTCCCTCGATCTTTGAAATGGAAAAAATAAAGAAACTATTAAATCAGAACAAGGTATGTGAAGATTTTATAACCAATATTCAAAATGTTGTATGGAAATGTTATATGTTTTTATGTATTTATTACTGGTTATTAAATAAAAAAAACAAGTTTTCTAATTCAAACTAACAATGTATATTTTGATTTATTACAGGCGCGGTGATGCCAACAGTGGAGTTGAACGCGTTGGCTATGAAACTGTGTCAGCCGGCCGTGTACACGGCTGTGCCGCCGGTACCTGCGCCGGCGCGCTTTCCCCGTGTCCGGCCTCCTCCACCGCATGCCGCCTACCGACCCCATGCTCCATTCCTTCCGCATTTACATCCACAGGTACACACTGTTTTACTGTTTTCATGGAATATAAATAAACTTGGTGGATCAGGTTTACATATTAAAATAACAAGTCAAATATAAGAATTTGTACTGCTGGTTGGTGAGGATTCAATACTTTTAACAAAAAATTACAAAACATCCCAAAAACAAGTATATGTCTATAAAACCATTAGAACTTTTCATTTAGGCCTCAATGTGCCTCTCTATTATATGGAGCATTGTCATTTTGTTAAAATCTTTGTTGGCTTATCTAGTGTTTATTATTTTAAATTATTGAAGTTATACCTTCTATAGAAGTGACTTGAGCGTAACTCAGCTCTGTTTGGGAAGTAAGTAAAAATTTCTTGTAAATCTATGCAAGTAGCTTACTACTGTATTTACAGTTTATTATGTACTCAAAAGCATGAAAAGTGCTCATGAGTAAGCACATTGTGAACCCGATTAATTTAAACGTATTATACACGAAACTATACCATAAGCACTTCTTAAAACTGCTTATTTTATGTACTCGGGCTGTTCTACAGCACGAGAATTTAGTCATGAGCACTTATCGAACCTAAACCTGGTCATTTTCAAACTTTGTTATGGCGGACTGAACATTAAATAAATTATGAATCCGATTACATAGAAAAAAATCAGCTTCAAAACGGTACTTGCCAAACTAGAAGTCAAAGGGAATATCTGTGCCAAGTTTCAAAAAAAAAATTTTGGTAAATAACGATGTTAACGCGCGAATAGACGGACAAACTACCATACCAAACGCCTTCATACGCATGTTTATTTATTGCATTGACCTATTGGTCGAGTAGTTAAAATCAAAGGTAGTGGGTTCAATTCCCGCCAGGGATATGTATTTTGTGAGCATGATAATGTCTATTTGTTCTGTATCTGGGAGTAAAATATCTATACACGTATTACTAAAAAATATATCTTAAGTATATCTGTTGTCTAGTACTTACAATCCAAGTTCTGCCTATTTTGGACTAGATGGCCGTGTGTAAGATGTCCCAGGTGTTATTATTATTAATGCCAATTGGCATTACACACAAGAAATAAAACTTTACATAGAAAATATCTATATGATTATTATAAGAGATTGCACTACACTTTGTTAAAGTGATGTTAATAGTAAAGTTTACTATCTCAAAATAGTATCATTGATACTGGATTTTAATACAGTGTGGGATCCACTAAAGAAAATGATATTCAGTACATGTTGGTTGACCAGCTTACTATAGTGCTGTATGGCCCAAAGGCAAGAGTGTTTGAAACTTTTACAGCAAATTGCAGTTTGTTATAATCTATTGCACAGGCCACAAACTAGGATTTATTGTATTACAAGTACCAGGTCATCACTATTCAATAACACTTATAGGCGATGTACCCCAATACCTGGACCTGGCCACACATGAAAATACTTATGTACCGACATGAGTATTGGACCCATTGGACTTTCTATATCACGTAGTGTGCTTGCCCCTCTACATGAAGGTCATCGTGAAATAAGAAAATTAAACATCACTTTAGACAGTTTGTGTTAGAAAGTAACAAAACATTTTTTTGTAATTACACTTTTTTAACATTTTTTTTTTAAATTACCTGAAATTAATTAGACCACAACTTAACAATAGCGTAATTTATTTGATCTGTATTGTAATTAAATTAGTTTTAACACCAGTACATCAAATTCGTCGCTTCGTAGAACATAAGAATCTTTCTTCTGTTATAACCATTGAATACTAAGTTTAGGTACCAAGATAATTGCCTTTATTGAATCTCATTTTGTATTCTAGCGCTTACCGGGCCCCGGCCTAATGTACCGGGTTCGCGTGGCGGTAGGAGGACGTGCGTGGCTAGGTGAAGGACCAACCCCTCAAGCGGCCAGGCATGACGCAGCTGCTCGAGCTCTACATGATTTGAGAGCCGCTAGTGATAGGCCTCCTGTTATTGAAGAAGAGAGTTGTAAGTACAGTTACAATCAAACTTTATGGTGGATCCGAAAGTAGGCATAAGTCGCCTCGCAATAAACAGTTTTACGTGTAGCGGTACATAGTGGAGCGAGGCGTATATGACGACCTGCGCAAGTCCGCTCAAAGAGTTGTATTCAGATCCGCCATAAAGCTTGACACGATCTGTGTCAAAGGGGGTCGCGCCGGTGTCTACGAACGGTCGTTTTCAAGTATTCGCCTACAAACTGGCAACATGAACACAAGTTTACTTTTATAAGTTGTCGGATGGAACAATCGAAATGCTATATCTCCGTAGTGGGCGCTGCTGATAATTTCATTACTCTAAGTACTGGTCACTTTGAAAATAAAGCCTGCATGGTGAAAGTTTTTGCTTTGAGGTTTATTTAAAATTAAAAGCTTTTATATTTTAAATTCAAAATAAAACAATTATTTGATGATTGCTATTTAACTGTTTCCTTAATCACATCTGCACTCAAACTTGTACACGTTGACGTTTCGAGTAATTTTTGAATACCTACAAATTCCGTCGTAACACTTACGCAGCAGATGCAGCTCGTAACATCAATTCTGTTTTTGAAGAAAACGTAACTAATGAATGCACTGTGCGTTTTTTTGTTTAGTTGCTTTCGCAGTAGAAATTTTGATTTGCGAAATAAACAGGTAGGCCAGCCCTTAAAGTCAATAGTGAAGAATGGCAAGCCATGTTGGAATCTGATCTGTGACAATATACTGCAGGATTAGTAACATGGTTTGCGTTTAGCATACAGTATTGTTAAATATAGAGCCCTTTGTGCTAAATTGACAAAAACAAATATCTAGAAAAATGGGTATCGTATGTATTGAATGACCTGCTCAAAAGTGCACGCGTCGGGGCTTGAGGTGATTTCGTGCCAAATTGTAACATCCAACAAAAAATGTCTTGTGAACCACGAACGCCTTTTAGGTTATTTTAGAAATGTGAATTTAGCTTTACTTTTTAACGGAATTGGATTTATGATCTCTGTGACTAAATATAAATATAATTTTCTCTTCTGTAGTTTTAGTCCGACGACTCAAAGCTAGTGGGCTTATATTGTTGCAGAGAGCACGAAGGCTATCGGCCAGTCGACGTGTTTTAGTTTAACGATGGTAACTCTCTTGCCCTCGCAATGTCAACTCTACAGACTATTTGTGCTGCCATCATCATCATCATATGATTGTATCCACAGTGGAGGTCACCACGGAAGTTTTGAACGAAGTGAAGTCGCCCGTGTCTTTGGTGCACGAACTGGCTCTAAAACAGGGGCTGCCTGTCACGTTCGCCGTCAAATCGGAACACGGCCCGCCGCACATGCGGGTCTTCGTCACTGCTTGTGGTGTCGGCGACATGGAAACCGAGGGCGAGGGCAACGGGAAAAAAGTGAGTTTTTGTAATAATGATTAGTGTCGAAGTAAGTGAAATGGCATAGATATTCATCTTCATACATGTCTCTTTCGTATTTCATGTGTTGAGGGTATAGTGTGATACTTATTTGTTAAGTTATATCATACGTAACGTTTCAGTTATAATTTCAGTGTAGTATTCGAATAGTGAACGATACAATCACCAATATTGTTTTATCCTGAATTAAAACATTAAATTACTATAATAATTATTAATAATGTCGGGGAAAGCTTGTATACAAGACATACATGTAAAAGTGGCAGTTTTTAAATCTGTTAGTAGAATCATATAATTGATGAAAGTATTGATAGGATTGAAAATTCCGCAAATTCGCATGGTGGAAAAGAAGAGTGTGGTCACAATTTTTTATTTTTCTATGTAATCACCTGAAAGAGAATTGAATTTACATTTCTCATGAAGAGACATTAGCATGATGATATATGCTATTGATCAAAGTTTTTTTTTGGTAAATCTATTAGTAATAATATCTTCCCTACCCTTCACCATCCCAAAATATAGTTGTCATTAATTTCCCTACCAATTTTGATTTCTTTTTAACCTGCCTTCGTATTATTGTGATTGACTCTACCACTCCCGCTTGTATGGGATAACGCAAGTTTCGCGCGTACCCAGTACTAGTAGCGGTTTGTTTAAATAATACAATGGAACAACTTTTTTATACTCATGATACACGACTAAACTTAAGTGGTCGTATGCCGTAGGTCTCGAAGCGTCGCGCCGCAGAGCGCATGTTGGAAGAGATGCGCCGGCGCTGGCCACCCGCTTTGCTGCGCGCACGCCCGCCGCCAGCCGCCAAGCGCAAACCGCAGCCGACCAAGAAGAAATCCAGAAATCTTATCAAGGTAATCACTGTAATCATTTTAAGTATTGGATATTAAAAAAAATAATTAATGCTATTTATACCTTTTAAGTTAATGCACTTGACGTGTTTATTTTTAACTTCATCCTTCATTCATGTTAAACAGCACGGCCGCACCTTCCCGCCTTCCCTGCTGGCCCCCGCTACGCCCGAATCGATTCCACAGTTCTTTACATTTTTCATGTAGCAACAAGTTGAATGGCTCGATCAGATGTCCGTTTGTTCAAATGTTTTGGGAAATAGACATATATATAGAATGGCGCGAACAGACTTCTTTAATGATTTGTTCGGTTGCTACCGTCGTAGGGTGCCCCGGGCATGGGTCGTCGTTGGTGGAAGTTTTCCCCTATTTAAATTCAACACACTAATGAGCAACTATTAAATATAGAAAAGCCTTAACCCCTAATATTTCCTTGCAAGTTTTGATTTATCTGATCAGTAGTAAAAATTTTAAACAGAGATATTTAATTACCGCGCGAATTTAAATATTATCCATTTTCGAGCACACGCTCCTACACGTAGAAAACAAATGAATACCATATTTTAAAATCAAAAGAAAATCAAAGTTTTTCTTAATTATTATAATAACGAATGTCTAGGTAATAACTTTCGCAGGTACAGTCATATACCCCTCGCTCCACTGCGTCTCGCTACACCTAAAACTGATTACTGTGACGTAACTTGTGCCTATGTTCACATCCGCCATAAAGTTTGATTGGAACTATACCTATCCTATTTCATTGTCACTTTTTATTCAACACCATTAGTACTTGTCAGGATGAGCTCCTCCTTCTCATATTTATGAAATAATGATAAATTCATATTGAGTTTGTGTAATACATCTTACACTGAATAAGTAGTTCAAGGAAAGCTAGCACCAGCGAATTACGAACATATGTGCTTTTACATGTGCTCAAAAGAAACAAACTCTATCTTTGTTTTTCTTCTTCATCAGCCCATTTTTACCCCACTGCAGGGGCTTAGGCCTACCCCAGGGTGAGGAGGGGGGCTTGGAGCTTGAATCCACCACGCTGCTCCACTGCGAGTTGGGGACTATAACGACCGCCATGTATTGACAGCGTCCGGGACCGACTGCTTAACGTACCCTCCGAAGCACGGAGTGACTCACGGAGTTTGATTTCCTTACTCACGTCTAATTGCGAATGTGTTAAGAGAGTCGCTTGTACCAACTTTCCTTGGTCTCTTTATTATCTAAAAAAATTCCAGTAATCTAAATAGAAAGCGATGAACTCTCGCCAAAAAAAGTAACTTAAACTTCATAGGAAATCTTGTTTTCCAACATATGAGATACTTCAAGGTAATAAGTTTTCGTAAATTATGTTCTCAAGGCGTGTTAACAATGTGGGTTTTCTTTTTAGGAGAATGGCGAAAACGGCGGCGGTGGTGACGGCTCTAATTCAGACGCGACCGAAAATCCGATATCGCGCTTGGCCATGGCACGGCATGCCGCTCGTGCCCGTTCGCCGCAGTACCGCGTGGTTGAGGAGCGCGGTGCGGCTCGTCGAAGGGAATTCGTCGTGCAGTGCGACGCGCCCCCGCATCGCGCTACCGGACTTGGCCCTAACAAGAAAACGGCGAAACGACGTGCGGCACACAGTTAGTATTGTGGATATATACATACACACACATACATATTACGCAGGTAGCACAAGTTTTTTTTTTTGCTTGCAATATGTAGTTTCACACTCCTCTGAGGGGTCCATATAACATATCGAAAATTCAGCTTTACATCGCGGTGTCCTGTTTTAATGTAAAATATGAAAGGCTTATGAAATCGTGATCGAACTTCTTAGAGATAATTACGCTCCATTTTTAGGAACAAATAGAATAAAAAATACACGAAGCGAACAGAGTTTTGGACGAAATCAATTAAAATTTTAAAACTCACGATATATTTTCTAATTTTATACGTTTGAATGTCAGAGTATGGATCCCTAGTGAATGTTTGCAAAGGTTGTTGCACTGCAGTTTTTTTAAAATATCATTTGCTATTTTCCAGACGTGTTGCTCGCAATGGGCACGCAGAACGCCGAAGGAAGCACCACGCCGGTCTCACCCGCAGAGCCACTGGCCAGCGACGCCCCTAAACCTGACAAACAAAAGGTGTGACGATACCACCATCTATGGGCGCACGGACGCTCCTCTCGCCCCTAGACACGCACGCAAGCACTACGCTAATAGTCGTGGAAAATCTCTGGACACGCTTCATTGTTCGAACATGGCATAATTTAGCGGAGGGGGCGGCCGTTCGCGCGTATTTTGTTTATTTTGGGGTATACATTTGATATTTCGATACTCTTAATCATAGGATAATGAAGCGAATTCGGTTTTTTGACTGTCACATCGCAATCTATGTTTGAATAAAAAAAAGTAATAAACACACATACTTGTGATCCCATTTTTGCAGGCACAGATAATTACAGAAGTCTTTTATGGGGCAGAGTTACAGTTTTTTATAACAAAATATGTGTTCTAATTTTCAACTTGCCCTTGCCTAAATTTAAATATCACCCAAAAAAAGGTTCTAACAAATAAATCACTATGTTGCACAGAATTTTTTATTCTCAGTTCTCATTTGTAGAATATATTAGAATGTATACATGGCGAAATTCAGAAAAAACACAAGAATAATTGAAAACTGTATTATGCATTATTTCTTTGCAGGAAGGTGAACCAGCAACTAGTGGCAGCGAGGCTCGTCAGCCTGTTCCTGGTGTGTTGCTAATGGAGTTCCATCAACGCGCTCAACCACCCACACCAGCTAACGGTGCTGTTCTTTCCATTTTCTAGTACATATGCATACATAATCATATGTTTACATATTGTTTGACTGAGTGAGGTACATCTTAGGTATGCACGGGGCAAGCTAAAAGAATAATTTGATTAATGAGTAGCAAATAGGTTAAGATAGTAGAATCTATATAATGCAACTGTGATAAGCGTGTCAGAATATGTTTACAAAGAAATTTTAATTAAATATTAGTCATATTAAAAGAAAATATAAATTAATAATGTCATTCACTAGGTTTGTTTATAAAAAGGTCGTCGTTATATTTCAATTCGCGGCCTCAAATTAATAATAATAACACACACAATCACAACAACGTCTAGGTCCCAAACTAAGCATTAGCTTGTATTTTGGGTACCAAGCACAGATCATTGTACCAAGCGAAGACACCACATACATATAACAACCAAGACCCAGTCACAACAACAACGTCTAGGTCCCAAACTAAGCATTAGCTTGTATTTTGGGTACCAAGCGATGACACCACATACATATACCCGGTGCCAGTATTAATATTCACCATATAAATACTGACCCGACCTGGGATTCGAACCCGGGACCTCCAGCTTCGCAGGCAGGGTCGCTGCCCACTAGGCTAAGCGGTCGTCAATTAACATCGCTATCTCCGTTTCAATCCCTCTTCCTCGACCTATACCTGAGCGACAGAGATGACAGAAACAAATTCCCAAAAATACCTATAAAATACCTGTTGAAACAGCTTGCAAGTCGTGACTGTTTCCGCCCCTGAAATGTGTATGAAATGGAACAAAAATTTGCAGGGTCATTAAGAAAGAACGTCCCTAGGGCGGTACGTTTTTTTTTTTTTTTTTTTTCAAATTCGCATTAATATCAATTTTACGGTTCATTATTTTCTAGAACAAAGAACCGACGGAAATAATGTTTTTCGGAAATTTATTCTAAAACAACTAAACAAGATATCAAAAAAACAAAAACATACCGCCCTGTGACAGTATTTCTCCTATTACATATACTTTTTATGTCCATATTGATTCAGATATATAGCGAGGATTAGACACGGGCCGAACTCTCTTTTGTATGAAAAGCCTACTCCCCTTAACTTGCCGTGATTCATCTTCAAAAATTTGTCGTCACCTAATACACCTCGTATACATAAAGCATACTGTTCTTGTTCCGTACAATATACTATGGCAAAAGTGTGAAGAAAAAATCGCGATATGGGAACATAATTTTGTTAACGGTATGTGTTGTGTGGCCACGATGTGTGTGGCCGACGCGGTCAACTAGGCTAATACTTGAGTTAACTGAGTAGGTTTGAAAAAAAAAAATAGAAATTTTAGTATACAATAAAAACTTGTTAGTATGAATTTAGTAATCAAAGGGTATTGTGAGTTTTACTTTATACTGGTTAAGTTTGACTGACCGATTGGCCGAGTGGTTAGAGACCCTAACTGCGAAACTAGGGGTCGCAGGTACGATTCCCGTCCGAGACAAATATTTGTGTGCTTGAACGACATTTTGTTCGGAGTCTGGGTCTAAAAAAGTATCTATATAAATATATTATAAAAAAGAATTTTTAAGTATGTACATCAGTTGTCTAGCACCCCCATGATGTAAGCATAATTCTTGCTTACTTTGGGACTAGATGGCGCTGTGTGGAATGTCCAGGTATTATTATTAAGTTCACTAGTAAAAAGCCCATAAGAACGTTTTGAAATATTGAAGCTAATCTTTTGTAAATATTGATTACGAAAGATTTTGCTTTTTACTATTCGAAATATGTATATTTCATTCAATTTATAACAAAATAGTTTTAAAAAAATACAAAATAAACATTGCACAAAATTTATACTGACTTCTGCAATCCCTGAAAATCTTACCAGTCATATTTTGAATCAAACAAAAGTTAAGTAAACATTCTTGAATTATAATTTCTAAGGCATGTACATAAGTATACTTATTAAATTTTTATAGTGTAAGACTAATAATAATTAAATTTTTTAAATAAAATTGCAATTTCATTAATACATAACATAGATCCTAATTTACAAAGAAGTCAGTATAAATAACAGTTGATTTTTATAACAGGTGTAACTGAATGCACGGCGAATGTTGGCAACACGAACGGCGGTGGCGGCAACTCACCAGGTGCCAAGGACCAGCTGATGTACCTCTCGCATCTGCTTGGCTTCACTGTACAGTTCTCCGATTTCCCCAAGGTTAATTTAGTTATTACTTTCCCTGAGACTATTGAGAAGTAAATTGTCCGGCTTATACTGCATACTGTTAAACTTTCTAATGGTAAATGTCTCCTATGACTTCTAACTAGTGAGTTTTCCTTTCGTTTCCAAAACAGAACCGCATGTCATAGTTCAACAACTGCTGACATTTTCAACATGTTTCAACAACTTTCCTATATTAACCCCATTGCACGAAACGACATAACCGTTAGTTTACAGTTATCGGATTATTATAGATCGTAATTAACATATGTTTGATTCGTTTTGTTGTTTGTTAACAGCGCAACCACGGGGAATATCTATCATTGGTATCACTGTCGACGGAGCCTCCGGTGATGTGTCATGGCGGCGGGGCGTCTACCGCGCAGTCGCACGAACAGTGCAGTCGCTCCGCTCTGCGCGCTCTCGCAATGATGGGTCTCGATACGCCCACCGACCTGTAATTTCTTATCTAACACTATCAATAGTACTAAATAATATGAATGACAAATCTGACCAACTGACGGGAAACCAGGTTTTACATTTCGTCACATTTTTATTCTGTAATCTTAAAAAACAGCTGCGATTTTCGTCCTTTATGACATGGCTACAAATACACAGACGGTTTTTTGATAATTTAGGCATTGAATATCATAGTACAATAAGACTGTACTGTAGAATATATCATACGAAGACTGAAAACTGCAGCATGTCACACAAATAATATTGATTATGGTATGTTTCTTCCGACAGGATGCAGAGCTTGCCCGGCTCTGGCGCCAAGCCGGGCGTGCTAAGCAACGGGATCACCGAGTAATGCGATCGAATGTTATTTATTCAATTTTACTAATTTTTTACTTTATATTGGCAATACTTGATTTAGTTTGAATATTTTTTTTGAATATGGTAAGGTGACAGAATGCACAATACACGTTTTCGTATTGAGGACATTGATTGTACCCGTTGTCTGATAGATATGCAATATCTAGTAATTCAGACAGATATGGAAATTGACCAAAAGACTTGGCAGTGCGAACCGGTTTTTAAAAGTGAATATCTTAAATCGAAACCGTAACTAGATGTTGTTTTTTGGCCAACTTCAATACTTGATAACAGTTTAATGTATATACAACTTTGTGATCTCGACCCGGATAGTTCTGTTTTGCATAATATTTTTTCATCATAACCTATAAAGTATAATCACAAACTAATTTTAATTTAGTATCTAGTTGGCTTCTATTTAATCTGTGCGTTTGCGTAAAATTTGAATTTGTTTTATATACTACACGTTTTTTAATTTGTGGACTTTTTTGTGACACACAACCAGGTATTTTATAAGAACCCAATAAAAACATGAAGAAAATATTATGAATCATACTTTTTAATAAAATACCGACAATTTGTCCACTGTATGAAGTTATAATAAAGTACAACTAATAATTTACGTTGCCCGAGACAGCGCGCGGTATTTGCCGCTGTGAAGTAATTTACAGAAAGCGTTGCAGTTGTATCCGTTGTCCGTCCGTCTCCTCCACACTAATTAAGGAGCGCGGAGGAGACTACCTGCGCATAGGGTCATTCGCAGCCAATCAGAGCGGCAAAGATCCGTGCGTTGTATTGTACATGCCTAGCGAAGTGCGTGAGCGATATAGACGTACGCACAATGAAATAGATATGGCAGGTAGATATTATATACGTTGGGGTGACCATATTTTTACGTTATTAAATTTTTTATTATATGTAATAGTTCCTAATGTGTTTTTACCTTAATGTCCGACAGCGTGTTGCAAAGGAGTCCGCGATTAAAAACGTGTGTATATTAGTTATGACGAGTATCAGATTGATTAAAATCAATTTTGTCTTTTGACATGAAGTTGTAATCGCTGATTTTGAACATTAGATGTTAGTACTAATCGTAAATTAAAGTAATTTAATGTTTAGATATCTATTGCTTGGCAATTTCTATGACGTTTATCTAATATATTCGAAAAAACGAAAAATATTAATGAACCGAGGCTGTGGGGCCAATACCAAAAACAAAAAAAAAACTACTGTAGGACGGCGACCTGGCGGTCATATGTGTTGAACTTGTGACATTAATAGACCCGTTATGTACCTGGACAACATTTAATACCTGAATATGTTGGTACATCTTTTTCTGTTATTAATGTAATTATTTATTAATGAATATTGACAAAATATGTATTGCGAAGGATTTTTTATTTATCAAATTGTAAGACCGGTTACATATTGGTGATTTAACAGCGCTATTTTTTTATTGTAAATTCTAGACCTAATACATTAGTTATACATTAAAAAAAAAATCAGCAACAGAGCCTAATAATGACGCCGGTGCTGCTAACTAATGCAATTATTTAGTTAGTTAGAAAGTATTGGTCGGTCGTGTGCCTCGCCGCGCCACTATTTTGGCGGCACCGGTGAAAAGCTCCAATGTGCAACGAGTCTAGGACATGTGAAAATAGGAATTTTTAGCCTTATTTATATGAAATTTCTCATATTTCTGGTTAAATGTGAATTGAATTTATTAACAAATGAACCTAAAACGTCACAATTGTTACATTATTTTATAAATATTGACAACAACAGGCTTATGAAACAAAACTGTTTGATGGATTTTGCATAATAAGAAATTTGGTAAAACATATTGGTTCGAATTTATACAACAGTAGGAACTCATGAAAAAAGTCTCCATAAGTTTGGCAGATTTAAGAAAGAAGGATTTTTAAAGTCTATTATTTTTATGAGCCTTGAATTAATAATATTTTCTAAGGCTATATTGGACATTACGTTACATTTTATAATTTATTATAAAATTTTAATAAATGCAACAGTATATTTCTAAGTTTATTGTAACTAAATGTTTTTATTAAATACTCTACTATTAAATTTTGAATCAGGTGGTTCTGGCATGATATAAACTGCAATTCATAAATTCAAATGAAGTGTCACAAGCGCATCCAAATTATGTTTACAAGTCAATTGCCGTCTTATGGTTACACAAAAAATTTTATAATATAAAATGTTACATCATGCGGCCATGATGTCAACCCTATTATAGGTTAGTTTTATATTAAAATTGCCGTAGTATTTGCTGCAACAAGAACCCAGTATTTTAGGCAGCGCCTAGCATGTTATGTATAGACCGTACTACATTATTTTAATACATGAGACAAAATGTACAACTACCGTTAACCAGGAATAAACATTGTTTTATTAAGATCATAGAATTAGCTTCTGAGTTTACTCTAGCATTCACATATTGACATATCTTGAAAATATTTCCATACTATAAGCTCCTCGACAAGTGGAAAATGGCCAAGACAATCTTTTCTTTGCATGTAGATTTTCAATGTGCTTTTGCCTCGTGTTGTAACTTTTTAACTGACGACAACCGGGGCGAATGTAGTAATGAAGTGGTCTCGATTTTTGAAGCTGATAAGTCAGGTTAAAATTACATATAACCATCCGACCCATGAAATGTGTAATTTAGAAAGACTCGATACGTGCACTGGCGCCGCTAGGCCATCTTTATGCGGTGCGGTTGATACTTTTCACGTTAACATCAAATAAACAAATGCAGTAGTAAAATTAAAACAAACATAACTAAAAGTTATGTGCCTCACTAAGATGCATACTTAAAGTGGCACGATATAGGTTAATCACTTTAGAATTAAATCTTAGGAGAATAAGAGCTGATAGGTGAATGGGGGAATTACAAGATGGATCTTGTAGAATATTTTGGATTATATATCCAATTAACTAGAAATTAACTATATAATAAATCTCGTATAAGCAAAAAGTCAAGAGTTTTAGCAAATATTTGACTCATTCTAATGCAGCATCAAAGGCGTCTTTTGTTTTATTTTCAATGTTGTGGAGAATCCACTTCTTGTGTGACATTTGTTTAAATATTGCCACATCAAAACAATGCAGGCACTCTTTTATAACAAGCATAATTTGTCTATATGTACAGGAATGTTGGCTGAGAGACGCAATATTTCGCGACGAATATTGTCGCTGTAGCATTAATGTAGAATATAAATCTGTGTGCAAATATCTAAATGCTTTATTTGTTGTTAACAATCCAACGAGCCAATATGGCACATTTGACACTACATATCTAGAAAAAATATGTATAGATGTTCAAATGTGTCCACGCATGTTATACAATGACATGCCCTTGCGGCGTCCGGCACTCGTCGAGTCGTTTAGCGTAAGTTTGTCTCTCTGTTAGTCGTAAGGTACGTGTTAACAATATGTTACGTGTAATGTACCAGAATCCAATAAAGCTTTGCTAAATATTTGCATATATTATATTGCATATTAGTATACAAGGTGCCTAGTAAAGTGTGAATAATCAAAATATTCAATTTTTCTTTTATATTTTTTAGTACTACTCCAAAGTACTGATACCTAATTATAAAAATAGTTTTCCAAAATAAACTTTGGCATCATTAATAATTTTATTTTTTGTTTTTGAATAATTTTACACAAAGACACACAATAGTGTTGAAAACTTGAACATTTTCTTTCGAATCACAAATAGTATGTTAGACAGTATTTTTATGCAAGAGTTGAATCAATGTTTGTAAATGTTAAAGGTGTACATATTGAAATTTGTAAAGTATGAGATTATACAATTCGGCAAGATATACGAACTGCACGAATCGCTATTTCAAACCGATATGCACTTGTAGTTAAACAGAGAAAGTAGAGGACGCCATTTTCTGTCTTTATTGCCACCTACATCCTTCGTAATTGTAAATAATTTAAAAAAAGAAAAAGCGGTGGATTCAAATTAGGTGAATGAGGGGACCAGAAAATAGGGTCAAGATGTCCAGTCAACCTTCCTAATTCTTATTTAAATGTTTTCGTACTCGCACAGCGTAATGAGTAGGACACCCGTAATTTTGGAACTACATGATATTTTTGATATGTAATAACAAAATGGGTAGTTCATTTGGCAAAAGTTATGATGATAAGAATGCCACAACATTCAATGTTTCTAATGACTTCTATTTCTTAACGTGTGTTCGGGTTTTGAAGTCAGGATGCATCCTCATAGGGTTTATGAGTGTATTTGTACTAGTACTAAAATACAAATCTTAATTGTATGTGTGTCAAGTCATTGTAATTACTACTTTGAGTTATTACAAAATGAGTAACCCGTTTCCTAAGAAGAATGCGTTAGGAACTCTGAAATTCATTTATCATATGGTTCCAAAATTATGTGTGTCCTGCGAAGATGAGACTATATAAATCAGAATTACTCAGGAACATGGATTATGCATTTTGATCCCATTTTCTCTCCAACTAGCTCACCTATTTTGAACACAAGGATTTTTGCTATTTTTAAGGTTTTATGCAATTATAATGAATGTAGGTGGGACTGAGATAGAAAATAGAGTTTGTACTTTCTCTTTTTAACCGCAAGTGTATATAAATTTAAAATACTGGTTCATTTACTTCATATATCCAGCCGAATGGTTAATCTAATGCTTTGAACATTTCAATATTTCCACTCTTCATGAATACAAATGTGTATTTCGATCTTTGTATAAAAGAAGTGTAATATGTTTATGTTATTTCGAAATCTGTAGAAAATGCTCGAATTCTTGATGTCACTGTCCATTCACCTGTAAAGAACATTTTTTTTCAGAATAGTACAACAAAATGCAATTAAGAAGAACAGAAGAAAAGCAATTTCCGATTTTTAAAAAATATTTTTTATTAATCCTAAGTTGCCATTGAAAAACTATTTTTATAGTGAAGTAATAATGCCTTAGAGCAATATTAAAAATTGGTAATATTATGTTGTAGGAAAGTTAAATTGTTCGTTGTATTTTATTATAAAATTTATAAAACTCAGTTTAACTCATTATATTGAGTAATCCTCATTTATAAAATTCAGTTTTTTTTCCAAAGAAATGTGAAAAATAAAGAAGTTTGTCCTATGTCATAATGTTATTTATTTGATCTGCCAAGGAATTGTTTTATCCGAATTACATTTGCATACTTTACTGGACGCATTGTATATAAGATTGATTGTTTGTAAATGTCTAGAACTATTTGACTTTGTTCCAGACGTCATGCACATACTTGATAGAGAGGTCATTAATTTTCTTCAAAGACAATTTTTTCAAATCATTGCGGCAATCGCTGCTCTCCGACTGGCCATTTTAAGGACAAACGTTACACTAGAGTTGGTTAATCATCGTATATATAATTGTACTTTCGATTAAAACAATTATTTTTAAATACTACTCCATTACACGTATGTAATTTATTAGTGACAGGTCACTAATTAGTGTCGGAGCTGGATGGCTCTATTGAGTATGTGCACGATGGTTAAAGACAATCTCATAAACTATAGAGTTAAATGACTCTCAATCTAGGTTATCGTGAAATTATTAATCTTGCAGTTGTGTATTAATGAGGTAATAATCAAATGATAAAGTAAATTTGGCCGATCGACTGTATTATTGTAATTGTAAATTTAATTATAATGGGACTGCGGTTAGTTTGTGTGATGGTTTTCAATATATTATTTATCTTTGAATCTATTGTAGGCACAAGATTTCAAATATGGTCATTGTTCTAATGATCATGTATAATGTAGATTTTTTTATTGTGCCCCAAACCAAAAGATGTTTTAGTTAGTAATTTTTTCATTAACTTTTATATTAAATCGAGGCCATGAATACAATTTCTACATGTTTATAACGCAGGTGACTAAGCATCAAGAAATTAACATTGGACGTAGATTATGCGGGAGGAAGGATCGCAAATAAATTGAGAAGTGTTATTTATTTTGTTGTAAGTAACCAATATTTTATATTGTGTGGATGGAGTAACTTCCAAATGGACTTGTGCTATTAGAGAGCTATTGTAAGGGTAAAATTAAATAAACGTTAAAATAGAATTGGTGTTTTATTTATGACGAGGCATTTATTAACTAAACAATGTATACAATAACTCTCATTTTGTATGGCAATTTGGGATCTAAAAAACGAAAACAGCGGCCAGTAATAAATTATATTTCATTTTAGTGGTGGTAGAGGTATTTTTAGGCTTCCGAACCTCAAAAGGAAGAAATGGAACCCTTATAGGATTACTTTGTTGGTTGTCGTTTGTCTGTCTGTCAAAATCCTTTTTCTCAGGAACGCGTGGAGGTATCAAGCTATTCATATCAAATACTCAGGTCTACTGTCCCTTGGAGCTGTGAAAAAATCAAACTTCTAAGGCGACGCAATCCAAGGATATAGCCGTATAAGCTGCAAATTTTCTATACTCACAAGGAAATTAAAACTTACAGGGTACTTCCCGTAAACTCAGAATCTTGAAATCTGGTACGAAGCAATGTCTTATAGCACAGATAAAAGAAAAATTGCATAAACTTTTAGTTACATCATATAATAAAATTATTTTTAATAATTTTAAACTTAGTACCCCTTTCCTCATGAACACGTAGAGGTATTAAATTGAAATTCATATCAAATACTCAGGTCTATAATACCTATAAGCTGTAACAAAATCAAACTTACTTTTACTTATTATACCTACAGGTTTGTACGGAACCCTCGGTGCGCGAGTCCACTTGCACTTGGCTGGTTTTTTTAGTATGGCGACAACGCTGTAATCTATGAATCCTACTAATATTATAAATGTAATAAGGTAGACATTTGTTCCACTTTTACGTGTAAATCTTTGAACGAATTTTAAGGAACGGATACATAAGATGATAATGTTCCTGGATTTTACGTAGGATAGTTTTTGTCCCGAAATTCCCACGGGAAGTCTAAATCACTTAGCGTTGTTTCTTTGTTTTTGGACGTGTTATTATATTTCACTGCATAATTCAGCGTTTTCGCGATGAAATACTAATGGGCATTTGTCGGATAACGACCAGTGCTGGCATACACCACTAGCAGGCTGTATGAGCGGTCGCCTGTCGCCATATCGATTGCGTGCTGTGCTTCTAGTGGGGAGCGGGGCGGGTGCGTTTTCCTACTTCTATCTATTCAATATATAAAATTCCTTCACGACTGCATGATGTATAGAATTCACTACATATGTCTGACAGAAATACACATTTTTAAAATTACTGCCATGTTCAGACTTAACATTTTCAACTGCTGTTAAATTTGGTGCTAAAAGAATGTAAGGGAAACGTCAAGAGTTAAATGTATTAAAATCACGTAGTGTTTATATTTGATAACAGGTTTACACAGTTACATACAAACTTCATCTAAGATTAGGTGATATCTATGTAAGGCAAAAAATCATGTCAAGCACAGAGCATTAGAGTAGGCACATAGGTACTTACGCTGTCCCCTTCAAGTAAGGGATATGTTGCATACTGGTTGTTATATGTACTATGTGGTGTCTTCGCTTGGTACCCAAAATACAAGCTAATGCTTAGTTTGGGGCACAGAACAATATATACTTCCCTACGGGAAGAAGAAATGTAACTCTATGGGGGGAAAAAACGACAAGAATAGCGCCAACTACTGGTTGCCCCTAGAACCATTTAATTGTCAGCAATCACAAACCTCATGCCTCTTACACTCCTACATCTAAACACAGACACGCACACAGACACACACATCTATGTTTCATGTAAAATTATTAGCCCCCACTGGCCCCCTTATAACTGAATAATCAGCTAAACTTGCAGTGTTACCATGTAGTAATGTGCAATAATATTTTCATGTATTTGAGGTAGAATTCCTATAGTTACAATTCTTACCTAGTTTAAGAGATACAGATCGCAAATTGATATTATATGTTATTTAGATGGATTATATGATTACGAATAATAATATCAGTACTGAATAACTGTGAGAATTTTTAGTTATGTAATACACCGAATAAAATATTTTGTTATAATTTTACTAATAAAAAATCATTATTATCTTACTATATAGTTATGTAATGAAAAATTTATAAATAAAATTGTAACATATTCGTATGGTCAACCCTGTACCTATGATATTTTTCCAAAACAATAATTGTTGTGGGTTATGACGACTGCTTATCCTAGTGGGTAGCGACCCTGCCTACGAAGCTGGAGGTCCCAGGTCGGGTCAGTATTTATATGATGAATATTGATACTGGTACCGGTAATACTGGTCTTGGTTGTTATATGTATGTGTTGTACCTAAAACACAAACTAATGCTTATATTACTTAGTTTGGGGCCAAGACGTTGATGTGATGTAGACTTTATTATTATTATTATTATTATTACGATACTTAAAACAATCGTTTTTGGAATTTTTATCTATTTGTATAAACACGATAATAAACACAAAAACTACTGAACCTATTTCGGTAAATATTTTTGTGATTTAGCAGTTGTAATCAAAGGTCTAATATAATATACAATTCGATGATAAGGATGCAGAAATCAAACATCAGTGATGTAAAATCAAATAAATATATATATATATATATATATATAGGTAGGTAGGTAATTATTATTCACAAAAATTTGTTTGTGTAGTTCTCTACATGTTTTGTAGTTGTGAGTAAAATATTTACACTAGATTTATTCATCACCTGTAAAACTTTAATATTATGACTAAAATATTGAGATACAGAGCTGTGGCGACGCGCCAGCGACTAACAATAACATTGTAGCGGTCAGCGGCCATTTGTAGAATACCCGTCACTGTAACTCGCAGTCGCACCGTTCTTGCGTGAATTTATGTTTAACTTAGTAGGTAATCTCGAAAAATGTTGTACTTGTACATTGTCCTGGTGGAACGTAGAAGATAATTTGTTTCTTCGTGAAATGCCGTAGTGTTTCCATAAATATTTTATAAAAACGGTTCACAAATCGAAATAACATTCGCTGTTGAGAGTTTTTCATTTCTGGAGGTAGGAAATGTGGATTACACCATAAGCATCCGAAAAAAAATTAAGTCATTTTGTTAGACGATAAAAAACATTGACTGACTTATTGGCCGAGTGGTTAGAGACCTTAGTCGCAGAACCAAAGGTCACAGATTCAACTCCCGGCCGAGCCTAATATTTGTGTGCATCAACATGTCTATGTGTTTGGTGTCTGAGAGCAAAATATCTATGTATGTATATACTGCAAAGAATATTAAGCGTGTGTATCAGTTGTCTAGTGCCCATAATACAAGCAAAAACTTGCTTACTTTGGAACTAGATGGCGCTGTTAAGAATAATTTCCATTCAACTTGAGTTCGTTAGATAGAGCAAAGTATTATGGAAACTGTCTTATTACTTGAATAATTCAATTTCGTTATAATACACTTATAATTTTTTAATTTATGTTTCATAAAAGTGTCTGGGTAAGGGTAAGACCATATTTTCTAACATACAGTTTTTATGATCAATTGGAAACATATTGGTATAATATGTTAATGTTTCTGCACATTATGCTTCGAATATTTTATTAAAAGAAGGCTACCCTTTACAGTTAATACAAACTTTTTATCAAAATGACCTAAACTTCACATGCGCCATTTCGAAAAAAATCTTAATCAAGCAGTCGTAAATCAGTGACTGGAAATCCATTTCAACTCTATACTCTTAATGGATTTGTTAATATGTCGTCATTTGGTCGTCAGGTTTCGTTCAGTCAATCGCCTTTTTAAAAAATCAAAAGAACTAATTTATGTTTTTTTTTTAATTTTTAACCATATTTTGGATATAAAACAAAAAAGGTACACTATAAAAAGTCATCCTATCGAATTGACCATTCCCAAAATTTTTAAATAAATTACAATACATTTTTTTTAAAGAATATGCAATTTTAATAACAAAATAGAAAATTTATTTGATTGATGGGACAATAATCAACAGTTTAATTAAAGAGTTCGTACAAATATTTCACACAATGATTTTGTTAAATTCTTAATTAATTTGCTCACTGCACGCGCATAGTTTATGAATTGTTCCATATACATCGTTCATAGTCGAATAAAACACTTTTGTTACAGTCATTCATACATTCTGCTGCGATTATCTTGGGAAAAAAATCTTGAAAACATAGGATAATTGTGTTTCTGGTATCATTGGCAAATAATGTTGCTACAATAAAAAAGAAAAGTTGGCACACAGTAACTGGTATCACTTCTCCTGGCCCCCGTAGGTATGTCCATGACCGCGGCGAACAAGTTGCCTGGGCCTGGTTTGGGGCCTAGACGTTGTTGCGATGTATACGTTATTATTATCATTACTTCCATCTCTTAACCATATTTGTTTCGTATTTGTAGGACACGTGTCTTTGAACAAATACCGTCACATGGCACCTCTAACCTACTCGATTCTCAGGGATGTCAAGATCCTCCTAGCCGTTTTAGAGACACATATCTATTGCAGCGACCCTGGTGGTTCATAACTGCACAATTTATTTATGTACTCGTAGGTGATACCATGTAATGCAAATAACGGTATCAAAATCAGTCCAGTCGTTTTGAAAATACAAATCTACTGCAGTGTTCTCTGGTAGTTAATATCCACACACAGACCAGTCAACCTATAGACCACGCTTTAATAAACGTCAGTACGAAAACGAAATCGCCAAAAAGTGGCGGGGTGCGGGGAGAGGTCGGCTAGTTTTCATTGGCTCGTTCAAAATTGACAATTTAATGGCTTCCGACGTGCTTCCAACTGACGGCTCACTAGTGACATAGTTATGTAGTGTCACTACATAGCCTTGGCGAATGCTACTCCCTGTAAAAGCGTGGTCTATAAGGTTGACTTGTCTGTGTATCCACAACACTTATTTAGGAACTTGTTTTGAGACAATACCTAAATACAAAATTTCATCTAAATCGTTAGAGCCGTTTCCAGATATATGAAATTGAAATCACTCTAACATCAATATATTTCTATTAAACCAGGACCAAATGTCTATTAGGGTACCTATAGTCCAGGGCCCGTGACTAAAAATGGTCTTAGTTTCTAAAATCAAATTTTTGGCGGGTCAGAAATGGAACAATGCACATATACACAGCAGACGGACCAAAAGTATGTTAATGAGCTCTCTAAGTCCTACAAGTATCATCTGTCAAAAATTCAAACGGAACTCGCGATCATTTTTGGTCATAGGCTCCCAGCCTATAAGGCTTCTAGTTGGAATCCTTGCGGTCTCCCAATTTTATTCATCTATGGAACACTTCGCCGAAGGCGGTTGACTGCAAAAATTCTTACCATTTGTGAGCCATGGCATGACGGTCTCTTACGACGTTATGTCCTTATTTAGACCCATCGTGAGGCGATAAGATTACACAAAAAATAAAACCAGTGATAATAAAAACAAAAGTTTTATTAATAAAAATAGTAATGCATAACAATATCACGAGTCTCAAGCAAAGACTTGAGGTAACGTTGATTTGACGGTGGTGGCACTTTATATTACACCTTTATACATAACCTGGCGAACGCATATCACTTCACGAACTTCAATCCAAGAGCCTGTGTCATGAAGCAAAGGATGTCCGTGTGCTCTTCGATCTGGGGAAATTCAGAATGAAAATTAAAATGAAATTCATTTACAATTCAAAAATTAACACAATTTATATAGGGTTACTGATGATTCTATCTATTCCGTTAGGCGGCTGTGGATGAGACATTACTAATCGATCTGCTCCTATTAATTAAAAAAAGGTGATATACAACTTTATAAGGTGATATACAGTGTCGTGATAGTCCAGAGCACAACGAACCTATCTCAAATTTATAAGGCCATAGGGCCATGGTTCGAATCCGGGCGTGTACCAATGAGTTTTTCTGACTTAAGTACATTAACTATCACTGACACAGTGCCTCGGAGAGCACGTTAAGCAGTCGGTCCCGGACGCTGTCAATAGATGGCGGTCGTTACAATCCCCAACCCGCAGTGGAGTAGCGTGGTAAATTTAAACTCCAAACCCCTTCCTCACCCTGGGAGAGGCCTAAGCCCCTGCAGTGGGGTAAAATGGGCTGATGAAGATGATGATATACAACTTCAAAAATTAATTTAACAAAAATCGATTATCACTTAGATTAGTTATTCACGGTGATTATCTATTATCAGTTGTTTCAATATGAGAAACAGGTAACAAACTCGATTCCTTGAATTCCATTCTCGGAACTCTTTTTACCTGGTTTTCACATTTATTAACATTTTTAAGTGTTAGGTAAATTATATCAATATAATAAACAATGATACCAGGGACCTTCCACATCGCGTCATCACGTCCCAAACTAAGCAAACCTTGTGTTATGAGTATTAGACAATATTTTACACCCAGACACTGAATAAATAGTCATGTTCATGCAATCAAATATTTTTCCCAGGCATGAATCAAACCTTCAACCATTGGTCCTGCAGTTAGAGTATCTAATCATTCAACCAATATGTCAGTCAATTATGGAAAGTCTGTGCTGTGCTCTCGCGTTATCGCTTCGTTTCGATATCTTTCCATATCTACACCGTTTGTCAAGCAGCATAATTGACCAAATGTGACCTTGCAACCTATCTGAGAAATTTATATCTCATTGTTATAGCTACAAGTAGCAATACACAGAATAGTATTTTTTTGTAATATGCACGTTGAATTTCTGAATGATTATTTAAGAAAGTTTACATTTTTCTAAATGGTCGCATAAAATGTCATGAAACTATATACTATATATATATATCTCTGTAGTATGATAACGAACTCACAATTTTCGTGGTGGGTTTCCCGCTACCGTGGCCCGCTTTAGTGTCGACACGGGCCAGTAAAGGGTTTTGCTGCGACGTGCCGCGGGTCACGTGCTGCAACTCCGCGATGAACTTGAGCGAGTGTAAAGGCACCACGCGGTCATCGTGGTCCGCCGTCAGCACCAACGTCGCTGGGTATTGGCTGCGACTTCCTAATGTAACATGAAAATAAATTGACTTTTCGTACAGTCTATATTTAACAAAAGTACGCATGCTACCGGAGATCTTAACATGGCGTATAAAAGTAAAGCTAATGTTACAACTTTTTTCCACAGTCTGTGTCGCGGAATTTAAAGACGGGATGGTCTTAAGGCGTATGTTTTAATACCATCCTGATTAGGAGGCTGTATGTTGTGCAGTGGAGAATACTTGAGCAGGTAACGGAACTGCGTCTCATTTTCGGAGCTTCCGTAGTCGGAGACCCAGGCGTGGCCAATCGTAAACCGCTGGAAGCGCAGCATATCTAACACGCCAACCTAGAAACATATCCGGTCATTACACCACTGCAGTATGTCACACATATTTCTGGAACAAACATACACTGTAATAGTTGTTTGACTAAAGATTCACCCTTCACGATTTTTTATTAATATTCATACATGTTCTATATAAATCATTAAAACAATTTGACAGACGCGAATACGAATCCTTTCCGAAATCCTCATTGCACCCTACTTTGATTGATTGAAGGAAACGCTGAATGATCCCCATTTCTTAGAAACCTGTACAATTGGGTCTTGACAGGTTCTTGTACTTCACCATGTATCGTTTAGAGAAACTTGGTAAGTTTGGCTATCAATCGACATCTAAGTACAGTACTACGCACGGACCTTTGCCGCTCTGAGTTGCCTGTGAATGCTCAATGCGCAGGTGCCTCAGAGCGGGCAGAGGGGTAGTAGTGGCCGTGCGCATGAGGGAGTAGCGCGACCTATCTGACTTCTCCTTCTCTATTTTATGCTACTGCGACACTTTCTGTAGATAACTTCACAGCGGCAAAGATCCGTGCGTAATACTGTATGCGTATCAACAAATGCGTTACCATCGCCGCGTCAGACAGCAATTCATTCTTAATATATACTAGCTGCTGCTCGCTGCTTCGCCTGCGTGAATCACGAGATTTACATTATTTAATTCTCCACCCCGTTTTGAAAAATCATCAAGGTAATCGTTCGCTGTTTAATCCCTAGGTAACAAAGCGTGATGAATTGTATTTTAGATTAGACCGTGGGAAATGACTAATAAATTACAAAAAGTTCATCGAAATCGATTCGGTAGTTTTTTTTAAATTTATCATGTTCATACAAACACACGAAAATTCCATTAATTATTGTTTTGTGTTCAATACAGTGGCGACTTTACGGGTGAAGCGAGTCACGCTGAGCCTAACCACAACAAATTATAATTATTTTTTCATAAAATTATTCGCAAGCTTATGTTTAATTACCTAAAATTTAAGTATCCTTACACCCTCCAGATTCTAAAATATATATAGATTCGTAGGTCGATTAGCTCCTTTTTTTGGAAAACGAATATTGTTTGAAAGTCAATGGCATTCCTCCACAGCAGAAGGCAGTCTGAGATTATGCTATAAAAGTAGCTAAATTAAACCAGCTTCGCTGCAAGCACATCAGTTATTTTCTTATTATTGTCTGAATATAAAAACTGCAAGGATCAATTTACCAATAAACCTTGTGTGGACTTCACTGTAATTGGCATTGATGGTAACGCCCAAAAACTTAGTATGTATCGTCAAATAAATTTACTATAACATCTCCCAGTCTAAATTGACATCAACTTGTCGAATATTAGAAAATTTGAAACGGTTTGTTTCATTATACGTTTTATGATAAATTATTAGTATTGTACCAATTCAAGACATGGGAGAGTAAGGGATTCACTTAAGTGAATTCCTCCTCAATTTTATTAATTTTGAATATAAGAGTTTCTACAAAAACTATATAACGCAACTGTAAATATAAAGTTTATGCCACACAATCTGTTTATTGGTTCACCTGTACAATGGCAGCTCCATATAAATCGGGCCTCTGGTTAATGCAAGCGGCCACCAGCAGTCCACCGTTGGAGCCACCCTGAGCGGTGATCAGCGAGGGTTTCGTGTACCCTTCTTTTATTAGATATTCAGCAGCTGCTTGAAAATCGTCGAACACATTCTGTTTGTTCAGTAAACGGCCCGCGTTATGCCATCGCTCGCCGTATTCTCTGTAAAGATAAAAATGAAATATCTGAAGGCACATCTTTTCTTATTTTATATGTTATAATTTCATTTATAGAGAATTAGGTAGACACTTTCCCCTTGCCATGGTCTTTAGATACTCGTACTTATCTGGACATTCATCACTTGTTTTATGCAGGCTCTTTGGTTCCACTACTTTGAATTTGGCTTTCTTTAACATCCATTTAGTCTACATACATTTTTCTAGGCCTCTGTTTATCGACCCTTCCAACGCACATACCTGATCTATGTATTTCTTTCATTATTCTCCTTTCAATAATCCTTTTCATATGACCACTCCATCTCAACATCCTTTTTTCCACTCTAATTACTATGGTTGTTGTTGTCGAAACTAAGCAAAATTTTTCAAATACAATAGTTACATTAAGATAATGGCTTATTACATACAGGCCCACAAGAGTTCATGAAGAGAAATGTAGTTAATTCAGTTTTAATTAGACATAAAAAATGATCACAGACTGCATTTATAACAAAACATGTACATTTTGGTTACAGCCACTGATAAAGACTGACTCGACCGATTGACTTGGTTTCCTAAAATACATTACGAAAAAAAATTGTCTTAAAAAATTACAAATAAAATTAAGAGTTTTGTCAAATCGTATGCGCCAATAACGTCAAATTTAGATTCGTGAGAACATCCTTAAACGACACTGTTCTCTCACATCGCTATTCTTTCATAATTCAATTTATATAAATTGGTCCACATTGTTTTCATATTGAGACAACAAAACAGCTAGTTTACACGATACGTCTCCGTCCGTCTTTGTCTCAATTTACATTGAAATACGGAACGGGTTCGTCCTGTATCATTTGAACGCGTTCATTTAATAGTATTGCCATTCATGGCATGGACACAGGATCGTCTCCGCCGTTGTTTTCGTGTCGTCTGGACACGCTAATATTTTTGACTGCTATTAATACAATAAGGTGCGGTGACTGAGTGGCTAAGCACTTCGCTTTTGACACAAAAGTTGTAGGTTTGATCCCCGCCATAGGCGTATTGACCAATATTTTTTTAATTACAATAACTACTGCGACGATGGAGAGTAATACCTCCAACCCGCACCGCCGCATCAGCGCATCGTGGTAGGCACGAGGTTTAAACCCTTTAACTCACTATTGTTGACTATTTATATTCCAGCAGTGGAGATGTGAAAACAATACATACAAACATTAACAAATTATCAAACGGTAGATGTGCGGTCTGTGTCGCCCTGAAGTTAGTCACGTAAACGCCGCCAAAACATAATTATATAGAAGCGTTGCGGCTATGACGTGACACGGGTACATTAACGGGCATACGCATTGCACTTCAGAGCCTCACAGATCTGGCGATCGTACTGTAATCGAGTAGAAAAGGGTATCTACATCGATGAGGTACTTACCCTCCGCCGCGTATATTCGGAATGGCCACGACGCCGCCCATGTGCTGCATGAACACCAGTCGGGTCACGCTGAACGAAGGCTGCACGTTGATGTTGAAGCCGCCGTAGCCGTACACCAGGGCAGCATTACCACCATCCAGTTTTATGTTCTGTGACATGTTTGTTGATGAATGCAGGTTTAGATCATTATAGAGTATAAAAGTAATTCATTTCGAAAATATGAGATCGATTGACGCCTTATGCACACGCAGAGATCTATGTCATATTTAAGAAACAATAAATTGCGGCCGTATATGACAAACATACGGACAGAGAAATAGGGCAATAGGGAAGGCGTTAATTTTTGAAATATATAATTATAAAAAAAAATGTAATGACAATATTCTAAAAAGATAATTTAAGGTACTTATTAACGTTTGCTTTTTTTAGACATACATACCATAAAATGAGTATATTTCAGCCATAGTTTGATGACTTAAGGCATTCTGGTGTGGGGGTCATGCTGCTAATAATGTAGATACAATCTTCGTGCTGAAGAAGCGAGCTGCTTTTGGAGTTTATAAACTAGAGCCTAAAGTATCACTTCAAGACAAGTTTCACGAAATGAACAAAATTGTACTTGCATGTAAAAATATGGTGATCGGCAACCGATTATATACTTAAATATTTTTTTTTCTATATACATATATAAATAGACACGTTTATGTACACAAATATTTATCCCGAGCGGGAATCGAACCTGCGACCTTTGGTTCTGCAGTTAGCGTCTATAACCACACGGCCAATCGGTCTGTCGATGATTACGATTCATTATTATACTCACTAACTAATACGCTGTTGTTTACTCAATCAATACGGAATCTAGAGATATATATTTTGTTATTTTGTGTTTTGAGTCAAATGATAAAGTGACGTGGTTGAAAAATCATACCTTTTTGGATACAATGAACATAGGTATCTGGGTGCCGTCTTTGCTTGAATAAAACACTTGTTTAGCCTCGTACTGCGACGCATCGAAACCTTTAACAGTCACTTCCCTAAAGACCTGGTGAAAAACGATTTATTTATTTCAAAATGAATAATTAATTCAAATTAATTTGAAGCTGTTGAACTGTTAAGAGGTAAAAAAAAACTAGGGAGGCAACAGATTTATGTACAGCAGTACACGTCTGGCGTGTAACAAAAAAAAAACAATTAAATAACATTGCGTTTTTTTAAAATAGAGAAGAAATGATTTTATCGTTCAAAACAATATCACAGTCTAACAAGTCATCGCCTTTGATGTTGGCGAAAACGCCGCCGTCATCATGATTGTGTAAGAGTTGACACGCGTTAAAGGTGGTAGGTATTTAATTTTTTTTTTTGTAACATGAGAGAATATATACTTGTATATGATGCAAATTATTTGATCAGAATTTGTCGTAGATCTTTGATTGATCTCCGCGCGCGCGCTCATACTAGATTCCGCACTACCTAAATAACAAAAATTAATTCAAATGTAATCAAAATTTGAAAAAAGTGACGCCCATTTTGAACTTTTTATTTACTTGACCGATTGCTTTTAAAATCGATATCTAAAGGTCCGCGTAGACTCCGGTCACTAATCTGTGGCCAAAATTGAAAAAAGTGACCCCTATTTCGAACTGTTTATTTACTGGACAGATTGCTTTCAAAATCGATATATAAGGGCCGCGTGGACTCCAATGAATCTGTGGTCAAAATTGAAAAAAGTGACCCCCATTTTGAATTATTTGTTTACTGGACCGATTAATTTATATTTATATTTAACTTTTTAGTTACAGGTCAGACTCAATAGCAAAGGGTTCAAACCAGAACATTCGAGAAAAAATAAAAGTGGCAAGAATTTATGAAAGAACCCAATGTTCCAAATGAACCCAAAGTTAAAAGTAACTACCATTTTATGTAATTTTAACCATCGATTCGTGACTGAAGTCCCGCGGACCCTTAGGTATCGATTTTGAAAGCAATCGGTCCAGTAAATAAAATGTTCGAAATGGGGTAATTTTTTTTTCAATTTTGGCCACAGATTAGCGACCGGAGTCCACGCAAACCTTTATGTATCGATTTTGAAAGCAATCGGTCCAGTAAATAAAAAGTTAGAAATGGGGGTCACTTTTTCAATTTTGGCCATAGATTAGTGACCGGAGTCCACGCGGACCTTTAGATATCGATTTTAAAAGCAATCGGTCCAGTAAATAAAAAGTTCGAAATAGGGGTCACTTTTTTCAATTTTGACCACAAGTTCTTCACTGGAGTGCACACGGACCCTTAGATATCGATTTTGAAAGCAATCGGTGGGCGAGTCCGACTTGCACTTGGCCGGTTTTAAAATATTTTCTAAGCTACATTCATTAACTTACCTCACACCAAAATCGAAAAATTACAAACAGAGCGCTGCCGCCATTTTTAATTCCAAAAATAACATTACAATCGTACTAAGCACACTTAAAAACCTAAGACGTGACACCAATATCTAAGAATTACAAACAAGGCGCGACCGCTATTTTGTTGCGTCGTCCATCAAGAAAATATTTGAAATAGAAATAAGATTAAAAATACAAAAATATTAAACACCAGAAAAACCGACCGTGGAAATTAGTAAAACTTCAATTCCTTGTTTATATACGAAGATGATCAACTGTTTGTCACCGCACAAGTGGTACACCCATTTTTAATATTTTATAATCGACCGAACGCGTAAACCCTATCAGATTGTACCGAACCACTAACATCGTCACAGTATGCAGTTCCGTACATACATCCCCCGCACCGCACCGCACGATTGCTCTGTTTAGACGCCTCCGATGACTGACTGTATGCGGATTACAAGACTGTGACAATATCATGATGGTCAAAGGTGTGTGTAAGTGTGTATTAAATAAAGCATTTTCTTTCTTTCTCATGATAAACGAATTCAGTGTTAAAAATTATTTGTATTTTTACATGATTTTTAAGTACGTTAACAAAAATTATACACCGCGACACCGTTAATATTATCGTTTATACACCGTTCGGCTGAATGTAGTCCAAATTTATAGCGTGTAGAACTTACCGTACTAAACAAAAAGTTTGAAGCAAACAAATGACGCAATCTAACGGTCACTGAGAAAAACATGTATAGGTTCATTTTTTATCGCTTATCTTCTTTTTAGAGAAACCAATAAAACACTATTACAGAATTACAATATGAAAGTAGTCAAATCAGGTTTACTTGCAAATATAATAAAACACGGAAAGATTGTTTCGCAAATCGCAAAATTGGAGAAAAACTATTCGTGTAACAATTGATAGGGTTATTAACCGAATATTCTTTGAAATTATATGTTAGTGGAACGTATACGTTATACACAACCATTTTAAATTGGCGGTTGACGGTAGACTAGCTGCCTCGGAATAGCATTAGATATCTTAACAGTAGGATGACTAAGCATTTGGATTGTTTGTGTTGTGAATTTTTTCTCGGTAACCGTTAGTTTGCGTCACTTTACTTGAGACTTTTTGTTTAGTTCATTAATCTGTACGCGTTCTTTAAGTTTTGGCATACGTTTAGCAGAACACGGTGTACAAACATCGCAATGGGTAGTAGAAAGTTGTACAATATCTATTACTGACCGTTGCGTTAGCATCTCCTTTAGTAAAATCTACGTGGTATATGACACCGGGCGTAAGAAACGACATGAAGTGGTAAAATATCTCGCGATGCTCCTTCTTCCCGGAGAAACCGACTACCGAGCCAACCGGTAAATCGAAAGTGTGTATCAGCTCGCCGCTGTTCATATCATGAAGTTGAAGTACACTCTGGCGAAAAATAAGAAACGTTAAGATTAATAATTATGCTTAGTTTAAAGGAAAGTCAGTGTGTATTGGTCAGAGCACTGTATACCACTGTGTACCCGTTGTTCTACCGGACCTAAACCTGAGCATAAAATGATTGTGAAGGTGTTTGGCTTCAAAGTGAATGTTATTCTAAATGGTAAAAAAAATTTTTTTTTTAATTTACGTACCGGAGAAACAAATGTAAATTTTAATTATTTACTTAATAAAAATACATAAAAATACTGATACTATTAATCGCCCCTAGTTCAGTAGGACCACAGATACATAGTGGTATACCGTGGTCCTATTAGTAGGTCAAATAAAAATAAAATGACGACTGCTTAGCCTAGTGGGTAGTGACCTCGCCTACGAAGCTGGAGGTTTCCGGGTTCGAATTCCAGGTCGGGTCAGTATTTATATGATGAATATTGATACTGGTACCGGGTCTTGGTTGTTATACGTATGTGTTGTATTCGCTTAGTACCCAAAACACAAGCTAATCCTTAGTTTGGGGTCTAGACGTTGTTGTAATGTATCCATTATTATTATTATTAAATCGGTGGGACCACGGGCCCTTCACGTTTTTTTTAATAATAAAACAATCTGTATTATCCAACTACTTTCATAAAGAATAATTACAATCGCTCTAAAAATTGTGTAGGCGTGGCTGTGCGTATAATGGTAAAATTACTGAATTGTTTATTTAAAATTTAATAATCCAAGAATAACAAAAAAATTGGTAATTCTAGCGCCATTTCACAAAAATGACTTTTATTGTTTGCTACATTTAGGAATCCATATTAGACAGATGATCTCTCTAACTATGCATTCTGTACTGAGAATGACTTCCGAGCACTGAGCTTTGAATTAGTTCAATAGAGGAGTAATGCTGGCCGTTTAGTTTGAGAATCAAAGTTATCACATTTGATGAAGAACGGAGACGAGTGGGACGCGCGAATGGCCCACGCGATTGATTACCTAGATGTTGTGTAGGTCTAGGTTTTTGTGTATTACCCGTCACAACTAGTTACATACTATTGAATGAAAGGCAGACAGCGATAAAAAAAAGTATAAAGTATAAAGCGTGTTCTAGTCTGCTACATTCAAAGTTAAATGTTTCTGGGTAATCGAAATAACGTCCAATAAAAAGAATCATTTTCAATTTAAATACTCGAATGTTTAATAATTATTTAAATATAAGTAAATAAAAGCGTAAAAACGCTACCTATCGCAGCAGACGATGACGCAATTTATAGTTATTTTAACAAGAAGAAAGTGATTAAGTGATAACTACTTCTGGGACGAAAAAGAAAATGAACCGACATGTTCCTATTTCAGTAAATAAATGTAACGTCGTAATTGTAATTGTTTCTCTGCAAATTGTGCGTACATGTGAACTTTAATCAATTAAAAACTTTGTATCAAACAGTGCTACAGCAACGAAAGTGGTATAATTAGAAAGGGCACAAAATGCTGCATTTAATGTAAATCTGATAAAGATTGTAGCAACCATGTAAAGTGAAAGTTAAAAATACAAAGATGTTGCCACAAAAAAAAAAAAAGCAAAGATTCGAAAAGAAACGCAGGAAAAAAATATATAAATATGCAGAACGAGTCACAAGGACACACACTGAAAACGCTTTGAAAACACTGTAGGTTATTTACAGTTACTGGTTTCTCTGTAAAAGATGACCCAAGATCTAAATCACAGTAAATGTATAGCTAAAGTAATAAAGTCACTACTTACAAACGTTCAAAACGACGCCCACGCATGCCTCAACAAGACCGTAGGCCGCAGCAGCAACTGACAGCACTGCGACGTCCGCTTAGGGGTTTTGCTGAAACGTGCATCTATGTAAGTGCGTCGTTTCGAACGTTTATACATAGTGACTTCACTGCTTTAGCTATATATTTACTGTGTCTAAATCGTTTTTCGGTGTTTTTTTATTAACTCACCTTAACATCCCTCACGTAGTGAATGACGAGTTTGTCGTTGTCGACTGCCGACGCCCAGTCTAGCACGTCCTTGTGATGTTCCTAGAATATTAAATTAATTAAACCACTTTTTTAAGTGCGTTGAGAGTGACATTTATTATTCTATGAAAAACGCGTACCGCATGCAACAAAAATTTGTGCAGTAAAAAAATCTTGGAAAAAAATTTCATAATGTTTTCGTTACTCTCTCATTTCCACAGACTAAAAAATTAAAAATAAAGTAGGCTTTTTTACCTTAATTTTAGTTAAGAATGTCAACTTTTAAAGGGTAGAAAGTAGCCAGGTATAAACAACAAAGGTGGTCTATGACCTACAGAAAGGGAAGCCGGCCTGGATAATCTAGGCGCTTGACAACCTGTCTTTTTTATTATGATGGTCTGTTCCAATGAATATATATTAACAAATCCTAAATATTAGAATGGATTCCAGCAATATAAATGAGAGGGTGTGTTAGCGCGGCCGACTTTCCTTTTTATAGGTCACCCCTCGAAATTGATAAACAGCAAAACTAAAAAACTTTGTGAATACAGAATATGAAAAAAACTTTCAACCATATCGACCCATTATGTTCCACTGCAGGAACTTAGACCTCCCCTTGGGATGAGGGTGCTTGAAGCTCAATTCACCATGCTGCTCTAGTATGGGTTAGTGAATTTTAACAACTGCATCTAATGATGACAACCAGGACCGACGGTTTAATATGTTTTCCAAGGCACGGAGTTAGTGATAGTTATGTACATAAGTCAGAAAAAAAAACATTGGTACATGTCTGCACCTAGGATTCGAACAGCGATCTTCTAAATAAAAAGTGGGTTCGCAACCACTCGGCTATCACGACCCTTTCCGACCTATTATAATTTAAATTGATTTCCGATATTTCAAACAAGTTATTAAACTAACCGGTATTAGTGTCTGCCAGTTTTCTTCACTAGGGTTGTGGAGATCTATTTTGATTAGACGGTAGTTGGGTGCGTTCTTGTTTGTCCTGAATATACATATGGAGCCTTCATTCGTGATGTACTGAAAATGTTACATTACCAAATATTAAAAAAAAAAAAAAACACTGCGTTATAACCAGTCAAATACGTTCGATGTCTACTTGTTTCTTTGAGCATTATTTCTTACATCAGAATTTGTTCGAATACTAGAACAAACATCAACACACAAATAAAAACATTCAGTCTTCACGTCCCGACGCAATGACCGTCGTTTGAGATTCTTTCAGAAGACATGGTGGCGACTGTGTATGTATTAATTTATATAATAAAGAACACCCATTTGGACTCATGTCGGAGTACGATCGCTTTGACCTGAGCTGCAGTAATCAGGTTCCAGAGAAGACAGAACCTACGGTCGTTAATTTATTCATTTTTAGTGCAAGAAATAACGCTCAGAGAATCAGGGCGATCATCTATATAAATTACATTCCACTTAAATTCATTTTTTCATGTCATGTGAAATACAAAAAAACGGCACTAACTACAAAGACTCCAAAAGATAATAGAGATATAATCTGGCTAATAAGCCTGTATAATCATTATTATCTTTTGGAATTTTTGTAGTGAATGACATTTTTTAAATAGACATCACACTAATGAAACTTTTTTGGTAACACGTAGGGCTGTCATTCATCAACATCCAAATATGTTTAGGTTATAACTTGTTTTTAGAAATATAGATTTTAAATAGGGATACTTATTTATGAGTTTGAAAATTGAGAATATATTAACTTTACAATTTTTTATGATTTTATAAAATTTATAGCAGAAACATTTTCTCTCTGTATTTAATGTGCACAGATATGTCGTTCCAAGAAGGCATTGGCTGGGTGTAGTTGTGGGCTGTGCTCACATTCAAACTTTTGAATGTAAGCACAGCCCACAGCCCAGTTTGAATGTGTGCATGCACACATTCAATACATATTATAACATAAAGTTCCACGCCGCGTCTGTCTGTTGGTTTGAATGACTAAATGCGATAAACTCAAAAACTACCAAACGGATTAGCATATTATTGGGCATTGGGGATTGATTTAAATTGGATAATGAAAACTTTAGAAGCTATCGCGAAATATAAATATCGCGCAACAAGAAGCTGGGCGCGGCCGCGGCCGGTGCGCTGGCCGGCCATACCGGACGACGTGTCACTCGTGGTTAGGCTGAAGTTATCAATGTTGTATACAAAGAAATGTTGTAGTTTGTTTACTTTTCTTTCTTTACTTTTTCAAATATTTATAGAATTGAAATAAAATACATTAAAAATAATTCAAGTAGGATAAATTTACGTTACATTCAAATGTAATTAAGTAAATCCAGTCCACATATTCGACGCAAGAAGCTGATACGACACTACAACAGAAAAAAAATATGGCTTAGGTATATGCTCTGCTACACGTGCGAAGCCGGGACGGGTCACTAGTAAAAGCACAAATGAGTAAAAAAAGCGGCCGTACTCTGGTAAATTAACGCAGCGCCTAATACGCGCCATTTTTAAAATCTCTACTCTCGCCCATAATCCTAGTGACCGGATTTTTGAAACGGAGCGTATTCGGCGCTAAGTCGAGGCCGCGCTAACAATCAGAGTGGGGTCGCTGACAGAGCGGAGATGCCTCAATCCTCGTCGCGTACCTACATAGAGTCCGCGCCACCGAAAAATTCCCGTAGACGTGGCGCTGTCTGCGCATTGCATAAACTCTTTCAGCTTAAGAAATATTTCTCAGGTCGCACTTCGTAGGATTTTAGGTAGGTATATAAAACCACTTTTTAAACGTTTATAGACAATTAAATTGACATTCGACGAAATTCTCATATACTTAAACACAGACAACCAACCACTTCAAATTTAGTTCGTGGACTCTACTTAAGGTGCGGTACAGCGGTTTCGGTCAAATTATACGATAAAAAATTACAGCGTCGAAGGGCAGTACACTGTTGTAATTTGTTAATTATTGAAACACGGTGGCAAGGGAAATCGTATACGTCCTACGTCGTATATTTATCCTTTGCTGGTAAATACAGTTGAGTATCGAGAGTCAATAAAATCAATATGTGTTCTTTTGTAACAAATATTTTACAAATTCATAAAAGAACAACCTAAGAAAGTATCTAAAAAAATAATTCCATTTTTTTAATTCATTAACAATGTAAATATTTTTACCTACGATTTCTGCTACGGACGGCGCCTACTTCAAAGTAGATTATAAAAATAAATTTTTAAAAAGCACCTCATAGTCAGCTTCGAACTTGTGGACGATTTGAGTGAGCGGCAGTAGGCTTTTGATTTGGGGCTGCTTGCCCAACTCGGCGAAAAACAGCAAGTTGTCGCGGCAGTCCTTGACGGGGGTTACGATCAGGTATTTCCCGCAGTCGGACACTTCTGCGCCGCTAAAAAGTAACATTTATAACTCAATACTATTAGTTAAAGATTTGTCACAAAAAAAACAACAAACGAAACCAGGCGTTTTTTTTTTAATTTTAAAAAGGCAATTACTTATACAATAAAGGAGTATTTGAGTCACCCGAATATTTGAATGTAATATTGATTTGAAATGAGTTTAAACTGAGTTTCAAGCTAGTTCTTCTCAATAAAAGTGACTTTTTGATTTGATAGGGCCAATATACGCATCCCGAATAATAGACGTATATCAATTATTTCCCAAACGTAATTATTCCAAACAAATTATAAACTGCAACATTATTTTTCATAGATTATCTATATCTCGTGTTCGCCTGATCACAGTCCAAACTTTTAGATGGTGTAGAGCTTACCGAATTAAACAGAAAGTATCAAGTGAGCAGATGGCGTAAACTAACGGTTACCAAAAAAAAACATGTTTAAAATCTCATTTTATAAACTTTTTTTTAAAGTTTTTGTTTAGTTCGGTAACCTCTACACGCTCTATAAGTTTGGACTACGTTCAGCTGAATAGTAGGTATAGTACATTATATTACTGTGGCTTTGAAATAATGACGTGATCAAGTGCACAAAGACTGACTAAAAATTCTAAAAATCTGAGGCGGGCAACGTTAGTTTCACTTATAACTTCAGAACGGACTGATGTACAGGTGCGGTAATAAGAATTTAACATTTGCAGCTCAGCCGGGAGATGTTGGGTTGTGCGTGAATATTATTTATTTTAATTTCATGTTTAGAACGACGACGGCACGAGTGCAAAGCGAGCACTATCCACCTCAATTTTTGTTTTTACGAAGTCTGATGGCAGTAGCCTGATATTGCCTGCCCGCATTTTTTCTTAGGAAATTCAGTTTGACCATTTTATGTCACGTACTTGGACAGTTAGTTGATATTCTATACGAAATAAGCATCTATGAAAAAATCACATAGCGCTCAATATGAGCGAACTAAAATAAGTCCAGTATAAGTTTAATGTTAATTTAGGAGACGTAAAATAGATGTGACTGATCGGTTGGCCGAGTGGTTAGAGACCCTAACTGCGGAGCCGAGGGTCGCGGGTTCGAATCCCGCCCGGGACAAGTATTTGTGTGCATGAACATGTCTGTTTATTCCGTGTCTGGGTGTAAAAGTATCTTTATATGTATATATTATTAAAAAAGAGAATATTTAAGTATGTATATCAGATGTCTAGTACCCCATAATACAAGCATAATACTTGCTTACTTTGAGACTAGATAGCGCTGTATGGGATGTCCCAGATATTATTATTATGTGAATAAACTGTATCTACTTTTCAAATTATAAAAAAATCGTAATTCGTTCAGTTTTTAAAATATTAATCAGAAAACTTGATTTAGTAACACATCTTTAGCATTTCGTAACGCCTATTGATTCAACACCTGTGAAACAATAAATAATAATAAACATTTCGCATAATAATAGGCTAATCCGTATAATTTTACAAATTTGCACAAAATCATGCAAAATCCCAATTAAATAATCTACCACAACATATACGTAGCCTATTATGCGGAAAGTTTCGCTGTTTTCCAAAATTCTCAATATTGGAAGACAACAGTCTTATCTGTGAGTACATAAAAGTGATACTTTCGCTTATCACTTCTATAAATATTTTAAATCGATAAATAAATAAACGATTTTTTAAAAAGAAAAATCGTTTAATGACGGTTTTAGGAATTTTTCATAAATATTCAAAAAATAATGCAAATCACCCAATGAGAAGTGGTCTAAAGTATAAATTCATGGGCATAAATGAAACTTTTCCAATTGATCCGTTTTATGACAGGTAATAATTATTCTATATGGCATCAAAAAAAGAAATAACTTGACAAACAAAACTCATGGCAAGAAAAAAAAATTTAATGCATCTATATTAACCCACTTGCATAAAATTTACTCTCTACCGCAGAATATTATATACTAGGTACAGTTACCCGCCGTAAGTTATGCACACGAGTTCTAAAAAGCGGCTAAGTAGAAACAAGTTTAAAAATAAAATTATCAGTAATCTTGTAATTTTTTTTATTATACTACTCTGTAAAAAAAGTACCGGGAATTGTTCATTTAATTCTAATTCCAAATTCAATTGAAAAATTCTTTTTTGTCGGTGAGTTCCCTCAACTGTCTTCTATATTGGCGCGAAGTTTGAGCACCATCTGTCATTTAGTTTGTGTACAGTGCTCGATTTTGTTAGGTCATTTGAAGTGTGTTTTGCGATTTTTATAATGGATAAAAACATTGAACAAAGAGTTTGTCTCAAATTTTGCATTGCGAATGGAATTTCGTGTTCCGAGTCGCTGAAAATGTTGCAGAAAGCTTACGGTAAATCGACTTTATCAAAAACACGTGCATATGAGTGGTACAGTGCATTCAAAAGCGGTCGGGGTGTGGTGGAAGATTTGCCTCGCTCTGGTCGGCCATCAACGTCTTCAACTAAAGTTAATATCGCTAAAGTGAAGGAAATGGTGACTGAAAATCCTCATTCAAGTTTGAGAGAGATAGCCGCTGAGCTTTCTGTGTCTCACTCATCGATTCGTATAATTTTAAACGATCGCTTGAGCATGAAACACGTTGCCGCTCGACTAGTCCCAAAAGGTCTGAATTTTCTTCAAAAACTCAATCGCGTAAAAGTCGCCGAAGACATGCTAGAACGAGTCAGTTTCGACCCTACATTCATAAAACGCATTGTTACTGGTGACGAGACATGGGTTTACGAGTTTGACATGCAAACTAGTCAACAAGCTTCAGAATGGCGCCTTCCAACTGAACCGAAACCGAAAAAACCACGCCGAAGTCGATCAAAAGTAAAGGTCATGTTGACTGTTTTCTTTGACTATCGCGGTGTTGTGCACTCGGAATTCTTGCCAGAAGGTCAGATGGTAAATAAAGAATATTATGTGAGTGTTATGCGGCGTTTGCGAGAGCAAATTCGTCGAAAAAGACCAGATTTGTGGAAAGAAAATTCGTGGATTTTGCACCATGACAACGCGCCATCGCACAAAGCCATCATTGTGAACGAATTTTTGGCCAAAAACTCAACAAATACCATTGAACAACCTCCATATTCACCGGATATGGCTCCGGCCGACTTTTTTCTCTTCCCGAAACTGAAATTACCACTTTGAGGCACCCGTTTTCAGTCGATAGAAGACATAAAAGAAAATTCGCGGCGAGAACTGAAGTCGATTCCGGAAAATGCGTCTAAAAAATATTTTGATAATTGGATTATTCGTTGGCGTAAGTGTATTATTTCGGAAGGGGCATACTTTGAAGGTGATAAAATAAAGTTGGAATAATAATTAGTATTTCATGTTTTATTAATCTTTTCCCGGTACTTTTTTTACAGAATGTATTATAATAACGTCAAACAATGTAGTTTTGTAATTAAATGAAAAAACGGTAAGAATACCTATACTTTTATTTTTAAACCTCTTTTTACTTAGCCGCTTTCTTACCAGCTTTCTAGAACTCGTGTGCATAACTTACGGCCGGGTACTGTGCTAGGTATCTTACTTCTGAGAATTTTTTATTTACACGTTAAACTTATGTGTGACTATAATGACTATAAGAGTTGTATAAACCTTTACTGGCGTGCTATGGGTCAAATTCTTGGTAATTTTAACTTTCATACACAGTGTGAAACCAGGACAAAAATGGCGCAAAAAATAGATCATACGAGCACGAGGAAACTTCTATAGACTAGAACTTTTTTTCCGGAATAGATTTTCTAATGTCATAGTAAAAATTACTATAAGTGATAAGGGTTATCGACTACTAGCGCTTTCAATTTGGACAACATGGAGGATTTTTAGATAAGTTTCACGTGATCTATTTTCGCGGTCGTATGTTAGTGATAGTACTAGAAATAATCCGCACAGTTTGAAATCCCGTGACCAAGAATGATGATTTTCTGAAAGCTGAATTTTTGATATGGTATAGTATTTACAATGAGCATTGAGTGAACGGGTGAATGCGTTTCTGACACATGATATATATATAGCTATAACATCATGTTTGTTGTACCTAAGTTTACATAATACAATTTTTAATTTAATTTCGTGTCATTTGTGCATTTATGCATGTTATAAAAATATTTGAAAACGGGAATTGTCCGACAGTACAAAATCACATCAACTATCTGATTACAACCTGTCAGGAACGTATTCTCTCGACGGCCATGATATAGTCTGTTTTATAACTTCTACGAAGCCAAAGATTTTTGCGTTAAAATTTTAGTTTTCTACTCACATCCTCCATAACGGTTCTTCAGGAAATTCTACAACGATGACATCTTCACTTTGCGGCGTATTCAGTCTATGGTAGCAGAGTTTTTGATCTCTGTTCACATCAGTCTCTGATCCATCAGCTTTACCTTCTTGTTCCGGGTAACGCTTGAATGTGAAATGTTTGTTATCATGACTTAAAGCGTACATAATACAAGCCCCCCGCTGTTACATATAATAATAATAATAATAATAATAACACACACAATCACAACAACGTCTAGATCACAAACTAAGTATTAACTTGTATTTTGGGTACCAAGCGAAGACACCACATACATATAACAACCAAGACCCGGTGCCAGTATTAATATTCATCATATAAATACTGACCCGACCTGGGATTCGAACCCGGGACCTCCAGCTTCGCAGGCAGGGTCGCTGCCCACTAGGCTAAGCGGTCGTCGATATGACATGCTAAAACAACAGAGCGTGTCTTGAAATTGTCCTGTGACAATTCACTGAGAGTGATTGGCTTAGTGCTTGTGTGTGAAGTAGAAATGTGGAAGAATGTATTAATAGGGTAGTTGATTACTTTTAAAAAAATATTTGAAATATAAATAGAATATTCATAGACAATATTAGATATATAAAAGAGTTTTCTAAATATATCATAACAGTGAAAAATTAAAAAAAAATCATTAATAACAAAGTTATTTATGTTTAATAGCTCCTGTCGGATAGAGAGCGAGCAATACCGCACGGTGTGTAGCCTGTGACGTCAGACCATTTAAAATGTTAAATTTCGTTATGCAAAAAAGAGACCGAGATAAACTTTTAATACCTTATAATTTCCATATTCATCAACCGAATATAATTTTGTTTATAAACTTTCCTATCGTATAAAATCTGTTTTATATTTTATTGATATAGTATATTTAATTTTAGTCAAATACCCTATTGTGTTTTAGTAGATATGCGTAAGTAAGGGATACTTATACATACTAGATTATTCGAACATGAATTATTTAGAAACGGGGGCGACCGTCCACGTGACTAATCTGTGAATATATGCTAAAGCTTAGGCTTTTTTTCGAGTAGTGTGGTGTGGCGCATGCGGCGCGGCGCGGCGTAGCGTTTGAGCGTCAAAAAGACTGCTGAATGGAGCGGCGCGTGTTCAATCGTGCGATAGGATATCGGGTGATGGGTCACTATTCGAAACACTCACTGCACGCTGCTTCACCGTCAATATTATAAAGTCACAATCGCAAAATTTGTTAAAATAGTTTATAGATTACATGGGGGGTTATATCCTAGCTAGTAAAATACCCTTACAACAAAATCTTGTAAGCGATATGGTATCATATGAGGTTTATATGAATCCTGAATAAGACAGAAACTCTTATATTGACATGTTATAAGTCAATCTAAGCAATAAAAGCATACACGCATGTAACATACTCTTATACATGTATGTATATATGACAACGTAATATGATATTTATATGAATACATATTTATAAACGCACTTTATAAGTCTAACGTCCTACAATCTAAATTAACACTTATAAACGCATTTTATAAGTAAATTCGATCTTAGAAGTCACTTTAGAAGAGTTGGATTAGAATTCAGCTATTACTAGAGCATTTTATAAAACTGTTGTAAAACCAGTATTTCAGGGTGTGTATAATTTTCACCTAATAATTGAAATCTCACCTGAGAAGTATTAAAGAGTAGTAGCACTTTAAAAGTCTTACAAGTATCTTACAGAATCCTCTGTTAAGGGTTATTTATATGAATATGAAATGACGAAATACAAGCTAATGCTTAGTTTTGGGCTTAGACGTTGTTGTGATGTGATTTATTTTCTTGTTACATTATGTTTGTTGTACTCTCGAAATTGTTATACAAACAGGTTAAACATCATTTTACTATTTAGTACATACCTATTGTTATTAAGTTTCTGTTTTATCTCAAAATAAACTAATAATTCAAAGACTACCTCAGATCGCTATCCCGGCCAGTGAAATAACTCTAAGTCTGACATAACATTGGGGATTGATGTATACCTCGACTTCATCGTTTGGCTAACTATTACTTTATTAAGGACCCCCAAAACTAATGGGCAATATGGCCGTTCAGGTTCAACTGGGCTTTACGAGTGGGATATAAACTTTAAATAAGAATACTAGAGTTATATTCTTCTGATGAAGGATTTGTAAATAATAGTTGGTCGTATAATGTAATTGCGCCAATTAAATTAATTGTTAATATTCAAGGTACATTTTCGATAGGGCCTGTGAAAATATTGTTGTTGAAATTACAAAATAATCAAAGAAAACTACTTCGAAATCTAATAACCGTACATGATTCGTGAGTACATAGTACACGAGTAAGAAAATCCCAATAGGAAAGTAAAATATTTACTCAATATAATAATGACTCGTAGTTTTTTTTATTTCGCAAAAGTTTCACAAGCACTTCGCATGAATTGTGATTATACTCTTACTAGAAGATCACAGAGTACTACTAGTGATATTACACTTAGAACAGCATTATTCAGAGGACTTTAAGCTTATTCGCCCATAAAACATGTCATTGTAAGTCACTTGTAAGTTTGATATTATAAAAGCATTAGCAAGAGCTTTGTTAGACTGACAATACACTTCTCGAGACCATTGTAAGGTGCTTGCAAGGGTGAACAAACTTATGAGGTGCGCCCAAATCCACACTTATAGCTGTACATAAAAATAATATAAGATTGAAAAATATGTGGTCGGGGGATATTTGTAAGATTCATTTTTCCTGGACACCGTCCCAAGCCGATACAGGCTCCGAGGCTTTTCAACTGGAGTTGAGAAACCGATTCGACGCGCTGGAAACCACGGCGAATGTTGACGACATGGCGGATAATCTGATCAATGTTGTCAGAGAAGTGGGCAGCAAACATTTTAGATCGAGGTGCAAAGGCAAGGAGTCTAAACTCTCCAGCGAAACACTGGATCTCATGCGAGAGAGACGTGAGAAGTCGCTACGTGGAGTATCGTCAGACTTGGCTCTGAACAGGAAAATCAAGAGGCTGATACGACGGGACCTCCGCCTCTTCAATACAAAACGTATCGAAGAGGCAATCCAGCGGAATAAAGGTTCGAAAGTGTTCGTTCAGCAGCTTGGTAGAAGCCAACTGACGAAGCTCAGGACTAGCGACAACAGAATCGTCTCCTCCAAACCAGAGATTCTCGCTGAGATTGACTTTTTATAAAAAAACACTATGCCGTACATGCACCTCCCCCTGCTGCCCGCGACAACAGTGATCGAAGAGCTCCGCTCACCCGACACTACACAGATGACATTCCCGACGTCAGCCTGGGCGAGGTAAGATTAGCTCTCAGGCAGCTAAAAAATGGCAAAGCACCCGGCGCCGATGGCATCACGACAGAGCTTCTGAAAGCAGGCGGGACGCCAGTCCTGAAAGAGCTTCAGAAGCTATTCAACACTGTCATACATAGTGGTGTTGCGCCGAGTGCTTGGAGTGAGAGTACGGTCATCCTATTCTTCAAAAAAGGAGATAAAACGCTTCTTAAGAATTATAGACCGATCTCACTCCTCAGCCACGTGTACAAGCTGTTTTCGAGAGTCGTCACGAATCGCCTCGCCCAAAGATTTGACGAATTTCAGCCCCCTGAGCAGGCCGGGTTTCGAAAAAGCTACAGCACCGTAGACCACATACATACGCTGAGGCAGATTATACAGAAAACAGAAGAGTATAATCAACCTCTGTGCCTAGCCTTTGTGGACTACGAGAAAGCCTTCGACTCCGTCGAGACTTGGGCTGTTCTGGAATCCTTGCAGCGATGCCGAATTGACTGTCGTTACATTGAGGTGTTGAGGTGTCTATACGAAGCCGCGACAATGACTGTCCAGGTCCAGGACCAGCGAACGGAACCAATCCAATTGCGAAGAGGAGTACGACAGGGGGATGTCATATCCCCGAAACTGTTCACCAACGCTTTGGAAGATGTTTTCAAGACGCTGGACTGGAAATATCGTGGCATTAATGTCAACGGCGAATACATCTCTCACCTCCGTTTTGCTGACGACATAGTCATCATGGCAGAGTCGCTGGAGGAGCTCAGCGGAATGGTTAACGGCCTCAATGTCGCCTCTCGGCGGGTGGGGCTCGGGATGAACTTGGACAAGACGAAAGTAATGTATAACGAACATATTCTCCCGAGACCGGTAACCGTAGAGGGTGCGACTTTAGAAGTTGTGCAAGACTATGTCTATTTAGGACAGATTGTCCAGTTAGGCAAACACAACTTCAACAAAGAGGCCGACCGAAGAATTCAGCTGGGCTGGGCTGCTTTCGGGAAGCTTCGTCATCTGTTCTCGTCGCCACTACCACAATGTCTGAAGACCAAGGTCTTCAACCAATGCGTCCTACCTACAATGACGTACGGTGCCGAAACGTGGACTCTCACGGCAGGACTGATCCATAAATTCAAAGTCGCTCAGCGTGCTATGGAGCGGGCTATGCTCGGTGTTTCTTTGATGGATAAAATCAGAAACACTGAAATCCGTCAAAGAACTAAAGTTGTCGACATAGCCGAAGCGATCAGCAGGCTGAAGTGGCAATGGGCCGGTCATATTTGCCGTAGAACTGATAACCGATGGGGTAGACGAGTTCTCGAATGGAGGCCACGTACCGGAAAGCGCAGCGTTGGACGCCCCCCGGCCAGGTGGACAGATGACCTGAAGCGCCATACCGGGGGTAGTTGGATGCGAAAGGCGGAGGACCGTGTGTGGTGGCGAGCCTTGGGAGAGGCCTATATCCTGCAGTGGAGAGACACGGGCTGATGATGATGATGATGATGATGATTTTTCCTGGCATCTTACGCGGAAAATACGTGGGTGCGAGAGGCGCGTTCAGGCAAGCAATATTTAGACAGCACTGCACGCTTTTTCAATATTAAACCGGTGGCTGAGTATTACTTTTTTAGCATCGGCATAATGAACTACTTGATCTGGGGTAACAACTGAAGGTACATCAGAAACATGATAATAAAAAGAAATACATCCACATATTATTATTTATTTATTTGTATATGAATGAGCGGCATGTAAAACCAAGATATATAAGCAAGACATAAATTAGGCTGCACCGCTGAGCTACGTATACAGGAAAAATGGTATAAAGAGTACTTTTAGTACTATCACATAAATAACAGATATTGCTGTTCTCATAAACTACCCAACTGTTATTTATGAAACTAAATAAAAAAATATTTATCAATATGATTGTATAAGGTCATCAATAATCCATCAAAAGAGAAATTACAGGTTTAACATAAACGTAAAACATACAGACACACAAACTTACCGAATAAAACAGTCCTTTGTTATCTTTGGTCCATGACATTGATGCAAATTTGACTTTTTCTAATACTTCTGGATAATCTTCACCTTTGAAAATCAAAGTTCAAGTATGACTTTCCACATTATGTCATCTTATATATAAAAATGAAATGAAGCTTATTACATGTCTCGCTAAAACTCAAAAACGGCTGAACCGGTTTGGCTAATATTGGTTTTGAAATATTTCTGGAAGTCCAAGGAAGGTTTAAAAGGTGAGAAAATATGAAGAAATTGCAAGACAAAACAATATGGTAAAAACTACTTCTTTTTCCCATACAAACTGTTTATACCTGTCAAACGGGGTGCATTCAAAAAACAATACACATACGTCTTAAACTGTTCCGAATTATGAGGCGGTGCGAAGTTCGCCGGGTCAGCTAGCATATATTAATATTCACTGAATATGTATCCACACAATTTCACTTAGTTATATTAGGCAAAACTTTATGGTAATTAACTTAAAGGTGTTAAAATGATTGACACACAATGAACAAAAGGAAAGATGTATTTTCATTTACAACTTTTTTTTCATGGTTTTACTTATTTTATACTTATAATAAAAGGATCATGAAAAAAAGCATGGTAGATTTCATGTTGGATAACCTCCAGCCATTAAAAATTTTAAGTAGTACAGGTATTTGGAAAATAAGCATTACATAATTCATAAAAATGATCCATAATTCAACTATGTGATTAAAGATCATGTATAGATAATTTAATTTGATATACTCCACCTGACCATATTTAATCTATACTAATATTATAAAGAGGAAAGTTTTAATTTTTTTTTTGTTACGAATAAACTCAAAAACTACTAAGTTGATTTTAGAAATTCTTTCGCCTATAGAAAGCTACATTTTTAGCGAGTAACATGGGCTATATTTCATTTTCAAATTTGCTTTCCGCCCGCGGCTGCACTCGCGTGGACTACGCAGTTGTACCGGAACTGCTATTATTTTTTGCATAATATAGTTTCTAAGCTGAAGAGTAACATAGGCTACTTTTATTCCGGAAAAAAGGGTCTCGGTACAATTGCGTAGTCCAAGCTAGTATATCAATAAAAAAGTTACGATTTTTACTACTATATTACCAACTACGCTGACGCACATGTCTTTCAATAGATTTTTATAGAGAACAATATTTTGATATCTGTACAGTGAAAATATTAAGTATCACAAATTGCAGATATTATTGGTGAGTTGCAAAAAGCATACCCAAGTCAGCTAATTACTCAAGTATAATCGCCTCATTGAAGTAATCATTGATTGCAATAGACTGCAATTACAAGACCAATCCCATGAATGACATGAACAGCATTTTTTTAAACGATTTTTTTTTGGGGTTCCGTACCAACGGGAACTCTACTAATTACTAAGGCTTTGCTGTCCGTCCGTTCGTCCGTCATGGAATTCGTCACAGGGCGGTATCATTTGAACCGTAACAGGTAGACAATTGAAATGTTTACAACATGTGTATCTATGGCCGCTATTACAAAAATAATAAAAATAAAATAAAGTTGAAAATTAAAGGTGGTTCCCATACAAGAGAACTGTTTTTTTAAATATATTGTATGGTGGTATGGGACCCTTCGTGTGCGAGCCCGACTCGCACTTGGCCAGTTTTATATGATTATATGAACACTTTCCTCGGTTGCCACCAAATTTAAGTCCCTGCCATAAATTACTCAAAAAAAACACCAATTTTTCAGTTTATAAGGCAATCGATCAATAAAATATACATACCAGTGGCGACATCTTTGAAATGTATAGTTATCCAATCAGAACCGCTGGCGCTGAGCCCATAAGCTAAGGTTGTACCGTCCTCAGTGAAATGGCAACCCGACAGAGCTACTGTCCCGTCTTCCGATAAAGTATTGGGGTCTAGAAATACGCGAGGTTCTCCCTTGAAACTATCTTGGATGTACAGCACACTGTGGAAAAGATATTTTTTTTAAATCTGGCCTTATGTGAAAAATCGTTAAACACTATGCGTGTTAAGACTTCATAAGAAGCCTGGCGCCTCTACTCATTCTCGAAAATTTCCTCCTCTACACCTAAAGGCATTCAAAAGGCAGGTCAAAATACAAGGGGCCTACTCTTATATTTTGACAAAGATGAGTGGATACCTTCTTATCCCACGAAGCTGTTGAATACGACTGCACATACTATTCTATATTAATTTAATGAATCGTGCAAAATGTTTAGTGAAAAGAATATTAAACCTTTTAATTAAAAGATTAAAATTAAAAATCTTTTCAAAATAAGGTCCCTACCCCTTAAAAAAAATTTTTTTTGTGGAAATTTAAACAGAACAAGGAAAATTGTAACTATGGGGTGTGTAGTATTCCTTTCAGCAATGTTTATAGGTTCCACAAGAATAATCACTTGTTATACTACAAAAATCTAAAAGCTTTATCAAAGTTTGCAATATATTGCATTGCATTATATACATATTAATACATAGAAAATGTGCTATATCAATATGTGTTGTGTGCACATAAGAAATTTCACATATATTCATGTATATGTATAAAATAAAACGAATTTAATCATCTCATCATAGAAATTCGGTATATAAAGCTATTTTTTTCTGATGTACCTAATATATTTCAATATGTTCATAGTGAGTAGGCTGTTTCTTTGCCTAAGGGTAGTCAAGGATAAAACACAATCAGACGTTTGACGCATGGTTTCATGTGTGAGGATCACCGACTACGCATAATATTATTTACATTTACTACAAATTATTTTTAGTACCTAATACCTATTCACTTTACTGTTCCTTGACAATGACATATTTTTTTCTTATTACTTGGATACTAACACCTTACCCATGAACTGTCATAATATAAATGTGAAACAGAGGTCAAACCAAGGCAAGAGTTAAATTTATTTTTCTTTCAATAATTACCATCTTACTGTTTTAAGACCTTTTAATAGCAAAATATAGCTAAGAAACAATTTGTCTTGAAACGGTTTAAAAACAGCCTGGTCAATTTTTTACTTTACATACTGAATTCTTTTTGAAAGTCTTGTTTCCCAATTTTCTTGGTACACTGGTTTTACATATTATCTAATGATACTAATAACAGCATATCCCCAACGTGGATTATCGACATTTCCCAGCACTGGTTTCGTTTCAGTATCTACGGTGAAAAACAAGCGATACCGAAATTGATTTCATGAATTTCTGGAAGATGCAAGACATGCTAGACAAGCGCAGGCTATAAGTTAGTAATCGGATAGTAACAATGAAGTAAAGGTCAGTTAGATAAAAACAAACGAGTTGTCAGTGTGTGTCAGAGTGCAAGTTTAATAAGAGTGAGTGTTGAAATGTCGAGTTTGGTAGAGCTATTTAGCTCTATAGAACCGAAATAAGTGTAAAGAAGTTGCAATGGGTTTGTTTAAGGTCACACGGAACGAAGTATACAGCACTACTAAAATAGTGATAGCCACATTTACTTACTTTTGATTCTGCAACCCTGTATTTTTGAAGAAAAAATATTTATCTCCTCTCCGGAACGGGCATGAATATTTAGGATAGTTCCATAGTTCTGTTAGTCGCGCATTGATATCCTGCTTGACAGGACACGCGTCAAGGTAAGGCCTCGTTATGTTGTTCTCTGCATCTATAAACTCTTTGGTTTCCTTAGAGTCTGGATCTTCAAGCCATCTGTATGGGTCCTTGATCTGTTTTAAAATAACATATATTAACTAGGATGTGTAATAGTGAGGAGAAATCGAATACAAATAATACGAATAATTTAACCATTAGAACTGGTTATTAAAAGTACCGGCGGTATTTTATAATTTTGATATGGTAGTTTTTCCGTCCGTCCGTTCGTTCTCTAACGTCGTAATTTTTTTTATACTTGGTAAGCAAGCAAGCGGAGGATCGCGTTGCGTGGCGTGCCATGGGGGAGGCTTATGTTCAGCAGAGGACAGTTAAAGGCTGAGATGATGATGTTGATGAAAGAGATTCATCGCTTTGATTACTAGTTTTGCAAGTACCATTACGGAGCTGATTGGAGGAAAGGAACAGGAGATTTTAAACCTGAAGGTGATATGTAAATAAAACCAGCGGTACTTATCAAATTCTTACATTTGACTTGTTATCTACTATCCTCATTGTGTTCTTATATTTGTTTGTGTTTGGTGGTCTCAGGGGGTGAATGAAATATAATAAAGCATTGCCTCAAAAGGGTGCGTGCCTATTTTTCTTCAATTCTCTGATTGGTCATTTGAAAAAGTCGCGGGAAATTTATAGAAAACGCGGGAGATTTACATATCACTTAGTAAATAAATGTAATAAAAAAAAATATAAAAGAGTGAGCTAATCAATACAGATTTACATCACAATCTCGCTTCGACTGTGACTTCAGATAGCAATAAGAGCAACGCCCTGAGAAACACCGAAACATTTTGATTCCCATTCTTCGACCCATTATAGCCTCGTACAAAGGTTGACGCTTGACCACACTGGCCAGTCCGACCCGTCCAACATAAAAACACAAAAAGTCCCGATATGGGCAATCACGTAAAATTAACATAAAAACAATTTATATATTTAATAAAAAAAATGATTTACGTGGTTGTTTTAAATGGAACAATAGCTTTCAATTCTCGTTCTTGGTAGCGTTTTTGTTATTATCAGCGTTCTATTGAAAGTTATCAGTGATAACAGAAAATCTATATAAGTGATTCGCGTATTTCGTACCATAAAATAAACAAAATGATATGTACAAGTAATATAAAAGAGTGTGTGCAAGCGAATGAAGAACCGTCTGATTGGGGCTTAATAAAATCAGGAGTAAGACAAGGATGTCAGTTAAGTCCACTGTTTGCATTGCTTATAGCGGATATGGAAAATACAACAAAAAAATGACTGTTAGAAGGAATAAGAGTAGGGACTGAAAGAATACGGACGTTTGCTTATGTAGGTTGATGATATAGTGATACTGATTGAGAGTAAGGAAGCAATGGAAGAAAAGTTGAAGAGGATGAAGAAATACGCAGAAAAGAAAAAGGAATTAAATGTAGAAAAGTAAAAAATGGTGGTCCTTAAGGTTGGAAATGGAGAAAGAGAGAAAAGAAGAGGTAGAAGGCTCAAGTATTTGGGATATGTAATAAAGAGAAACAGAGGAATGGACGCACAGCTTAAAGGATTATGTAGGAAAGCAAATAGGGTATTAAAACAGGTATGAGGAATAAGGAAAAGAAGATTCAGGGACGATTTTGAAAGGAGAATGATGCTTTTTGATTATTTGGTAACAAGAGTAATGACGTTCGAAGTGCAGCTGTAGGGTTTTAAGGAATGCAAGGAAATAGAAAGAGTACAACTGAAATATATAAAGTAGACGTTGGAACTAGACAGATGGAACACAGACTATATAATTTACAAAGAAACAGAAAAGAACATATTTGAGACTAACATCAAATCTAGAAAGAAAATGTTATTAGAGAAATGTTTGTAGGAAAATTAAGTGATAGAGATAAATTCTACAGAGAAAACTAAGTGATACAAAAAGATTCTAAGGAGGGTACGCGAGAAGCAAAATAATATAGAGAAATTAATAGGAAGATGAAAAGTAGAGAGATAAGGGCAATGGTAATATGATAGGATAATGGAGATAAAATATAATAAAGATATAAGGAATTAAGGGTTAACAAGAGGCCAACGTACCTGAAAAAAAAAGGGGGAACGAGGAAGTCAGAAGATTGTAGCATGATTAAATGTGGAATCTGGAAGAGAAGAAAAAAAAACTCGTGATAATAGAGCTTATTTTTCTTTTCTCAATAATTTTTTACGCTGTCTAGTCGAGTTTTTTTTAATATTTTCATATTACTGTTTTTTTTCTCTTTAAAGTAAAAGCTACGCCTGACCCTTTCAAAGAAAGACATGTGAGCTATAATCCACAACGGCCGATCCATTGGTGTTTTGTAGATTACGGACGATTACAGCCTAACAAAGAATTAACGTAGTGTCCTTTCCTTAAAGGGGCCGTCCATTAATCACGTGAGGCTTAAAAGGGGGGGGGGGGGGGAAGGTTGACAAAAATCACGAAATATCACAAGAGGGGAGGGGGGTGTAGTAAGATATCACGTGTATTTATTTTTTCAAACGCGCGGTTTTTAAATCAAAAAGCGGCGTGTGGTGTACACCATTCGTTTATTATTATTTTTATGCCAATCAAAAACAACCTGCAACCTTTCTAGACATTTTTATCATGGTCCTTAATTTCAGAACAAAATAAGATTATACTTTATACCTGTATTTAAGATAATATTCTAAAATATTCTTAAAAATTTAAGATTTTTTTGTAGATACTAAAAATACACGTGATGCTGGGTGGGGGGTGGGGTGTAGTCTTAAGGTGGGGGGGGGGGGGGGGGGTTAAAATGCTTAAAAAAAGATCACGTGATTAATGGACGGCCCCAAACGTAGTTAGGTACTTTTTTTCTATTTTGCGTCAAATTAGTCGTATAAAAGTATTATTATATACATTTGGAATTGACTATTTGTCAGTTTTTTTTAATACCTATATTGTCCTGACAACAAAATGTTTTTATTTCACTTTCCCTCTATTTTTTATTCACGGGCGCTATATTTAATATTATCCCTTATGTCACTAACAGAATTAAGACGAATTTAACAACACCTTGTAAGTTAAAATCCATCAAACCGCTTAGGCTAGAGTGTGCCAAAGAAATAAACATATACACGCTCGAAAAACATGATCCACCTTCTGGGGCAGTCGGGTAAAAAGTTAATCGAAAGCTCGATCACGCAGCCCTGACACGAGCTCTCGGGGTCGATCCACGCGGTCAAACACGAATGGAATAGAAATCGACATTTAAGAATGTGACTTGAATACCAATAAGGCGTGTAACTGCTGACTACGTCATCGCGACATCACATTTTTTTTTGTTTGAATGTATACAGCATGTATATAAATGTATAACTATATTTAGATAAATGAGAAAAAAAGTAAATTAAAAAATTACTACACCTTTTATTCGTAGACTAAACAAAGAGAATATGTTATTGTATTTAATTATATTTTTATTCAGTACAGTATGTTAGGCTCCCTTTGGGTAAAAATATTAAAAATTTTATGTTTGTTTCATAATAGTCACAAACAATTATTTTTCACATAAAATCACCGACTTTATAAAATTAAGTCTAGTATAATAATTACAATTGTTAATTATTTTTTTTAAATACCATGGAATAAAAAAAGCCCGCGCGTACACGAGTGTGTTTCATTTAGAAAAGTGAACTCTGAGTTCATTTTAAATACTCTGCTTGAATGAACTGATCGATTTCGTGGTTAATTTAATACCATTACAATAATATATTTTAAGAACAAATTTAAATTTGCTATCATGCAAACCATTTGCATTATAATTATATTTTTGTTGATCAGCAAATAATTTTTGTTAAAATCACATATAATGTTATTACTAATATTTTTTATATTTATTTCGCTGAGATTATTGAAAACCACGAAAAATCGAAGAATGGACGTCAATTAGCACACCCAGTCAAATCCATGTATTTTTCTAAGGAAATGCTAAATCAACACAATTTATTCTGAAAAAAATAGGTCGGCTAAAAATAGATTCCTATCAATGATCAATTTTAAATTCACCTTTATTGAGTTGTTAGTTCACAATAAAAAAAATATAAGGTTAGGTTAAATTTTGGTAGAATCAATCTGAGGAACAAAACAGGGCAGAGTGATGAGCCAACATAATGCCATTTCTTCGTATTCCGGTTAAAAGTATTTACTGCGGTAGGTTCCTTCAGTCTGAATATATATCTTGAACTTTTTGTCACGCGAATTTGGCTTTGTATGAGCATACTAACAGTCATCCTTAAAAACTCACCTTAGTACCAAAATAATCATCAACCACGGT